>VDFB02047230.1:110343879-110404370 GCA_007258455.2 Sequoia sempervirens
TTCCAACACGTCTAGATGGGTACATTTACACTAGGTATGGTCCTCTTTTGCACCCAAATATTCCGAATCACTTCGAGCTACATTGGATCGACGATTTCCCTTAAGAGTCCAAAGTGCTAAAAGACAACAATATTTGAAGGGCTATTTCTTGGAAATTGTGATGCTTATGTTGGAATTGTGCCTCAATCTCATAGGCTAAAACCTCTGAAAGAGAAAAGTCGGTGTGACATCTCTATTGTCTAGCCGACTAGTAGTTGTGCAACCTTGTGAAATGTTCAGGTTGCTGAGACCTTGTTACAGTCTTGCTGAATGCAGCCTATAGCTGTGACATGTTGATCGCTGTGACAGTTTCTATCTCTCACCACTCGGGGAGATCTTTGGCCGACAGTTTAGTTCCTTATGATGGTCGGGGAGACTCATAGCAATTGGAGTGATCAGAGTAACTCATATGCCTTGGTATGAAGTCTTATCGATATGGAGAGTCTCACTGATAGTTATGCACTCAGAGTCATCAGAGTAACACATAAGGGTTTGGTAAGAACTCTTGGCGGCGGGTGTTTGTCTCACCGATGCTGTGGGATGTTGTCGGTATGACTCCTGGAAAAGGATGATCTCAGGATGACTTGAAGACTTGGGTATTACCTCTCAGCGATAGCGGTAAGTCTTGCCGACGGTTGTTTGTTTCAGTATGACTGGAAGGCTTGGTGTGATCTCTTAGCGAGTAGTGATAGTCTCGCCGATGGGAATGCTAATGTCTAAGTGACCTTTTGAACATCGGTATGACCTCTCACCGAATAGTGATAGTCTTGCCGAATAGCACTACATGTGATGGATATCGGTATGATGTCTTGGCGACAAGGGGAAGTCTGAGCGACAGCTTGTGAACTTGGTGTAACGTCTTGAAGATGGTGAGGAATCTTGGCGATAACTACAATCAGGTCTTGTGGCATCGGGGAGACACGGTTAGTGTCTCATCGACATGCGAACATAGGTTGAATGTTGTTGACCGATTGGAAGACTATCCTACGTGGTGTGTCTTCGACCAATCAGAGAAGCCAAATGGGAACCGTTGGAAGTTAGTCTGCTGTGGCCATTCTGTGAGGAAGTTCAATAGACAGGGATGACATGGATATACTCTGCAATTGTAGATGATGTTCGGTTCGATGAACAGTTGGATGATCAATGGGATGAATAGTTCGATGTGTGATCAGTGTTTTTGAATTCAATTCTGAGAGCATTGTATCTTGAATGTTCTGTACAAGGTTGATCATTGTGTATGCTACTGTAATTTGTCATCAGAAAGATAAGTCTGATCTCTGTATGTAATTTCCATTACTGTAATACAAAGAGGCTTTTCTTGGTGTAGTGAGTTTTTCTCCCATAAGGGTTTTCCCACGTAAATCTGGTGTTCATCTGTGTATGTTCATTTCTCTATTTCTGCTATTTCTTTCAAGTGTATCTTAATTGGAATGTAATTGAAAATTTAAAGTCACCTCTGCATTCTTCCTTGAGGTTTTGACGTTAGGAGAGTTAGTTCCGCACCTTAGCTTTCCGTACAGCTTACATAATCTCTTCCTGAGGCTATGAGATCATGTTGGGACCCTCTATAATGAACTCTCTCAGTTTGTGCTATCTCAGAGGCGTTTTCCCTCGGTGATGAGTTTTCAGTTGAGGAAAAAGTTATCAATGCAAGCAGTGTAAAGTTGCAAAGTGGTGCAAATTTTTTTCTGTAACTCGTAGGACCAAACCGACTGTTCCAACACATTCAGATGGGTACGTTTATGTTAGGGATGGTCCTCTTTTACACCCAAATACGTTGAATCATTCTGAGCTACATTGGACCGATGATTTCTTTTAAGAGTCCAAAGTGCTAAAAGGCAACAATCTTTGAAGGGCCATTTTTCAGAAACCATGATGCTTACAAACTTTTCATCTGAGGCTATGGGATCATGTTGGGACCCTCTACAATAAGTTCTCTCGATTTTCACTATCTCAGAGGTGTTTTCCCATGGTGATGAGTTTTTAGTCGAGGAAAAAGTTGTCAGATGCAAGTAGTGTAAAGTTGCACAACGGTGAAATTTTCGTTCTACAACTCATAGGAGCAAATGGACTATTCCAAAACATCTGGATGGGTATGTTTATGCTAGGGATGGTCCTCTTTTTCACCCAAATATGCTGAATCAATCTGAGCTACATTGGATCAACGATTTCCCTTAAGAGTCCAAAGTGCTAAAAGACAACAATCTTTGAAGGGCTATTTCTTAGAATTCGTGATGCTTACAGAATCTCCATCTGAGGCTATGGGATCGTGTTGGGACCCTCCACAATAACCTATATTTATTTTTGATATATCTAAGGCGTTTGCTTGTGGTGTTGAGTTTTCAGTTGATGGAAAAAGGGTCATATGGATGTGATGTAAAGGTGCAAAGGGGTTTAGGGTTCATTTTGTTCCTTGCGAGTAAGTGAAATACAAAGTATACACATTAAAACACGTAGGTCGAAAAGTATACGTTAGAATACTCAAATACACTTAAGTCATGAACTACACACATGAATACATAGTATACACATTAAAACATCTAGGTCGTAAAGTATAAATTGGAATACTCATAAGTGACAAATTATACACATAAGTTGTAAAGTATACACTTGAATACACGTAAAGTGTACACAATATGCATGATATTATCATTCAATAATTTCTATCAAATATAAGATTTACAAAATGCCACGTAAGCATACAACAAACGACCCTAATACATAGTCATTTCCTAGTAGGGGAATGAAATATAGCACACATTGCCTTCACCGTTGGCACAGTCTTCCACAAGAGTAGCATGTTGATGTTCTGGAGTGACAAGCACCTGTACAAACCATCAAGGTAGCATTTAAACTACATACAATAGAGAAGATGCTTAGAATAACAAATATATATTATTCTAAATGACCTAATTGATGATGAAATGGTAATGCAAACTATAAAAGATGCTTACAATAATAAATCTATATTATTGTAATTTCTCACATACCTCTCCCAAAGGATTAGAGCTGGCTATTGTTACAGTAGGTCCATGATCAATCGTGCCAGGATTATCGCAATATACTTCACATGAGAAATCTATATTGTCACAATAGAAAAGATGCTTAGACTAACAAATCTATAGTATTCTAAACAACTTGAATGATGATGAATTGGTAATGCAAACTATAAAATATGCTTAGAATAAAAAATCTATATTATTCTAATCAGGTATGGTCCCCTTTCACACATGCAAGGTAGATTAAAAGTACAATAAAAGAATCATATTAATCACAAGAAGGAAAGGAGAACAATATATGTGATAGCCATCAAGAAAAGTCAATGCCATATTGACAATGAAGTGAATAACATTGACATACTGCATATTACCTTCTTAGGATAGTCAAGTTGCAATCATTAAATGAGGAGAATTCTCATGAAAAAGCATTGCAAGAGTATACAAAATATTAGCATTAAAGACACCTGCATTGCAAGAGTATACAAAATATCAGTATTAAATAAAGAACACTAATGAACTTAAGCATAATGAACCTAAGCATTGTACCTTCCATTCTTGAATATGCTATTCAAGTGTGCCTAAAGGGTCATCTCTTTGCTTAAGAGTATCTAGTATTGCTTCATGATCAACATTACTAAGTGTCCATAGTTCTTTTGTCTTTGGTTTGGCATGACTCTTCAACAACTTAACATTTGTTGCTATAACAAGGTACAAATAAATGAGAATGGTTTTGTGTTTCCTGTAGTCTTCAAATGTAGGTATGCAATTCTTTCTAATAATGCATGTTCACAACCAAGTTCCTGCAACCACAACTGAACCTATAGGATAAACAAACCCATCATCATCTTCCATTGGTTGTGTTAGCTTATGCTTTACCCGCACACATCGAGCCAACTAATAGTCTGATCTCTCTTCATTCCCCTGTGGTTCAACAACTGCAAAAACATGTCCTGGCTGTAGTAGATATAAAAGATAGTCATAATGAACTAAACTTTCCATTGTGTCATTTGTCATGGATATTGTTTGAGATAAAGGAGTTAGATACTATGGAACCCATGTATCCACCCGCTCACTTGACTCGCATTGATCCCACTTGTACTAAATACAACTCTAACAAAAACAAGACAACTCTTGTGTCCAAATGGTCCATGTGCTTGCATTTGAGCTTTGAAATGAATGCATCTTTGAAGAATATTTGATTGTATGACAATCCAATTTGCCTCCCACTGTACCCTCCTCAACCAACCAAAAGAATCTATGCACTATTGAATCAAGTGCCCCTCCCCGTGAAAATGCTGAATTACACCAATCAACAATAGAACATGCATCACTTAATTTTTCTCCTGAAATCTTCAATTGCTCCTTAACTAGAGCTCTCTTTACACATGCACCTGCTCTATCATGCTCCCCTTTCCCATGCCCAGCTTCAAAAAAATCCAAATATGAGGTACACCCCTATTTATATGCATTCTACTCAACCAATAAAACATACGAGCATTCTTGAATTGACTTGTGCAGTTATCTGACCAAATGAGATGTCAGACCATTGCTATATCATGCTCTTGCAAGAACTCAAAAAAATTCTTGAAACAATGTTGGAAATACTCGGATGAGTGAGATCTATCATCACTCATATAAAAATGATACTCTCTGATTATTTTTTGATCCTCTTCTATACTATCAAGTGCATGTCTATATGTTGTGGACAAAAATAACAATCTGAATGGAATTGTAATACTGATATTGTACCTCATTTTTTGGTTGCAATGTGTAGTTTTATGCAAAATCAACCACTGATATAATAGTGCCAATTAAAAAAGAGTCCTTACACATCCCAAATTGTTGATCCAACCACTGAGACCTATGGCTATGCCTTGCATACTTGTAGAAAAGATTGTCCTTAAAATCTGAAATAAAATCAGCAACACTGCATTCTTTTGTAACCAACTCGCATCTAGAACCTTCACCTCCACTCTACAAAGTATATTTGACTATCTCATATCTCTTTTTCTCAACAAGCTTATTTCCAAATTCATGTTTGGAACCCTCATGAAAACATTGAACAAACTTTGACAAGCCACCACATTGTGAGAACTTCGCATTTAAACAATCATTTCTATAGAAAAGGAAACCATCATCTCTAGAACATAAAAAATAGATCTAGCAAGTCCCTTGATGATTTTGGAAGATGCATTGCACTACACTCCTGCAATATTTCATTAGTATGCAAAGTAGAACTGATATAGCATAATAGTTCACGGTACATTGAAAACTCCACATGGTATTTGCAACAACAAGTATTACAAATTTTAAGAGGCACAAAATAAAATGGCTTCAAACCTTCAAAAGTCCTTTGTGAGATTTCCATATTTGGATGTGTTTCAATAATTTTTTTGAACAAAATTGTTTGGCTTGATTCCAAGAAATGTTTAGGATGCGGTGTACTATCTCGATTGTCAATTATTAACTTTAAAACATCCTTTGCATTGGGTGATACTCTAGAGTTATCATGCCAAAATTGTTGAATTACTTGCTTTACATTATCGGTTAGCTTCTTATCAACATGTGGAAGCCTCACAAAAAAATCCCATATATCATTTTGAAGAGGATAATATATTCTTTCTCTTCTTGCAAGTGCTCTATCCAAATTTTTATGATTTATGTTAAAATCAATACAATTTTGTCTCATAAAACGAGCCTTTTTCAATTGATAGCTTACTAGGGCAGTTGTAATGACTCTCCGAGCAACTCTCTTATCTTTTTCCTTGTTATTTTTTCCAATAGACTTGAGAGCATTAAAAAGATTTTTGACAATAATAGAATTTTTTTCGGTCTTCTTGTTCACACAAATCTTCAATATGGCTAGAAAAGGTCTCATCTTTTGTATCTTTAGCAATTGTACAAAAAGTTGGCATTGCTTGGTCAATGTCTTATTGCTAAAATATTGGTTGAAAAGTTACGTAGCCCACAACCAAATGGTTCATGTTGACCTCTTGCCTTCAAAATTGTTTATAATGTTATCATCAATTTCAAGTAACCATTTAGGGCTTCTTGAATTTGGAATATGTCTTTCTTCCACACAAGGTTCTTCATTTCTCATGTAATTTGGTGAAACATATTTTTCACTTGGTTCAATATTATGTTCAACATCTTCAATTTCAAAATTTTCACCTTGAACATTTTCAATATCAATTTCAATAATTTCATTTCCAATTTCAATATCATGTTCAACATCTTCAATTCCAACATTTTCAATATCAATTTCAACATTTTCATTCCCAATTTCAATATCATGTTTAACATTTTCACCTTGAACATATTCAATTTCCTCTTCACTTGAAAGACCAAAGGGCTCAGGTTCACCAATATATTGCATACCTTGTCTTCTCTTCCTATGACTTTCTCTATCTCTTTTTCTATATGCTTCAATTTGTTCTTTTGTAAGCTTTCTCTTATGTTTTTGCTTTTGATGACTGCTACTCCCCATTATACTTCCAAAAAGATGCCAAAAAATGATTGCTTATGACAAATTTGAGTACAAGATGCTCCAAAAAGTTGATCTTTGTCTCTTCCTATCTAAACTAGCATTTTTGTCGAGTGCAAAGCCTGCAAACAAAATGTAGGGTCCGTTGGGATGCCCAAAATAGCCTGCTTGGAGTTTTTCTACGGCCCACAAATCTGATATTAGATAAAATCTGAGATCTGATTTGAAAAAAATTTCAAAATATATTAGAGAGAGAGAGAGATTTGGAGAGAGAGAGAGAGGGAGAGAGAGAGAGAGGGAGAGAGAGAGAGAAGTTGGAGAGAGAAGGAGAATGTGGAGAGGGGGTAGGAGGGAGAGAGAGGGAGGAGGGAGAGAGATAGAGGAGGAGGTTAAGGGTTTAAGGGGTTTAGGCTCAAGGTTTAAGGGTTTAGGGTTTGTTTTAGGGTTATGTAGAGGGGAGAGAGATAGAGGGAGGGAGGAGTGAGAGAGAGAGACCTAAGAGAGGGAGAGGGGGTGAAGGGAGAGAATTGAGAGAGAAATAGAGAGAGGGAGTGGGAAGAGAGACAGGGAGGGAGGGTTAAGGGTAGAGGTAGAGGGTTTAAGGGTTAAGTGGGTTTAGGGTTAAGGGGTATAGGGGTAGAGAGATAGAGGAAAGACCGAGAGAGAGACCTGAGAGGGAGAGGGGGTAGAGAGAGAGGAGGGAGTGGAAGAGAGAGGGAGGGCGGTTAAGGGGTTTAAGGTTTAGGGTTAAGGGTAGAGGGTTAAGGTTTAAGGATTAGGGTTTAAGGGTTAAGGGTAGAGGGTGAGGGAGAGAGATGGAGGGAGGAGGAGGAGTGAGAGAGACCCTTGAGAGAGGGAGTGGTTCTAGGAGGAGATACTTGAGAGAGAGAGGGAGGGAGTGGGAGAGAGAGGGAGACAGGTTAAGGGTGGAGGTAGAGGGTTTAAGGGTTTAGGTTTAAGGGTTAAGGTTTTAGGGTTTAGGGTTAAGGGTAGAGGGGAGAGAGAGGGATTGAATGAGAAAGACCGAGAGGGAGAGAGACTTCAGAGAGAGAGGGAATGGGAGAGAGATAGATAGTAGAGGGTTAATGGTAGAGGGTAGAGGGTTTAATGGCTAGGGTTACTGCAGAGGGGAGAGATAGAGTGAGTGAGTGAGAGAGAGACACCTTGGAGAGGAGATGTGGAATGAGGACACCTGAGAGATGGAGAGAGAGAGAGGGCAGAGGGTTTCAGGTTTAAGGGTTAAGGGTTAAGGGTTTAGGGTTAAGGGTAGAGGGGAGATAGATAGAGGGAGTGAATAAGAGTGAGAGAGACCTGAGAGATGGAGAGGGGGTAGGAGGGAGAGACTTGAGAGAGAGAGGGAGTGGGGAGTGGGAGAGAGATAGAGGGTATAGGGTTAATGGTAGAGGGTAGAGGGTTTAAGGGTTTAGAGTTTAAGGTTAAGGGTAGAGGGGAGATAGATAGAGGGAGTGAGTGAGAGAGAGATACTTGAGAGAGGGAGAGGTGGTAGGAGGGAGAGAGTTGAGAGAGAGAGACATGTTAGAGGGTAGAGGGTTTAAGGGTTTGGGGTTTAGGGTTTAGGGTTAAGGGTAGAGGGGAGAGAGATAAAGGGTAGAGGGTTAAGGGTAGATGGTAGAAGGTAGAGGGTTAAGGGTAGAGGGGAGAGGGATATGAGTGAGTGAGTGAGAGAGAGACTTGAGAGAGGGAGAGGGGGTAGGAGGGTGAGACTTGAGAGTGCAAGAGAGGGAGGGAGTGGGATAGAGATATAGGGTAGAGGGTTTAAGGGTTTAGAGTTTAAGGGTTAAGGGTTTAGGTTTAGGGTTATGGGTAGAAGGAGAGAGATAAAGGAGAGTGAGAGAGAGAGACTTGAGAGAGGGAGAGGGGTAGGAGGAGTCTTGAGAGAGGGAGTGGGAGAGAGATAGAGGGTAGAGGGTTTAAGGGTTTAAGGATTTAAGGGTTAAGGGTAGAGTGGAGAGACATAGGAGAGAGAGAGAGAGATAATATTTAAATATCTTATATATTAGTAATATATATATATACATTAACTAAAATATAGAAATAATATTTAAATATTATACATAATAATATAATATATTATATATTATACATAATTCCATAATAGATTATCATAAGTTGTATATCATATATTAAATTATAAATCGGATATTCGATATTTCTGACACAAACCTTACTACCTAGGGGTTAGCCTTGGGCTTGCTCTCTAGGACATGCCAATCCCAAGAAGTCAACACAAAAAATGTGTTAACAACTTACCTTGCTTTTCTTGACTTCACCCATGTGGCTGACGACTTTTTTTTACTCAAAATTGATGAAACGAAAAGGGTTTTAAAGGAGATTCTCAACTTTCTACCAATATAAATTATTCTTTACTTTGAATTTAATAAACAATTATTATTCATTTTCTATTTGAATTACGACTAAAGTCCTGATTGATAGGATGATTGAAAAACATCTATAGCTTTCAAACAGTATCACATTTTTTGAATCCGAAACATGCTTCACATACTATAGGATTTAAAAAAGAAAAATTGAATTTCATGAAGTTTTGACCAAGTTAAGGTGGTCAAACATATGGGTTTTTATATTTTTAAAAAGTAACAAAAAATTCATAATTAATTAATTTATTTGGAAAAAAATTACAAAAAAATATGCATCATATCGGGACATGAGTCCTCTACTTATATCTAAAATCTTATAAAAAAATATTATCATTTTATTGTGGTTAGGGTGGTTAGACAAACACCTACTTCTTATTTTTTCCCTGAAATTTAAGTACTACTGCATTGAAATTTTAAATTTTCACCAAATAGATTTAAAAAAAAAAACCTAGTAGTTTAGAAACTAAATTAAATTTTCTATAGATTCTATTTTTACATATTTTTGAAATAATATAGATAACTTATTCAAATTTTTACGTCAAGTTGCCTAACTTTGATTTTTTTGAATTTTCACGCCACTTAAGGGCCTATTTTTTCCATGATGATCTTGCACATACTCTGTATTATTATCAACTATCTTTGATGGAACAAAAAACCTCATGATGATATTATTTAGCAAAAATTAAATAACCACCCTTGATGTATAATTTCTTGTAGGTATTGCCTCGACCTATTTGGTGAAATATCCAATGTCCACAAAAATATGTTAAAACCTATAGCTAAGTTTTTCAAATATATCCCCAATAAAATTTTCCCCATTCTTAGAATGAATATTCAACTAAGATGGTCATGAGGAGGAGTGTACCAAATTTCATCTTGAAAAAAAACTCTAGCAAGCATCACATCGTTTAGCAAACTTGATCACATTCCTAAATAATGTGGGTCACCAATATCGTTCTCTCATAATATTATGAGTAGTAGTCCTAGACATGAAATTTCCACTACACAATACTTGATGAAATTCCTCAACAACCTTTATAGATTTCTCCCTATCTAAGAGTTTAAAGAGAACACCATCAAAGTTTCTCTACATTAACTAGCCTTCAAGTAGTAAATTTCTTTGATTTGTCATATTTAATGTTCTTTTTTGTTGATCATCCATTCCTATAGGACAAATTAGATTTTTAAAATATTAAATAATATCCTCATACTAAGGACATTCCTTCAAATGACAAGAAGAAAGAGATGTGTTACAATCCACTTGATGCACTTTAACTTCTGAAAGAAAGAAAAATATGGAACAAATGGGTTTTGTGTGTTTGTTATTTATTGGAATGATGTATATGTGATATGGATGGACCTATTTTCCTTTATTTCATTAGGAAATGTGATCCAAACAAAGAATTTACTTACAACTCTTAGGCGAGTCAACTCAATGAGGGAATCTGCTGATTTCCCTATGATTGAGGACAAGGGTATCATCCCGAACTACACTTTTGGGAGAAAAGCTAAAAATAGTAAATCAACTCAATTATGCCCATTCAAACTTGAATCATCAATTTAAGCATAATATAGACATAAACAATAAAATTTTGATAGATCTAGAAATGGAAGAGTGATGTGTACCTTTTACCAAAATATAGTTTTGGGAGGCTACTTGGGACTTATTCACCCATAGGTGAATAGGTCTCTATGCAGAGGTTTTACTTAGCTTTTGAGATCCTTTGGTGTTAGTTTGTAGCTTTTGTTTGATCTAGGTTTCAATGTCAGACAGTCAAAAACAAATTATGTAGGTGATATTCTACGGATTGACAAAAAATATGATAACTTTTTGCAACTTTTCCACTTTGCGACTTTGAGGTCTTCAATCCTTCTTCAACCTATAAACCTACACATTCACAAAGAGAAGAAAAATGTTTGTTTTTGGTGGATGAGGGTTTTCCTTGGTCAAACCCCATCTTGGTAATCGAACTTTGAATTGAAATAATGAAACATGAAAGGAATGATGAATGAAAAAATGCTAGGTTGCAACTCACCCAAACCCTTGAATAAACCTTTGGAGGATTGAAATATTGATCTTTATCTTTGCATGAAATGGATTCAATGGATGTGGATCTCGATTCTTAAACATGTTGACTTGGATCTTGAAACCTACATCATAATGTTAGCTCCAAAAACATGCATGATGCATAAGACCTTGACACAGTTCTTGAGATCCTGATTTCTACAATAAATCACTAATAAATCTACTGTAGAATGCCCTTGATCATAATCTTTACTCTTGTGAAGTATCATATAAATTCTAGGATTTAAATTGATGAAATAACCTTGTATTTATAGGTATCTATCCTTAATTTCCCAAAAATTAAACATTACAAGCCGACATTGAAATTTGAATTCGAGGACATTAAAATATGGCCAAAAACATATTTTAAATTTTGTTTCAAAGGCCCCTAGGGAGGACCCATTTTCCCATGGGCAAATGGGTCCCAGGTCCCTATTCTTGGAACACACATTGCTCGAGGTAATTAATTATGTGTTTGGTATTAATTATTGTTGAGTTTCCCCTTCAAAAAATGGAATTTATTAGGCTTGTAGATGCAAAATAGGGATTACTAAGGCATAATTGAGTCCAATTTAATTGAGGGGTACATTTTCCTACACTAAATTAGGCCCCACTTTAGTGAGAGGATGACCTTGCATCAAACTCACACTAAAGTAGATAATCAAGAGAGGTCTAATTATACAACTATTGGAAAGATAAGATGACAAAGGTCAAGGAGGATGATCAAGCTCCCAAGATCTAAGATCTCATGGAAAACCAACAAAGACACACATAGACACATGCCTATGTTAAATATACAACAACAATGACAAGATACTCAATCATATAATGTCATAGACTTAAAGAAGGAAAGAAAAAGGGGAGGATCAAGCCTCAAATGTTTGTCCATCTGGATATGGATCAAGCCTTAGCTTTTCTTCCAAAAATGTTTAGAAGTGGAAACCCACTGTCCACTATGCAAACAACATGCGTTCACACGATCTAGTGAAATCTGTTGTCCACTAGGTGAACCCCAAGAAGTGGCTAACTAACCATACCAAAGTTATACCTCTTGATAAATTTGATGAGGTGCCACACAATATGAACTTCAAGCTTCATAAGGATAGCAAGCTGCATTATGCTAGACACTGATGAACAAAAATGACTCCATTGGCAAGCAAGGTGTGTTATGCTTGGTGGCCATGAAAAGGGGTTGTAACTTCGAGCTTCACAAGGCAAGAAAGCTTCATTATGCTAGGCACTCATGAATAAAAATGGCTCCACTGGCAAGCAAGGTGTGTTATGCTTGGTGGCTATGAAAACCGGTTATAACTTTGAGCTTCACAAGGCTAGCAAGCTTCATTATGCTAGTCACTCATGAACAAAATGCAAATAGGATAAGACATCTTCAAAGGGTTTTTTATTAATGCATGTAAGGTATCACCTTAGGGAACATCATGCTTGAAATCACCACCAAGAGAGGACAAGTCGAAGGATAAAAGATTCACTACTTAGGGAATGCAAGCCATATCATTACCACTAAGAGGAATTCCATATGCTAAGAAAGGTCGCACTCTTGAAGGTGTTGGAATAATGTGCCTCAATCTCACAGGCTAAAACCTCTAAAAGAGAAAAGTCGGTGTGACATCCATATTATCTGGCTAACTGGCAGTTGTGAAACCTTATGAAATGTTCAGGTTGCCGAGACCTTGTTGATGTCTTACCGAATGGAGCCTATCACTGTGACAATTTCTATCTCACTCCACTCAGGGAGATCTCTGGCCAACATGCCATTCTTATCAGATGTTGGGGAGACTCTGGGCGACAAGTGGTGTTAGGGAGATTCATAGCGACTGGAGTCATCAGAGTGACTCATATGCTTCGGTATGAAGTATTATTGATATGGAAAGTCTCACCGATAGTGATGCACTCAGAGTCATTAAAGTAACACATAAGGGTTCGGTAAGAACTCTTGGCGACGGGTGTTTATCTCATCGATGCTGTGGGATGTTGTTGGTATGACTCTATGCAAAGGGTGATCTTGGGGTGACTTGAAGACTTTGGTATGACTTCTCAGCGATAGCGGTAAGTCTTTCCGACAGTGTTCACATCAATATGACTTGAAGAATTCGGTAAGAAATCTCAGCAATAGCAGTAAGTCTTGCCGACTGTTGGACATTTCAGAATGACCTTTGAACATCGGTATGATGTCTCATCGAATAATGATGGTCTTGCCGAATAGCGATACATGTGATGGATATCGGTATGATTCTTGGCGGATAGCGATTGTCTTGCCGATGAGATTGCTGAGGTCGATGCGATCTTGTGAACTGAATGGAACCTCTTGCCGATAGCAATGAATCTTGGCGACATTGATGGTTGAGTCATGTGGCATCGGGGAGACACGGTTAGTGTCTCACCGACATGCGAATACATTTTAAACACCTTTGAGCGAGTGATGAATATCCTATGTGGTGAGTCTACGACCAATTAGAGAAGCTGAATGGGAACCGTTGGAAGTTAGTCTGTTGAGGCAGTTCTGTGTGGAAGTTCAATAGACCAGTGACGACATGAATATATTCTAGAATTGCAGATTGTGTTTGGTTCGATGATTCGTTCGACAGATGGATGATTGATGAACTGTAGATGAATTGTTCGATGTGTATCAGTGTGAATTAAATTGAGAGTGCACTGTAACCAGAGTGTTCTGTAGCAAGGTTGATCATTGTGAATCCTGTTGTAAATTGACATCAGAGAGAGTGAAGCCCATACTCTATATGTAATTTTATTACTTTAATACAAAGGGGTTTTTCTTGGTGTGGTGGATTTTTCTCCCGTAAGGGTTTTCCCACGTAAATCTGGTGTTCATGTGTGTATGTTATATTCTCTGTTTCTGTTATTTCTTAGAAGTGTATCTTAATTGGACTATAATTGAAAATTTAAAAGTATCTCTGCATTCTTCCCTCAGGTTTTGATGTTAGGATAGTTGTTTCCGCACCTTAGCTTTCCTTACAAGTGGTATCAGAGCCTGGCCAGTTGTGTTATCCTTGTGGGTACATTGGGTTTTTTTGTGTCAATTTCTATTCAGTGGGAGTCTTGTAGAATTTTTGGTAATTCGAATTATAGGTTAAGATGGCAAGCACGTCAGGAAAGATTGAAATTGAGAAATTCAATGGCAACAATTTTGAGTTGTGGAAACTTAAAATGGAAGATCTATTTGTTGATCGTGATTTGTGGATTGCTGTGTCTGGAACAAAGCCTACATGCATGAAGCAAGAAGATTGAGACCTTGCAGATAGAAAATCTAAGGGGCTGATAAGGCTCTGTTTAGTAGACTTTGTTCTTTTGAATGTTCATGAAGAAAAGACTGCATCTTCCTTGTGGAAAAGACTCACAGTTATTTATCAGGGCAAGTCCTTGGTGAATAAATTATTCTTGAGGAAGAAGCTGTACTCTTTGAGAATGTAGGAAGGAGGGTCTGTTGTTGATCATTTGAATGCATTCAACATGCTGATTGCATAGTTAACATCTGTGGGCATGAAGATTGATGAAGAGGATCGTTGTATGCTGTTATTATGTTCTTTGTCAGATTCGTGGGATCACCTGGTGATGGCTATTGGGAGTATGACATCCACTTTTAAGATGGAAGATGTTGTTGCTTCATTGTTATTAGAAGAGATGAGAAGGAAATCTTCTGAGATGGTGGAGGCTCTTGCTGTTAGAGGCAGATCGAAAGATAAAGGCAAGAAGGACAAGAAGTCCAAATCCAAATCAGAAGGGAGATCAAAGTCTCCTGGCAAGAAGTCCAAGGTGAAGTGCTAGAATTGTGGGAAACCTGGTCATGTCCGAAAGGATTTTAAAGACGAGAAGAAGAAGAAGAAGAAGTATTCTTCCGACAATGATTCTTCTCAGAGTGATGCAGACACTTTCATTTCAGCCTTGGCTACGCAGGCATCAGATGATGTCTAGCTGATTGATTCTGGAGCATCTTTCCACATAACATCTCATAGAGACTGGTTCACGAAGAATGAAAAATATGATGGTAGAAAGGTGTATTTGGCAAGTGATTCATCATTAGAAATAGTTGGCCATGGAAGAGTCAGAATTCAATTCCCTGATGGCAGAGTGAAGGGAATTAATGATGTAATGCATATACCAGGTCTGGCTCAAAACTTACTTTCTGTTAGTATGCTGAATGATATTGGAGTGCAAGTCACGTTCTCTGGAAATGGCTGCAAGATGACTAGAGGCTCTATGGTGCTAGCAAGAGGTGCTCATGTTGGTACCTTGTATAAGCTTAATGCACATGCTGTGCAAAGCAATAGTGTCTCTACCAAGTCACAGAAAGCTACTCATGGAGGAAAAGAGGAAGAAATTCCTGATAGTGTAAAATCTATGGAAGTTAAACTTCTAGCAGAAAAGACTATGCTTTAGCATCATAGGCTAGGCCACATTGGAGAGAAAGGTTTAAAAACCTTGAAGAATAAAAACTTGGTTGAGGGGATTGAAGATTGTAACCTCGAATTCGAGTTTTGTGAACATTGTATATATGGTAAACAACACAGTGTTTCATTTTATTCCAGTCCTCACAAATCTTTTGGTTTGATTGATTATATACATTATGATGATTTTGGTCCAGTGAATGTTCCTTCTTTGTCTAAGTCAAGGTACTATGTATTGTTTATTGATGATTATTCAAGAAGGGCATTTGTCTATTTTTTGAAAAGTAAATCAGAAGTGTTCAGTCGGTTTAAGGAATTTAAGAACCTTGTAGAAAATAAGACTGGAAGAAAAATAAAATGTTTAAGGACTGATAATGGTGGTGAATTTTGTTCGATGATTTTGAGAGGTACTGTAAAGATCATGGGATTAAAAGACATAAAACTACACCTTACACTCCGCAGGAAAATGGAGTTGCAGAAAGGTTCAACAGGACAGTGATGGAAAGAGCACAAAGTATGCTGAGTAGTGCTGGCTTGGAGGAGAAGTTCTGGGCTGAGGAAGTTGCTACAACAAGTTACTTGATAAACCATTCTCCGAATTCTGCTCTTGTTGAGAAAACACCTTTGGAAGCATGGTCTGGTAAGAAGCCCTCTCTGAGACACATTCGTGTTTTTGGCTGTGAGGCATATGCACATGTGCCATATGAGAAAAGATCTACATTGGAGAACAAGGCTGTCAAATGTATTTTTATTGGTTATAATGTTGGCATAAAAGGATACAAGCTTTGGAATCCTAATACAGAGAAGGTTTTGTACAACAGAAGTGTTATCTTTCATGACCTGAAGCCTTCTACCTTGGATCTGCAGTCAGAGAAAAAATTAGAAAACAAAAGGATGTAGCTGAAATTCCTCCAACACTAGATAAAGAGGAATTGAAAATTCAAAATGTACCTGAAACTGAGGAGAGCTCAAGTAGTTTTGAGAGTTCTGATGAAGAAGAACAACCTCAGCCTCAACAAGTGAGGAGGTCAACTCATGAAAGAAAGCAACCTGATAGTTATGGGTTCTCTTTGATAGATTCTACTTGTGCCTATGCTTTAATTTCTAGCACTGATGAGCCTAGGACTGTGAAAGAGACATTTAAAATGTCTGATTCAAACTCTTGGTTGGAAGCCATGAATGAAGAAATGGTATTATTAGAAAAGAATGATACTTGGAGTTTGGTGCCCTTGCCTAAAGGCAGAAAAACTGTGGGCTGCAAATGGGTATTTAAAAAGAAAATAGGTCTGGATGGTAGTGTGGAAAAATATAAGGCGAGGTTGGTTGCGAAGGGTTATTCCCAAGTAGAGGGAATTGATTATGGGGAGATTTTTTCTCCTGTAGCTAAGCTAACATCTATCAGATTTCTTTTGTCACTTGCAGCAGCGTATGACTTAGAGGTTGAACAGATGGATGTGAAGACAACATTTCTTCATGCTGATCTTGAAGAAGAAATTTATATGTCCTAGCTTGAGCACTTTGTGGAGAAAGGTAAAGAAAAATTGGTTTGCAAGTTGAATAAATCTCTGTATGGATTAAAGCAATCTCCTAGAATGTGGTACCAAAAGTTTGACACTTTTGTTTTGTCATTGGGATTTGTAAGATCAAAATCTGATCATTGTGTGTATTACAAAGCTGAAAGTGATCAAGTCCTTATTATTGCTCTCTATGTTGATATACTGTTCATAGGCAATAGTAAGTTAATGATTTATGATCTTAAGTCTCAGTTGTTTGCAAAGTTTGAAATGAAAGATCTTGGTGCAGCAAGGTATATTTTGGGTATGGAAATAACTAGGGACAGGAATAGTAGAAAACTTTGGCTCAGTCAGAGTAAGTATATCAAGACTGTTCTAGAGAGATTTTGCATGAATGACTGTAAGCATCTAGTAGTTCTAGTTTCGCAGGGAACAAAGCTATCTGTTGAAGATTGTCTGAAATATCCTACTGAGATGGAGGACATGACTAGTGTACCTTATGCTAGTGCGGTTGGCAATCTTATGTATGCAATGGTCTGTACAAGGCCAGACATTGCCCAAGCAGTGGGAGTACTTAGTCGGTTTATGGCTAATCTTGGAAGGACACATTGGAATGCTATGAAAAGAGTATTCAGATATTTGAAGGGCACTTTAGAATATGCATTGTGTTACCATGGAAAATTGGTTGAATCACAGAGGACTCTTAGCATTCGAGGCTATGTGGATTCTGATTGGGTATGGGACATTGACAACAGAAGATCCACCAGTGGATATATTTTCATGTTGAATGGTGGTGCAGTGAGTTGGATGAGTAAGTGGCAAGCTGTAGTCGCTTTGTCCACTATAGAGGCATAATACATGGCAACAACAAACACCTGTAAAGAAGCAATCTAGTTAAAATGTTTGTGTTCTAACATTGGTTTTGATGCAGGGAAAATAAAAATTTACTATGATAGTCAGAGTGCTATCTGTTTGGAAAAGAATCCTACTTTCCATGCCAGGACGAAACATATAAATGTATAGTATCACTTTGTACGAGATATTGTGGAGGATGGAAAGGTTTTGTTAGAAAAGTGGATACTCTGGAGAATGTTGCAGATACATTGATGAAGCTAGTGAGCATAGCCAAGTTCAGGTGGTGTGCCAGTTCGATGGGCCTTAGTTCCCATGAATGCCAATAGTTTTTGTTGTGCTCTAGAGGTGCCTGTGTGATCTTCATCAAGTGGGAGATTGTTGGAATAATGTGCCTCGATCTCATAGGCTGAAACCTTTGAAAGAGAAAAGTCGGTGTGACATCCATATTGTCTTGCCGACTGATAGTTGTGAAACCTTATGAAATGTTCAGGTCGCCGAGACCTTGTTGATGTCTTGCCGAATGGAGCCTATCGCTGTGATATGTTGATCACTGTGACAATTTCTATCTCACTCTGCTCAATGAGATCTCTGGCCGACAGGGCATTCTTATCGGATGTCGGGGAGACTCTGGGCGACAAGCAGTGTCGGGGATATTCATAGCGACTAGAGTCATCAAAGTGACTCATATGATTCGGTATGAAGTCTTATCGATATGAAAAGTCTCGCCGATAGTGATGCACTCAGAGTCATTTGAGTAACACATAAGGGTTCTGTAAGAACTATTGGCGACGGGTGTTTGTCTCATTGATGCTGTGGGATGTTGTCGGTATGACTCCTGGCGAAGGGTGATCTCGGGGTGACTTGAAGACTTCGGTATTACTTCTCAGCGATAGCAGTAAGTCTTGCCGACAGTGTTCACATCGATATGACTTGAATACTTCGGTAAGAACTCTCAGCGATAGCGGTAAGTCTTGCCGACTGTTGGACATTTCAGAATGACCTTTGAACATCGGTATGATGTCTCATCGAATAATGATGGTCTTGCCAAATAGCAATACATGTGATGGATATCGGTATGATCTCTTAGCGAATAGCGATTGTCTCGCCGATGAGATTGCTGAGGTCGATGCAATCTTGTGAACTCGGTGGAACCTCTTGCCGACAGAAATGACTCTTGGCGACATTGATGGTTGAGTCGTGTGGCATTGGGGAGACATGGTTAGTGTCTCACTGAAATGTGAATACGTTTGAACGCCTTTGACCGAGTGATGAATATCCTAAGTGGTGAGTCTACAACCAATCAGAGAAGCCGAATGGGAACCATTGGAAGTTAGTCTATTGAGGCAGTTCTGTGTGGAAGTTCAACAAACCAGTGATGACATGAATATATTCTAGAATTGCAGATTGTGTTTGGTTCGATGATTCGTTCGACGGATGGATGATTGATGAACTGTAGATGAATTGTTCGATGTGTATTAGTGTGAATTAAATTGAGAGTGCACTATAACTAGAGTGTTCTGTAGCAAGGTTGATCATTGTGAATGCTGTTGTAAATTGACATCAGAGAGAGTGAAGCCCGTACTCTGTATGTAATTTTATTACTATAATACAAAGGGGTTTTTCTTGGTGTGGTGGATTTTTCTCTCGTAAGGGTTTTCCCACGTAAATCTGGTTTCATGTGTGTATGTTATATTCTCTGTTTCTGTTATTTCTTAGAAGTGTATCTAAATTGGATTGTAATTTAAAATTTAAAAGTATCTCTGCATTCTTCCCTGAGGTTTTGACGTTAGGAGAGTTGTTTCCGCACCTTAGCTTTCCTTATAGAAGGACATCAATCCCAATGTCACCAAGAAGAAGATGCATCACATGAATCAAGAAGACCACACTAAGAAACATGAGTAATAGTCAAAAATTTCAAAATGATAATGCCAATGTATGCCCCCACTTTAAAGAAATTGCTCAACACCATGTTGTGAGAAATTAATTTAAAGTAGAAAATGATAAATGCTAAGCATTAAAGAAGACATGAGAGCTTATTTGAAAAGCCCTATGTCAATAATATGTTTCCAAATGAAGCTACATGAAAATGGGTTTCCCCTAAATGAAATCCCAAACAGATAAGGGATCCATGGATTTGGGGTAAGTGCATGTCTTTTCTACAATGTTATTATAGAGCTTAGAAATGTCATCATTCCCCAAATACTCGTAGAATTGGAAGAATGACATATAGAGAGAGAGAAAAAAGAAAATATTTTTGGTCAATATGGAAGAGACCTAAATGTCTCGATGCCTTGCATCATCCCCAAAAGGAAAACACAAGACAAAAGAAAAGATAAATTTTTACATATAAAAGAATGTAGGTACAAATAGAGGAATGGACATAAAGACATGTCAAATAGAATGATACAAGGGATCACATTACACACATGGAATCACACAAAAAGAACATGAAAATAAGACAAATAAAAGACTAGTAGGGCACATGTGAGTCAACCTATAGCAAGTTGTCCACATCCCAATATTTTCCATCATATGCAGAAGGAAGATAACTAGCTAAAGGGACAATGACAAGTGCTGTACTAGGAACATCACCAGGTTCAACATGTGGTGAGTCACTCTTTTTAGGAGGATCATCATGGTTGTTATTATATAAGACCATGGAAGAGGAAAAAAATAAATTCAGCTCATTATGCACTTCCTCATCAATCTTAGCAGTCTCATCATCATCATCATCATCCAAGTTAATCACAACATGAGGTTTTATGATAATATCCATGGAAGGTATTGTTGTGCCCTCAACACACATGCCCCATTTGGAACAAGGACCCTCTCTTTCCTTTTCCTCTCTAGGTCATTTTGTTGTTGCCTCATTTTGTGTGCCCCCTGTTTGGTGTCCCAAATGGTCAGTGAACCCTAAAGTGTCATCTCAAGTCGACCATGCTTCACCCCCTCAAATTTTCAAAGTCCTATGCCTTTGCGGAGATCCCTTGGAAGTTTGCCTCTGCCAGCGTCCCTGGGACCTTGAGGGTCCACCCTCATGGGTTTCCCCTGGTGGATTTCCCTGTTGCATTTTCTGTGCCAAATGGTCGAAGGACCCTATCCTTCTGCAACTCAGGACCCGTTACTTCGATTGCCATTTTCCTGTGTATTCAACGACTAAGTCTAATCAAACATCTTTGAGACCCATCAGGCTCACCCCGCCGGGATGCTCCTCCCGGACCTCCGTTGCCCTTTCACCATTTCTAATGACCATCCTTTGGAGGAGCTCCGCTTGTTGGAGCCCCATCACCTTAGTGTAGCCCGATTCTTGTCAAGTTCTCTAGCATCCATCAACCGATGACGTCCCGCCCATCGGGTTTCGGCCCTGCTGTGTCTGTTTTTGAATTTCAAAACTCACCAACCCTAGTGTCCACCATACGTGCATTAATTACTGGCATTTAATTCCCTTAAAGGTATAAATATGCAAATTTGAACTGTCATTTTCACATGTCAGTTAATCAGAGTGAATTAGAGCGATTAGAAAGCTATCTTCGTGCACCACCCTCAAGCCCAAGGCCTCCCATCATAGGTCCCTTGCTTCTATTGGCTGATTCAACTACTTCATTCGTTGGGTTCTAGAGGTAAGTTTTCCATCTGCACCCCATCTCATGTTTATTTTTATTTCTAATAAAATAAACTAGTAAAAAGAATGAAAATACATGCATTGGATAGAAGAAAGTGAGACACCTAAAACCCATGATCTAGAAACTTGAAAAACCTCATAAATCACCCCCTGGGTGGCCACAAAACCTTGAATCCTCATCGCCGTTCTTCAACCAGGGAATTCATATCCTGTGGGCTCGGACCTCCCCCTAGCCATTCCAAACACTTGAAACAAACATAACTTTCAAATGACGATCTCCTCGTTCGGGTCCACTGGCACAGGAGGACCTTACCTTATTGCCGTCAAAATTTTCCAAACCTTTAAGAAAAATTGAATCCATCTGAATTACTTGGGCCCGTGCTTGTGGGACTCCATTCTCAGGGCACCATTCATGAGCTGCTGTTCCAATCGGTGGTTTGGCCTTGACCTGCCGATGACTCGGGTGCGGCTCCTCCGTTCATCGCGACCTTGAACTGAAAATGACCAAGCACTCAACACCCTTTAGGTCCCTCCATCTTCCGGCTCCCGACTTCCTCGTGGCTGTCAAGTGAAATTATCAAAATATCGAATGACCAATGTTTAGCGGGTTGTCCCCCACAGACCTCCATCGTTGGAACTTCGTCCCATCCCATCTGTTGCCAAAGGGAGGAATGCCTTCATCCTCTCGACCTTCGGGACCTGAGCCCTTGTTTGCCGCTAAGCTTTAAGTAAATGAGAACATAACAACTAAGTCTCTGGTTGGACCCGACTCACTGGAAGGCCCCTGCTAGAACTCTGCATGCGTTCCACCATTGAAAACAAAAACATCCTCACAAACTTCACCCCCTCTAACCCAGTTTTTTAAGAAGTTAATAATCCAACCGCCCTCTAAGTTCATGGGTCCTGATTGGTGGAACTCTGCCCCCGAAATGTCGTTTCATCAAAGCTGTCCCAAACAACAAACCTCAGGCGGTGAAGCTCCATCTTGATTCCGATCGCCCACATGATGACCCAAATGCCCTCCAATCAACAAAATAATCTTGACCCACATGCCAAAATGGGGCACTTTATTTAGTGGACCTTCCATTTGACCAAATCCTAGGGCGGGTTGAACCTTGCGGGCTGCCCTGCCCTAGTTTCCCTTCAAAACAACCATCCTACTAGGGAAGTTCGACCCTTGGAACGTGGACCATCCAAGCTCCCTCCTATGAAGTACTAGTGCCATATGCTAGGTTTCTTAAATGCCAAATTATCTGATCTAACCTTGTATTGTAGGGATTTGGCTAACATTCCATGTATTTTATGCTCTAAAGTGTTTGTTGCCCCTTTGGTTATAGGATATATGGAATCAGGTGTGGGACCTTCAGGAGTCACCATGGAGAAGGACAAAGGAGAGAAGACAAGCAAAGCACCCCGCAAAAAGGAAGATAAAGACCAGATGAAATATCAGTTCCAAGGGGAGCCATTGAAATCTAAAGTCACCACAGATTGGAGGGAGATTTCTAACACAAATATTGGGCACATTGATATCAACGAATTCATGCAAAGGGTTAGGATTAGCCCTAAAACAGAGAATGCAAGATTGATCAGAGGTAGTGGGATAGCCAAAGCTAAGGGCTTCCCTCCTGCTCTTATCGCCCTTGAACTAGTAATGGCCTGCAAGGAGGCATACCGACTAGAGACCCAAACGATTGTGGATAGGGACGAGAATATATTGGTTGATATGTTTGCCAAAGCAATAACAAAGAATTTTCATATCCCTACCTTCGGGGAGATGGAATTTCCAACTATAAAGGAGTGCAAGGAAATGTGGGAAGAGGACCCAATTAAATGTAAGAAACTCATAAATCAGTATTGGCTAAAGGAAAAGAGGGGCAGTGTTGCAAAAGTTCCCCAGGAGCTATTCCACAGTGATTTTTATGAAGACTACCATGATCTGGTGACCCTGTTAAGAAAAGTAATGGGCCTTCTGACTGTGGCCTACTTTCAAGAATGAATGGTCTACTTTGTTGAAGAGATTCTCTGTGGAGAGGATACCTCATTTTACTGGGGAGGGATAATTAGTGATTTCTTTCACGAGAAATTCATGGCTGTAAAAATGACCTCCAAGTTTTACATGATGTCCTACTTGGTCTATTCATTGGCTGAATGGAGGCAATACAGTGGCTTGTTCAGAACTCTAGATGAGGAACCTGATAGGGAGCTAAAAGTCTATGACAAGTACCCTTAGTTGTAATTCAAGAATTTCAAGAAAGATTACTGCAGGGTCAATGATGCTTTCATAGGTCATATTGTCAGATTGCTCGGGGGTGACTTCGAGAGGCGAGTCTCCCACAACGCCAACGCTTTCCTGAAGTAGTATGCCTTCCTGTTCTTCCAATATCCAAAGTTTACTTACATTCATGTAGAAGGCTTCTCAAAAAGACTGAACAAGCTGCCCCAGTATCCTAATGACCAGATAATACTATTGGAGCTCTCTCGATAGTTGTGACATGTGCACACCCGCTTGGGCAACAAACATTTGGTAGGGATTCCTTATCCCCTATCCTTCGGCCAAGGGTTGTATGAACTCCATACCTCGCAGTGTACACACAATTCAGAGAAGGAGTTGGCCGAATACCATTTGAGGCTCCACATGGTCCAGCCACAGATGGATCCATGTGGCCATATCAAGAAGGAACTTGGGCCCGAATATGCCCATCTGCATAGCGTTGAGGATTTCTGGGCTAATTGTAAAGATGACAATGAGGTTCAGATGAGGCACTATATGCGGATGACCGCATACTTTGTAAAGAGGGTAAACCTATTCCCAGTACCTGATCAGGTGGAAGAAGATGAGAGAACAGTAATAGACCCTTGATATGATGCAATTTCCAATCTTCCACTACCATTAATTGACTGAAATGAACAGGAGGTCGATGACCTCGATATTCTAACCAAGCCCATCGAGCCTTGTACAAAAGAATGGATTGATGGGAAAGTTGCCTGATTGAAGTAGCAAGGGGTCACTCTGACCTATGAGGGGATTGAAAGTGAGCCAAGTGGAACAGATGGTAGGGCAACTACTTCCTCAATAGGAGAAACTTCAAAATCCCCTCCACTCACTTGGTCAAGGAAAATAAAAGAAATTGATGAGCAACAATCTAATCCAAAGTTGTATGCAAGAAAGGCCTTGGAAGGTGAACCTTCCAAGAAACATAAGAAATCGGGCAGTGTCATTGAGATGCTAGTTATTCGAGAGGATCTGCTCCATGAGGGAGAGGAAATGGAGACCGAGTACCCAAAATATCCACCGGCTGTTTCCACTACTGCTGCCCCCACATCTACTTCCCAGGCTATGGTGGCTACTTCCCCACCTACGATGGACATCTCGGTCTACCTTGCCTCTTCTTCGCTTATTGGACCAGTCATAATGATTGAATCTTCTTCTACCACCACCTCTCTACTCTCTTTTGCGTCAATGTCTCCAACCACGTCTCTTTCACTAGCAACGACAACAATATCAATGCCTACCTCTCACTTCCAAAGGCATTTTTGTGGCATATGCAAAATGTCCCATCCAAAATTTCTGAAGTATTGATGAATCCAACCATCCAGACTACCCTAGCACAAGTTCTTGCCAGTGTTCCTACCTCAAAGCCTCCAACTGAGCCACCGAAGATGAAAGCCATGATGCAAATTATTTGAGGAGTTGGAACAATAAGAGAAAAAGGCCGCCAAGGCATTGGAGGAAGAAGTTGATGACTACCATGACACCCAGAGTACCAACATTTAAAAATTGATGAGGTAGTCCGTGAAGGAGAGGAAACAAAATCCTCCGAGAGTGACAAAGAAGAAGATGCCAACACCAAGTATATTATAGAAACCTTTGATGCAGATCTCGAAGAAGAGTTGGCCCAAAAATTGAAAGATGTCAAAGAGGAAATAGAAAAACCACCCTCTTAGGAAGAAAAGGAGCTAAGTGATAAAATGGAAGAAAACACTAAACTTCCAACCAGGGAACGGGAAGAAGGCTCTAAGCCATAGGAAGATGTTCCACCTAAACATGAGAAGGAGGAGAGTAAAGAAGAAAACAAGTCTATAGAAGAGGCTGAAACCCATAAGAATCTAGAAATAGAGCGGCTAGAAAAACATGGGCATGAAGAAGAAGAAAAGGATACTAAAGGGAAATACATCCCCAAGGAATTCCTACCCACTAATTCCCCCATCAAACGCATGGTGTTCATCTAAGATTCCGATGAAGAAGAAGAAGACACAAGGACAAAGAAATAAGCTCCTGAGGATAAAGAGATTGAAATCAGGAAGAATGAAGAGGAGGGTGATCGCGAATCATCCAAGGAAAAGTCTTAGATGCCCAAGTGGCTAGAGAAGCAACTAGAGAAGAAGGCTACTACTCCAAGGGATCCAAGAGAAATATTAGAGGCCATCTTGGCCCGAGCTTAGATCAACACCAAAAAAGAGAAAAATCCCAAATTTAGATCCAAGCTGATAATGGACGCTTTTGGATCTAGGACCGTGCAAATAGCTACACCGGTGGTGAATGAAGAAGGGATTGGTTACAATTTTTCCACCATCGACTTGGGAACGACATGAAGAGAACAAAAGGTGAATCATATCTAGGAGTCTGTTGCCACAATGGTACATTTGATACAACAGGATAAGGTCTCCAATGAAGAACTTAAGGCGTAGATGGCTGATTTGATAGCCTATATTCAGCAATGATCATCTGCGGAAGAGTTTCCGACCACATCTTTGGCTCCACTAGAACTGCTGTCCAAGGATAAAATTGAAAAACTTGAGAAAAGAAGGAATTGGACTAAGAATACAAAAGATTGGTTCCAACAAGTCTTGTATGTTGGAAACATGGGCATCAATCGCGCTGTTAGAACAACAAATAAATTCTTGGAGGTCCAGAAAACCCTTGAGGGCATGAGGAAGTTCTATGTGGATTTCCCTGGGATATATGAACCACCTATCCCAAAATTAAGGCCGTCCTCAAGCTGCCTCCCAAAGTATGGAAAGAAGAGCTTGCATTTGCAAAGGATGCTCATTGGCTGGTTGAAACATGGAAGATGAACTTTGACCATAGGAAAGGGGTGCTGGAGAAGTCCTCTATAAGGTGGAACCATACATTGATTGGGCCAAGGACATTAGGGCCAATTGTATTGAGTATTTGAAAGTGATGACATGCTATGATCTACTCGTTGTTGAGGTTGATATTGAAAAGGTGAAGTCTTATTTTAGAAAGAAGATGGAAGATGGAATGTCGAGAGAGCTCACCACAGATTTCATGAATTTTGCTACTCAGGCCTTCGCCCAATCTTAGCAATTCAGGGATAATACGACCAAGTGTGATGAATATTGGGATACACTTACGGGCCGATCTAAATAATGGAACTACCAAGTGCTACAATCTAGCATAATGGAGATTGAGAAACTTTGGGCTCTAACCAATAAGTTTATAGAATATGCTGCCTTGAAGAAACAGGAAGGAAACCTGATAATTGAAGACAAGTTCCTCACAGAGTAGCTGCAGCAAAGGGAAATCAGCTTGAAGACAAAGTGCTACAATGCTACCACTAGAGGAAAAAATAGGGAAAAGACAAGAGATGTATTTTAAATTGTAATATATTTGGGGGTAGGTGAAACCCTAGTTTGTAGTGAATCTTGGCCACACAATGAAAATTAATCTTGGCCATTCATTTTTCTTTTTGAACACTATAAATAGGGGGTCTCCTCTCATTTTCAAGGGAGAGTTGAGTTGTAATGACATGCTACAAAATTTTTAATAGAAATACATTGACTTTGGTGGATTTTTGAGTTTCTTTGCATGTTTCATGATTCATCTCCCATAGTTAGATGATTTAGTTAGATTTACTTTGGTAGATTTGGTAATGCTGTTCAATGGTTGTGAAGATTTCTGCTGTGTTGATGCCTTTCTTGTCCATACTTTTTGTTGTTTACTGCTGTAGATAGTTGTGTAAAGTTAGTCTGGATAGAAACTAAAAACTTCTCCAAACTTTGATCTTTTGTTCATGCATTTTTATGGTGAATGAATGGTTAATCACTTGCAGTCCTTCAAAGCTTGCACAAGTATCATGATACTGTGAGTTTTCTGGTTAAGTGAAATTCTGTTTTAAGGAAGTTGTCCACAATAGAACCTCCATGATCACTGTTCATAGTTAGTTTCAGATCCAAGAACCTCTTCTCTTCCCTACCTTTTTCCTTTTATTTTAATAAGTGACCTATGCTAAGGTTCATTGCACATTGTAAAGCTAAATATCAAGATAAAATTGGAGTTTATGATTGCTGTTCGAACCTACAACAAACTACACTTCAACTTCCCATCTTAGAAACTCCATTTCATGATTCATTTTGTATCTATCCAAATACATAAGTTTTCCCTGTGATTACCAGCAAAACAAACATCAACTGAGGAATTCCATGCACATCATGACTTGACACCTGAGAGACCTTGGGGTAGTAATTGGTAACTTGCTTGTGACTTTCTACCTTTCAAGAGAGGTAGTGCGCCTATGCACTGCCTGTGTTGAGAAAGTGCTAAAACACCCATCAAAAGGTACTTGTTCTTGTTGTGATGGAGATATGGGATTTTCTTGTTATGGAAAAGGTGGATAATCATCATGCATTACTTGATTTGTTTGATCTTGAGTTGTTGATTCATCTTGTGCTTTTAACTAACAAGCAATAGCATGACATCTACGCCTATGCTCTCTAGAATTTTGGTTTCTTTTTGTACAGTTTTTAAGTTTCAATTTTGTAGGAGTAGGTTTATCAACCATAGGTTTCTTTTCTTCTTGCAAGGGAGGAACGAAAGGAACCATGGGAGGTTGTTCAACCACTTTATCTTAACTTTATAAAATTGTTTGATCTTGGGTGGAAAAATAGGACTTGTATGGTTATCTCTTGGTATTTTATAGGAAATGGGTGAAGGATTTGTCATGGGTTGGTCTTGGTTACTTGGAAGGGATTTTGGTTCAATCACGGTCTCATCAATGATGGGAGGCTCAATCATGGGTTGAGAGATATTGCTAAGGGATAACTTTGCTATGTGTTTTTCCTTAAAATTTTGATAATATTTATAAAAGAAGTCCTTACAAGGATTAATAGGTTCTATAGGTTCGGGAAAAAATAAATCCAATGCGAAATTCCCACGGGAAGACATAGGATTAAAACCACTATGATGCATAATAAATATTTGATTGTTAAAGGAAAACTTCAAGAATTTGTGAATGACTGAAAGGACGAATTTCATGGAGTGAAGCAATGGGTAGCCTAACTTCATATGAAATTGATTCGATGCAGGATAATGGAGAATGAGACATTCAATTTTTTTTGTCCAACATGTAAAGGAAGAGTTATCGAACCTATTGTAGGGAAAGCAAAACCATTGTGTGTTTTGATCCATTCTTTTGGTTGTTCATAAGTATCTTGATAAAGTTCATGCACAAAAAAGAATTATTTGGGTATCATGTTCTCTACACAGAAAGGATCAATTAGTATCCCATTAGTAGGCTTGTCATTGATTCTTCTGACAATGTAAAGAAGACCATCAGGTACATCTTTAATTATGTCATTTGATGAGAAAGCAATGCCAAGGGACATATTGGTTTGGAGTTTATGAGGTTGAAATTCAATGGGATTATTCTCATACTTTTCATGTGATGGTTAATGATGTAAGTGAGGCTACAAAAAATTTCTATTCCTAGTTCATTACCAAGCATCTTCCTCATGTTATCTATGACAAGAATCACAATACCAACAATGTATTCAGAACTCATAGAGTTTTGCAATTTCTCTAATTTTTCATCCATTTGTCTTAGTTCTTCTTGAGGGACATTGGCAACCAATTCAACATTAGTAACATTGGTTGTTGGTAAAGAGGTCATAGGAAATGAGGCATCAAGGGTATGGTCCATGATGGGTTGACTATTGTCAACACTATGAGTGAAAGAGCTAGAGAACTCAAGATCCACAGTGGATGTGCTAGCATGGGATGACATGAGTCTAGAGCTATGTATCACTAGAGTATTGGAAATAGGACACAAGGTTGTGAAGATGATACAAGTTTCACCAAACCTAAGGTGCACCCAAAATTGAGAAAAGGAAAGGAAAAATCAACAATAGGAAGTGTAATACAAATTTTTAAAAAGAGATAAGAATTTCTAGATTTTAAACAAGATAATTTTTTGATTATATTATGCACTTGAAAATGATGTATTTTAAGTCAAAATATGTTTGAAATGCACTTTAATTGACCAATTAACCTTAATGTAAATGATTGTAGAAAATAAAAATACTGGAAATTGAAATAGAAAGTGTTGTCACATAAAAATGCACCCTGTTGAACAAAAGTTCAACATTCTAATGACACAATGGAAACAACCTCAAGGTGTGGGACCTTTCAATTGAGGTTGAATCTCTGGAGAAGGCTGAATTCCTCTTCTAAGTGCAGATGTGTTGGACTAACCTAGCACATGAAAATCATAATTCTAATAAATTACAAGAGGAAAAGGGTAGAAGGAGACATGAAAAGTAAAGAAGGTGATGCACCAAGATAGATTTTTCTCTTTCCTACTTCAAAACATCATAATACATCAAAGAAATAACTAAAACACCTACTCAGATATGGAGGTACATGTATTTTACTCAAACATGCATGAGGTGATGTGATAATAGTTGAATTTCATTAATATAGAAGCTTGAAGTAACTTTTACAATGGAATAATGCAAGAGTTGGAGGTCTTCAAAAGAAAAATCCTAGAGGGTCCAGAGGAAGGATCCATAATAATGATACAATATTTTCCTTTATGGTTCAAGCATAACCAAGAGTTCAATTCAAAACCTAACCCAAAAATAATTATGGTTAGAGAAGATTAATTCGATTAGATTAAAAATGATCCAAATTGCTCCCCTACAGAGCAACATAACTAGCCATAAAGGCTCTGACAACTCGAACAAACCTAAAATGATGAATCATATGAATGCAAGGATGGGGATTGATGAAATCTGTAGCAAAATATTAGACCAACATACCATGACAAGAGAATATAGCCTCTACAACACCTCAAGGAGTAATGACATTGACCAACAATCAATACAACCCTAAAAAAGTGTGAAAAATTGATCCATAGTTGATCAAATTTGATCCGACAGTTGAAGATGTCGTTGAGCCATTACTTTTGCAAACCTACCATGAAAAGGAGTAGCTAACCATTGAATTTTGAATGAGGGCCATCAGATTGAAGCATGGATGGCCAATATCATATTGCCAATGCAATATTAAAACATGACCATCGATCACCAATCATTGATCTCCACTGTTTCTTGTTATCCTGCGCATCACTTGCTTGACTGCTACAGTATGGTAGTGAACTTATCGCTACCCCACACCATCTTCATTTGATCACTATGGTGTGGTAGTGCTCTTACCACCACCCCATGTATTACTTACCTCATCACTGTGGTATGGCGATGAACTTACTACAACCTCGCGCCTTCTTCAATTGATCACTGCGGTGTGACAATTTAGTGTTAATGAGCTTCCTTCACTACCAAACCACAAGATCCTTTGAAAACCTTCATGGTATTGCAGTATGGGATTTTTTTGCAAGCTATAACACAATATTTATTTGATCAGATATAAATAGTGTATATCTAAGGGTGGCATAAAATATGTCAACATTTTGGTGATATCCATGGAATGATTTCCTGCTAATCAGAGAATCTGTTGGTTGTTTTCAACGAACCAATCAGATCTTGCCAGATACCTATGGGTTTTCCAAACTCAATTCTTAAATACCTGCAAGATAAGTGGCCAACAAACAAGATATATCACCAACCACTTTTATCTCTTGCACTTCGGGCTTTGCAAAACCCAGGAGGGTGGTCTCACAATGTACATTATACAATTCTTTCAAACAACTTATGTATACATTGCATAATCAAACAAATATATTCTCACCAATGGCTAATAAGATGGAATCCTTCAAGAAGTTAGCAATTCCTTGAATGAATTATGCATCTTAAGCCGAGAATACAGGATAATACCAACCACAACAAATTAAAGATAGATCAATGATTATTTAAAAAGATCTTCTCAAGTCGGGCAACTGGAACCATGAGAAAGACTTATGGGGGTTAGGATCAGTGCCATTATCTATGGGCTAGGAGTCTAAGAAAATTGAAATATAAGGTATATTTAATTCTAAACATCCATGATCTAAGTGAAATTACTTTGCAATTCACAAATCTGTAACCAGATTCTAAAGACTACTTATCAAATCCAATATCCTTGAACATGAATTTATGATTTGATCTAAGCATTTTAACCAATTCTTTGAACCAGAGCTAAAACCAAAACATATAACAAAGTATGAAAGTGATAGCAATTAATGAAATGATCTTTGATCAGAATTTTCATTAATAATTCAAGTACAGATCTAAATTGGAGAGACTATAGACTCAAAAAACTTGCATTATCATTCAAATATGCTCAGGAACGATACATTTGACTAAATTTACTATCTAGACTCAAAGCATTAGACAATAACTTCTAACATATTTTCTATGTGTTCTCTATTTTCATAATTTGATTCCAAAATTCAACAAAAGACCTGCACAAATGGCCTTGAATCCCCTTTTATAGAATAAGGGAGCAAAAACAAGCTTCAAGCTAGATGTACACATGTCACATTCTAATTGGACCACTAGAAAACATATTCCCTAATTCAGTTATAATTACATCATTCAAATTGGAGGGAATACGTATGAGACAAAGATTATTTGCATTTTTTGTAAAAAGCAACTTCGCCCTCCAAAAGAAAATGTCAAAAGGAATAATCTTCTATGCTATAGTGCGTCCATTCCATTGAACAAGATGACAAAATGATGCAAAGAAAAAAGTGAATCTGCATCCCGGTCATCATTCCACATCATTAACACTTACATTTACCTATATTTTATACATTGTAATTTTTGAGGCCAAACCTGTACAATACTTGACCAATTATATATGTTTCACATCTACACTTACAAACCCAGTCGACCAACAAATACTCTTCCCCATTCTTCATATTCATCATCAGATGGCCAATTGAAATCGATGATTTCATCCAAATTCTTCCTATATGGGGAATACTTTGTCATCATAGAATTGGATTCTTTGTCAAAATCTTCCAGAAAGCTGATGATAAATGTCAAATTTTCCAAAGTGTCATTCAAAATACTGATGTTTAACTTCTTTACAAATTTTATCTACTTGAGAAGTAATAACATCATCCATCTCCTTTTCCACATTTGCAGTGGCTTCACTTCATCATTAGTGAGTTGAATATCTAGCAACAGTGACAAATCTGCCAGACCATAATGAGCCTTTAGTTCTCGTATTTTCTGCTCCAGTGGGGCAATATATCCTTGAAAATTTTTCTCACTAAGTTCACAGAGAACTGTATATGTTGGAATCACCTTAGGATATCTATCCTCATGCTAGGTGGCTTCAACTACCATAAAATTCTATCTCTTAGCCCTTGGGATCCACTTATTTAGGATTGGGATAGCCAACTCCTTATCTCTTTGAGATAATCCTATTGCTCACAATATCAAGGAGTAATTGGAATGAACACCATTCAATTTGGCCTAGATCTTCTTATTCAGATGTTTCAAAATGACACAAAAAATATTTGAGGTGTTTTCATACATTGTATCTTGTGCTTGTTCCAACAACTTCCTATATGTTTCAACTTGTGAAAGAAGTTGTTCTCTTGTAAATTCATCAGATGAACTGGGACCTTATTTGCTTGGTTCCTCTATTGAGAGTGGCTTTTGTCCCAAATTATATGGCACTATTGCCAAGGTTTTATCCTAAGGGGAAGGTTGGGAAGATGCAATTGGAGAAGATGGAGGTGGGTGACTTGAGTTGGCTTGGCCTTGATTTCTCTACGTTTCTTCCCTTTGCTTATAGAATGCCAACTCAGTCTCTAGTACAACTACCTTTTGTTGACTATTATCATATTCATTGAGGAGCTCATGGTACTTACTCTTGAAATAATCCCTTTCAAGGATGAGGTTTTCCACGATTGCTTTAGTAAATTTAGCAATATTAACAACCATGTCAGCTGCCTCCAAGGCTGGGGTATTAAGAACTCTCTTCACAAGTAATTTCCCACAAAAATATGACAGCTCAACAAGTACTAGTTTCCTAGATCCCATGGATAATGACTAAATTGCTAGTGCATCCCAATCTTCACTAAATGCAGACTCTCGAAGTGCCATATTCAATTCCTCTTCTGTTTGCACTAGGGGATTTTCAGCCCTCCTTATGGTATCCAAAACTATAGCATCAACAATATCCCACTCTGGAAACAACAACACACCACACTTCTTCACAAGTTCTCTGCCATCTTGGGCAATAATCTTTCAAAATTCATCCCTCATAACACTCCTCACATTGGCCTGAATGAAACTTTCAGGAAGCTCTGGATGTTAACTCCTTTCAGTGGCTACCTTTTTTGCATACTCTGCAACTTTGGCTCTCCATAAGAAATCTCTAAATGCAGGTGTTTCAAAAAATGAGTCATCTTCCATAAATTTCTAACAAGCCTCTAACCTCAAATCATCTACACTATTTAAACCACTGATATCAAGTTTTCCCATCTTGAGATTACTTTCTCTTGAACTTGAGGCAACTGCTCCTACAGGGGGAGGCATTCCTTGTTGCATATCCTCAGGAGTGATAAAGATATCATCTTCATCAGTATTAGAATATTCAACCACTCCTCTTGCCTCAGTCCTTTGTTTCTTAAGGGGTGGTTTCTCCAATGGAGCAGGACTTCCTAGAGGTGAATCAAGATCAATTACATGTGGGGGAACCTGCCTTGGAGGTGATGGAATTACACTTTCAGGAGAAGCTGCCTTTGATCCCTCAAAAGTGATAGGGGTTGGAAAAGTTTTTTCTTTATCTACCACTTTCTTCCTCCTGGAATAGATTCTTATTTCCTTGGGTGGTTGATAAGTGGGCCTTTCTTCCAAATCCACAGTAGTATCTTCTTTGACCACTCTTGCTTTTCTTTTATTTGTAACCTCCCGTTGCTCCCTTAACAAACCAACTATATTTTCAAAATTATCCATTACATGACCTGGCTGAATTCACCAGGTATATTTGGCAGAGGATTATATTGGGGATCCCTTTTCCATTTTTCCTCCATCATCTTCCTGTAAGCAAGATACTTAGCTTTCCTTTCATCCTATTCTGGAAAGCTAAAAATGTTCCTGATTAAATCTTTAGGATAGTAGAAATTGTGCACAAAAATACCAAGTCTTTTATCTGCTTTTAATTTAGTAATAAAACCCTCAAGATCATGATTCCTCAGGCGTACAGTCTCTAACTTATAGGGCACCAGTAGATGCACTAATTCCCTCCATCCCCCTTTCACCATAAAAAATCAACAAACACTGTCCGTTTTGGAAAGAAAGAGCCTTTCTTTGCTGTATCAGGCAAGTGTGCTGCCTGAGAAGCTCCCAATTTCCTCATAATTTCAAGGAACCCTATCCTTAATGGCACATCTCTTGGAAGGATATATGGATCTATACTAGTGCCATATACTCTGAAGATTGTTTTATCTAGATATAAAATCAAGTCTCCCCAGTTGTGACTCAAATTCAGGTCAGGCCTCATCTCCATAGGTCTCAAGAATTAATGATTTTATTTGGGAATCCTTGGTGGTTCATATATTAAGGACCTATTTATCTTTGATGCAAAATAATTCTGAAAACATCACATAATTATTCTTTTGGTCATCTTTATCCAGAATCTGGGTCCAACATTGAACAAGAAAATCAACACCTTCTACCTTCCTTTTCAATGTTATGTCTTTCTCAAAAACCTTCCGCCCTTTATACAAGGACATATGTATGAATAATGAATACCACCAAAATTCCAGCCATTCTTTCCCTTCCTTTAGCTCAACCAAACCTTTATGGATATGTTTTTCCAAATATGTGGCATAGTCATAAACTATATTGTAAGCTGGGTGCTGTAGATGTGTTGCCAGATAGATGTATTCCCTCTACAATGTGTCAGTCGGAGAAAAACTGATGATTTGGCACAAAGAATATACAGTCTTCTTAAAGTAACTAGAAAAATATTTCATTGGGAAGGGCTCAAGCTCCTTTTCACCAATTTTGATTTGTTTCCTATTCTTCCTAGTACTAGTGCAAGTAGTATGCAGGGGCAACAACTTTTTTCTGATGAATACCTTGGTGTTTTTGTGTTCCTTCCTTATACTATCCATATCAAGAGGAACCAAATCCTGACTCCACTCATGCAAATCAAAAACATTTTCAATTTCTTGTATGGTTATCCTTACCATTTCTTTCCCATCAAACATCCCGACGACCCTAGAGACTGGGTCATACCTTGAGGCAATATCCTTCAGTAGATCAACATCCATATACATGTTGGGAACCACTAATTTTTGCATATCTAGCCTCCAAGGGTTACATAGAGAAACTCCAAGGTTTCTGTTCCCAAACCAATACTGAAATAGCTACCATCCAGTATAAGGAAACTCGACATCCTTAATGAAGCACCATTTATCCATTACTCCCTCTCTGACTATAGGGCCATAGAACAAGACTTTCCCTTCAGGTTTCTTATTTGTAGAGGATGTTAAAAAGTCAATTACATCCTGGGAGAGTACTCTAGACTGGGCCAAAGGGGTAGCAATTTGTACTTTGGTAGCCGTGAATTTTGGGTAGACCAGGGTTTTAACAAGAAATATTCCAACTACCAGCCTCCTAATTCAAACCTAGGGCTCAATTTGAATGCTAATTCTGAAAGGTCTCACAGGGCTACGACCTTTTAAAGATGGAGTTAACCCTAACTCTGAGTAATTAAAGCAGAGCAATAAATCACATTCAACTGAAAGTAAATTGAGAGCCAACCCTAATTCAGAAAACTAGAATAAAGCATAAAACTATGTTTATTGTACTTACGACTTTTGATTGCAATAAATGCTAATGCTAGTCAAGATGAACTCTACAAGTCACTTCCTTCAATTTTTTGTGTTGCTCCAAACACATCTTCAAATCTCAATTATGCAAGAACTGACCATATACACATATTTTGAGGAAAATTGAGTAGATTTATGAGTCACTTCCACCATTACTGCTTACTCGCACAAAGAAAAGGAATTACAACAGGTGTACTCATAGTTTTGAATGTGTACCAATGATCTTCAGCTGAGATGGCCATCTTGGATGACTTAGATTGAGTCAATTATATTTGAATTTCATCATTTTTCTAGCCTGAACAACTCACCAATAGAAATATGCCAACTGGATCCTTCTTCGTGTACTTGTGGGATCCACCTACTAGTGGCTGTAGGACATATGTGACAACTTATCACTGTCCTCACAGCCTTTAACAAGCTCGCATCTTCTCTCCACGAGATGGCAGGGAACGGTAGCGATCAATTCTTCTCTCTTAATAATCATTGTTGATCATAAAACTTTGAGCATTAGAATGAAAAGTGACGGATGGGCCTACACCCATGAATAAACATGTGTCAGCATCTCACAGACCATACAATAGTTAAAGAGCCATCACTTGGGACCTGCGAGCCAGTGGGGACCTATTTAGATTAATTCCTTTGATTAGATGACCTTTAATCCTGCACATACAAAAAAGTTAGTCATAAAAGAGGGCCATGACTAGGTCGATCACACTTTTACCCTTGAGGACGAATGACTTAGACTTAAGTAATTTAGAACCAAAATATTAAAGCCCAACATTAGGAGAATTAAAACACTTCACGGTTGAAGGTGACCAAACAACTTAGACAAGAGGGCTGGTAAAGGAATGCACTGCGATGGCTCAAATGATAACTTAAATGATCAGCCACCAGGCAGAGAAGGTCAATGCAAAATTAAAACGCACAAGGTTTTAAAAGTAAAGCATTTGAAAACAAAGTTATAGAGGTAAAACCCTAAACCCTACCTATGGGAAACATGTGACATGCCATTACCGAGCTCAAAGGGACCTCAAAATGTCAAAAATTTTAGGGACTCCATCAGTGGCTCATTCTTGGGGACGCATACCCCTGGTGGGTATGGTGAGAAATAGATCTCTTGGTGAAGCAGACCAAACATAGAGGAACTAAAAAAAAAACCAGGAGCTTGCTCAGATAGGGCAAGCAAACACAGTAGGAAGAAAACACACCAAACCATATGTAGAACATTTACAGGACTATACAATGTACATGGAAATATAACCTATTTCAGGAGAAATAGGGTTCCAGGAACTATCCATGTACTGGCAGTTCCAAAAATTCACCTGTTAGTGATTGTAGAAAGTAGGAATCTTCCCCACAAGTGTCTGCAATCAAATAAGGCCCAAGCCATAGGGGATCAAACTTCCCATGCTTTTGTTTGTCCTCCAATCTTGCGTTGCACATCAAAACCATACACCCTACCTTGAACTTCTTTTGAATGGCCTTTTTGTCATACAAGTGTTTGACTTGAAGCTGTAGCCTCTCATTTCTCTTGTGAGCTTCTCTTCTTATCTCGTCAAGCTCAATTAACTCATCCATATGATTCTACATCTTATCAAAAATATCAGGGTCATACTCCTAAACAAATTTATACATTTTCATCAAATTATTGCGTGGTATTCTAGCCTCAACTCCATACACCAAGTTAAAAGGAGATTTTCCAACAAATTTCTTCATTGTAGTTCTATCTACCCATAGTGCCAATTGCAGTTTCAAGTCCTAGGCTTCCTTATTTTTCTCAAGGACCCGCTTGATAATCTTCATAAGGCTCTTATTATTGGATTCAACTTGCCCGTTCCCTTGGGGATGGTATGGGGATGAATAAGATACATTTATGCCATGCTGGTTGCAAAAATCCATAAATTCCTCAAACCGAAAGCACATTGCATTATCAAAAATAATTCTCTCAGGAACACGAAACCTACTTAGAATATTATTCATCAAGAAATCAATGACAACTTTACTGGAAGGAATAGCTTCAACCCACTTTGTGAAATAATTGGTTGCAACCAGGATCCAGGCATGTCCTCCACTGTACTTCACTGATATTTCTCCAATAAAGTGAATACCCCACTGTTGGAAGGGGGTTGGTGCTGAGACTGGCCTAATTGGTATGTTACCTACAAACTTTAGTTTTCCAGTAAACCTTTGACAAGCATCACATTTCTTCATAAATCTATGTGCATCTTTGAACACCGTGGGCCACCAGAAACCTGCTCTTAGTACCTTATTTGCAGTAGTCTTGGCCACATAGTGACCTCCACACACTCCCTTATACATTTCAATTAGCTGATCTTCTGCTTGGTTACCGTCCACACATCTGAGAAGCACACCCTCTGGGCTCCTCCACTAGAGCTCACCATTAATGATAACATGCCTGATTTCCTATAGTTTTAAATTTATTTTCTCATTGTTAGGCATGCAATTAGGGAATTGCATGGTCTGTAGATATTCAACTATCCTTTTGTACTAGCCACATGTCTGCATATCAGAGATGGGAGCAATATTTTCTTGTTCAAATTCATTAATTTGGTTTGCCTCCAAATTAGTTTCAGCCATGAGTTTGGCTAAACCCTGGCCTCTTACCAGGTTAGTAATTTGGATATCTATGTTGAACTCTTGGATTGTATTAATCCATTTGCATCTCCAACCTGTAGTTTCTAGTTGAGTGAAAATGTCCTTGACTGCTGCACTTGGAACATAGGCTACAACCGTTGCACTAGTCAAATATATTTTGAAATTTTTAACAACCTTAACTAAGGCATACACTTGCTTCTTAGTGGTGTCATAGTTGAGTTCAGCTGCTTACAAAGACTTGCTAAAAAAGGAAATTGGCTATTCAAAGCCTTCAACATTTTTTTGTAACAACACTCCCGCTACAGTATGAAAAGAGGAAAATGTAAACAATTGGAATGCCTTGGAATAGTTTGAAGTCTTCAAGATAGGTGCAACTTTAATAGCATCCTTGATGGCTTGAAAAGCTTTGAGAGGTTCTTCTGACCATACCACCTTCTCTCCTTTCTTGAGCATCTTCAAGATAGGCTTAATGATCTCTACAAAATTTATCTCTCCAAAGAAAGATTGAATTCCTTCAACATTCTTAGGTGGTGTAATTTTATCTATGGCTGCTACTCTTTTAGGATCAATTATGATACTGTATTTTGAGACAATGTGCCCTAGCAACTTATGTTCTTTGACTCCAAAGGCACATTTCTTGGGGTTCAATGAAATACCATATTCCAGGGCTCTAATGAAAATTTTCTCAAGGTGTGAACAATGATCCTCCTCCTTCTTACTATGAGCAGTAAGGTCATCTTGGTAGATAGAAAAAAACAAATCTATGAAATTGGAAAAATCCACATCCATGGCTCTTTGAAAAGTGGCACCAACATTTATCAAGCCGAAAGGCATCCTCACATAAACATAGGTCCCCCATGGTGTGATAAATGTTGTTTTGTACTGTTCTAATTCCCTCACCATAACCTCATTATAACTTGAAAACCATCATGGCGGCAGTTTTCTTTCAGACAGAGTTTCCTTCTTTCCAAAGTCACGATGTGAAATGAAATGATAATTAGTGTTTTACTTTGTTTTGATCAAGCCCTAATTCGACCCTACCATCATCCAAAATGTTCTATAAAAGCACGTGGTTTATTTTTGAATGGGGTCAAAATTTTAACTTATGCTTTATGACTTTGTTAAAGTTTGAGCTTAATACTTATGGAGGCCGGAATTCAAATGCCTAGGGTGGTCGACATGTTAAGTCTTTGAGACTTATATTATGCATTAGTGAAGCATGGAGTTTGGTTACATTATTTTATTGTTTTGTGAGAGAACATAAGGGTGGAATGATGAATAGTTGATGACTTATAATGTTTTGATCAAATTATCTTTTTTTGGGTTTTATTTTTAATTGATTTTAGAGAAATCAATTGGAGTTTTAATGAAGAATGAATATGTAAAAGTGTTTTTATGATTTTTGAAGAAAATCAGAATATTGTAATGGAGAAATAAGGTGAATTTTCTTTTTGCAAAATATTTTCAATCTTTATGTTGCAAAAATAGACAAATTGTAAAAATCTGCATCTTGTAAAGTAGAAGCATAAAGCGATATTCTATAAATTGCTTTATGTTTCTTGCTATTTTTAGCAGATCTTTTATTGACTTTTCCTCTTGGTCGGATTTGAGACTTATCATGGAGAGATAAGGTGTTTTTGTGCTTTTAAAGCAGATTCAACCTATTTTTAGAGGCTTGACAGTGTAATCATAAAAGCATTGTGCTTTTTTCTTCTTTTAAAGCAATTTTTGAGATTGTTTGAAGCCTTTTTCCTTGAGATTTTTTCTGAGCTCGGATTAGGGTTTTCTTGAGAGTTCTTTCAAAGACGTAGCCTTTTCAGCTCTCCATTCTCAGCAGTTTAGAATCAGAGTTTCTTGCCCTTACACATTTTGGGGATCTTGTAAACTTATGTGTGCTCAGATTTTGAGAATTCCACTCCATCATTCAATAAAATAGTAGAGTTTTCCTTTCTCAGTTCTTTTTCATGACTTGGAATAGTAATTTGATTTGTTCTGTGATTCAAATCTGTTGGATCCTTTTCTTTTCTTACTATTGTCAAGTAATTTGCAGGAGTTGCATGCCACTTCAGGTTATGCCTTGTGTTAATTTGACCTTTGCATAAATCACTGATTGAACTACATGTGTTATGAGATTGTGAGGATTTAATTTTAAAGAGTTGGTGAGAGTGAGTTATTTTTAGGGTCTTCTTACAATTGATCAATATTTTAGGGTGATAGAATTTTAGTTTTAGATTTTAAGTCCAGTTTATCCTTCTATCCTTTTCCTGAAAAGTCACTCAAAATAGAATTCATCATTCGGAGAACCAACTCACTTTGGAGATTCCTCTTTCTACAGATCACCCACATCTGAAAGAGGTTTCCATGTTTCAGTAGTTTGCTGAATATTGCATTCAGCAGGGTGCAAAACTATTGATAACATGGATAGATAGAGCCTCCCAAATAGTAACATTCAGATTGGATTTCTTCATTTTCTTTACTATGTTGAAAGGAAACTAACTAGCTTTAGAAGGAACCTTTGTAATAGGGTCAACTCTTGTTGCTTGTGTGATCTTAGGTTGCTTCACCACTTGTTTAGGCCCATTAATAGGTTGATTGGGTTGTGGAACTTCTACTATTCTACCTGTTGGTCCAGTATTTGCAAATTTTTGAGGTTTTTGAGAGACTGATGATTGACCAACCATGGAAGATGCGCCACCCTCTATTTCTCTTTTCTTTGATTTTGTATTCTGGGCTATTGCATTAGTATCTACTTGATTTACACCACATAAATCTTCCTGCCCCCAAATGAAAAATAAAGAGTCACCTTATGTATGATTTTGATTATTAGAAGTTGATTATCTTTTGCCAATTTGTTGCTCTAAAGTAGAAGTTTTATTTTGAGCTACTAGAGTTTGCACAAACTCTCCATTTTGACAGGCGTTTTGATTATGAGCTTGTTCACAAGGATAACATCACTCCTGGGCTAGATTGTTTTGTATTGGAACCAAAGCCTTAGAGTTTCTAGTAGCAAGTGGATGCATGTTATTCATGGGCTTACTATGATTCCACTGATTTTGTCCTTGATAAGGCGGTCTATTCTATTGATAACTTTGATTTTGAGGCTGATAAGGCCTATTATTTTGAGCTTGTTGCCTCTTGATTGACACTAGTTCATTATTCATACTTCAAATCAAGGTTTTAAAATATTCTAGAAGTGTAGCAGAAGTAGAAAGTTGGCTTGTAGAAGCCATTGGAGTAGGAGCTATTGGAATAGGGGCCACCGTTGGCTATGAAGGAAGCTCAAGAAATAAAGGAATTGGTGGTCTAGTAGCTATCTTCCCAACCTGAATTAAACAATTTTTTTCCCTTATAGCAACATCATATGCATCTAGAAGGTGATACCTTCAATTGATTGAACCATAACAACTATGTCACTATTAATATCCCTTAAGAAATATAAGAAATCATACTTAGGGGAAGGTTTCACTAGAGCAAGAATTCTATCCCACATTTTCTAATTTTTTTTGTTAAAATCACTCATGAATTCATGAGGTGCTCTCTTAATAGTGGTTAATTGTTCTACCAAGGATAAATGGTCACTTTTGTCTTCAAAATATTTACATAATTTATCTCCTAACTCGTCCTAGTTGTGAATGGTGTTAGGAGGCAGGCCTCTATACCACTATAGTGCCTTTCCTTTAAGAGAAGTGGCAAGTAATCTAACAGTCATTTTTTCCTCTATAACATCATGCACTGAGCATATATTTGCTACATCTATGATGTGTTCTACTAGAATTGTAGATGTTTCACCACTAAAATGGGGAATACTTTGGAGGGAATTGACTGGTATATTGTTCCTTTGGGAAAAAATTAAGGGGATACCACCAGTAAAAGACATAAAGGGCTGATTTCTAGGTAAAGCCATGTGGAATAATGCCCTATTTGCATGGGTGGAAAGTGTTTCAATCTAAAATAATATACCCATAGGTGGCATAGATTGGGCTCTAGGAGAAGGACCTGAACTTATATTCCTTCTTATAGGAGGAAAGGATTGTCTATTTCTTCTTTTAAAAGTAGAAAATGAGAGTTGAATATATTGAAAATTACCTCTAGAAGATAATATTGTATAAATCCTTGGCATGAGCTTTTAGGTATGATCTTGAACCAAGAGTTCTAGGTAGTAGCAAAGTCACCAATTTGTATGTTGAGTTATTCTTAGACAACAGAGTCACCATGTACTTGTTTGAGAGCCTCTACAAGGCTAGAATGTTGAGAGAAACACCATTTCCTTAACAAAAAATGAAGTGCAACTTCCTAATTGTCCCATCGGGCATGCCAAAAACTGTTGTCACATAAAAATGTACCCTACTAAACAAGATTTCAACATTCTAATCCCACAATGGAAACAACCTCAAGGTGTGGGACCTTGAAATTGAGGTTGAATCTCTAGAGAAGGTTGACTTCCTCTTCTAACTAAGTGCAGATGTGTTGGTCTAACCCAACATATGAAAATCCTAATTCTAATATATTCTAATAGCTCACAAGAGGAAAAGGGTAGAAGGAGACATAAAAAGTAAAGAAGGTGATGCACCAATATAGAGTTTTCTCCTTCCTACTTCAAAACAACATAATATGTCAAAGAAATAAATGAAACACCTACTCAGATATGGAGGTAAATGGATTTTACTCAAACATGCATGAGGTGATAGTGATAACAATTGAATTTCATTAATATAGAAGCTTGAAGTAACTTTTACAATGGAAGAATACAAGAGTTCCAGGTCTGCAAAAGAAAAATCCTAGAGCGGCTAGAGAAAGGATCCATAATAGTGATACAATATTTGCCTTTATGGTTCAAGCATAACTAAGAGTTCAATTCAAAACCTAACCCCAAACTAATTATGGTTAGAGAAGATGAATTCAATTAAATTAAAAATGATTTGAATTGCTCCCCTACAGAGCGACATAACTAGCCATAAAGGCTCTAACAATTCAAACAATCCCTAGAATGATGACTCATATGAATGCAAGGATGGGGACTCATGAAATCCATAGAAAAATATCAGACCAACACATCTTGAAAAGAGAATATAGCCTCTACAACACCTCAAGGAGTAATGGCATTGACCAACAATCAATACAACCCTGAAAAAGTGTGAAAAATCGATCCATAGTCAATCAGATTTGATTTGGTAGTTGAAGATGTCACTAAGCCATTAATTCAGAAAACCTACTTTGAACAAGAGTAGTTGACCTTGAAGTTTGAATGAGGGTCATCATATCGAGCATGGATGGCCAAGATCAGATTTCCAATGCAATATTAAAACATGACCATTGATTGCCAATCATTTATCTCCATTGTTGCCCGCTATCTTGCACATCACTTACTTGACTACCGTAGTATGGCGTTGAACTTACCGCTACCCTGTGCCATCTTCATTTGATCACTACGGTGTGGTAGTGCTCTTACCACCACCCTGTAGATTACTTACCTCACCGCTATAGTATGGCGATGAAATTATCGCTACCTCGCTCTGTCTTCATTTGATCACTATGGTGTAGTGGTTTATTGTTAATGAGCTTCCTTCACTGCCAAACTGTAAGCTCCTTTACAAACCTCCACGGTATTGTGGCATGGGAATTTTTGGTAAGCTATAACACAAGATTTATCTGATTGGATATAAATAGTGTATATCTATGGGTGGCATAAAATATGTCAAGAGAAACCTAAATGCAAAAACAAAAAATGTAGACATAGAGTTTTTAGTGCCCAAAAATTTAGAAACAAAATTGATTAGGGACTCATTTTCCCATGGGAAAATGAGTCTTTTGTCAGGGTTTTTAAAAATTAAATTATAAATTTTTGAGTTGATGTTTATGTTTCCAGATTCTAGTTGCAAACATGTAATTATAGTTTCATATTTATGGAAAATCAGATCTAAATGCAAGTGTGAAATGATGCTAAATGACAAGGAAAAAGACATAATTTGAAATGTAATTTTGATTCAATTTTCTAATTTAGTTGACTGATAATGCAATGTTATGTAAGCACTATGCAAAATGAGTCTAACACTATACCGATTTTTGTGATTTTCAGATTTTCAATAATACCAAAATGCACTTACACCCTAAAATGCAAATCAAACTAATGCAAAAGAATGAAAATTTAGATCTAAGGTTCCAAATTAGAAATTATGATGTTCAAATGTCAGGTTCACCAAAATTGCAACAAAGAAAAATATGGAACATGATTGGTATATGGTGCGATTTTTTTGTTTGACTATGGATGTGATCTATGCAATATGGATGGAACTATTTTCTTTAATTTCATTACAAAATGAGATCCACACAAAGAATTGAATTACAACCCTTAGATGAGTCAACTCAATGAGGGAATTTTCTGATTTCCTTATGATTGAGGATAGGGTTATCAGCTCGAACAAAATTTTTGGGAGAAAAACTAAAAATAGTAAATCAACTCAATTATTTGCATTCAAACTTGAATCATCAATTTAAAGCATAATACAAATAAAAACAAAAAAACTTTTGAAAGATCTGGAAATGACAGAGTGATGTGTACCTATCACCAAAATGTAGTTTCAAGAGGCTATTTGGGACTCATTCCCCCATAGGCAAATGGGTCTCTATGTAGAGGCTTTACTCAACTTTTGAGATCCTCTAGTGTCAGTTTGTAGCTTCTGTTTGATCTAGGTTTCAATGTTAGACAATCAGAAATAAAGTCTATAGGTGAGAGTCTGTGGATTGACAACAAATATGACAACTTTTTGTAACTTTTCCACTTTACGACTTTGAGGTCTTCGATCCTTCTTCAACCTATATAAACCTACACATTCAAAAAGAGGAGAAAATGTTTTTCTTTTGGTGGATGGGGGTTTGCCTAGGTCAAACCCCGTCTTGGTAATTAAACCTTGAATTGAAATAATGAAACATGAAAGGAATGATGAATGAACAAATGCTATGTTACAACTCACCCAAACCCTTGAATAAACCTTTGGAGGATTGAAATATTTATCTTGATCTTTGCATGAAATGGATTCAATGTATGTGGATCTTGATGCTTGAATGCTGACTTGGATTTTGAAACCTACATCACAATGTTAGCTCCAAAAAAATGCATGATGCATAAGACCTTGACATGATGCTTGAGATATTTATTGCTATAATAAATCACTATTAAATCTTCTCTTAAATTCCCTTGATCATAATATTTTCTCTTATGAAGTCTCACAAAAATTCTAGGATTTCAATTGATAAAGTAACCTTATATTTATAGGTATCTATCCTTAATTTCTTGAAAATTAAACATTACAAGACCACATTGAAATTTGAATTTAGGGACATTAAAATACTACCAAAAAAATATTTTAAATTGTGTTTCAAAGGCCTAGGGAGGACCCATTCACCCATGGGTGAATGGGTCCCAGGTCCCTTTTCCTGGAACACACATTACTCAAGATAATTAATTATGTGTTTGGAATTAATAGTTTTCAGATTTCCCCTTTGTAAAATTTAATTTATTAGGCTTGTAGGTGTAAAATAGGGCTTATTAAGGAACAATTAAGTCCAATTTAATTGAGGGGACCGAAACAAAGTGTGAAAATGTAAAGGAGTACATTTTCCTACACTACAACTGCATCCAAATTTTTATCAACCATTAATTTGACTAGGTATTATCCTATAACTATCTTGGTAGTATTCACCTCCAAGTCATAATCCTAGATCTTGTTGATCCATCTACACCTTTTTCCTGATGCCTCCTATTGTAAAAATATCTCTCATTGTTATATGCGGCACATAGGCATGCTTATCCATAATGAAGTAATCAAATTCAACATTCTCAAGGATTTGCTGAAGAAAGCTATTGGTTGTTCTTGTAGTGTAGAAAAATGTATCCCTTTACATTTTCACACTTGTTTTGGCCTTCCTAATTAAAATGGACATAATAATGCCTTAATGTAGTGTTGAAAAATGTATCCCTTTACATTTTCACACTTGTTTGTTCCCTCCTAATTAAATTGAGCTTAACTAGGACGTAATAAGCCCTTTTATTCATCTATAAGCCTAATAAATTACATTTTTTGAAGGGGAAACCCAACAATAATTAATGCCAGTACATAACACTTTAACTTGAGAAATGTATGTTATAGGAATAGGGACATGGCAGTCCTCCTTAGACCTTTGGACCTAAATTTAAAATATGTTTTTGGTATTATTTTAAGGTCCCCAAATCCATATTTCAATGTTGGCTTGTAATATTTGAATTTTGAGAAATTAAGGATACATGCCTATAAATACAAGGTTATTTCACTAAGTTTCACCTATAATTTTTATGTGAATTCACAAGAGCTAAAGTTGATGATCAAGAGCATTCAAGAGTAGATATATCAGAGATTTATTGCAACAATCAAGATCCATTCATCAATTCAGAGTCTTCTCATCATGCATGTTTTTGGAGCTAACATTGTGATGTAGGTTTCATGACCAAGTTCAAGCATTCAAAGCATTATCTCAAGCATCAAGATCCACATCCATTGAAGCCATTTCATGCCATTTGTAGACCTTCTAAGATCTCCATTACGAAGGTTTCTTCAAGGGTTTTTTGAGTGGTAACATAGCTTTTTTCATTCTTCATTCTCTCTTTCATTAATTATTTCAATTCAAGGTTTGACTACCAAAATGGGGTTTGACCAAGGCAAACCCCCATTCACCATAAACAAACAATTTTTCTCTCTTGTGTGTGTGATTGCAGATTTAGGTTGAAGAAGAATTGAAGACCTTTTGAAGTGTAAGATTGGTAAATTTGTCAAAGTTATCAAAGTTGTTGTCAAATCATGAAATCTCACCTACAGATCTGATTTTTGACTTTTCGACATTGAAACCTGGACAAATTAGAAGCTACAGATCAACATCAGAGGCTCCCAAAATATTTTTGAAAATCCTGAAAAAAGACCCATTCACCCATGGGTGAATGAGTCCTAGTTTGCCTCTAAAAAGTGACTTTTGGTGATTGGTAAACACCTTTTTTCCCTTCTTAGATATGCAATTGGTTTTCTAGTTTTTATAATATTGAGCTTTATATTGCTATTTCAAGTTTGAATTGGCATAATTTGGTTTATTTTTTATTTTTAGTTTTTCTCCCAAAAGTGTTGTTTGAACTTGACCCCTATCCTTAAAGCATAAGGAAATCTGAATATTCTCACATTCAGTTGATTCACCTAAGGTTTGTTAGTCAATTCTTTGTGGGGATCTCATTTCCTAATGAAATAAAGGAAAATAGGTCCATCTATATCATTTTGGTGAACCCCCCTCTCATAAACCTATTTTTCTTTGTTTCATTTTGGTGAACTTGACTTTTGAGCATCATAATTTTTTATTTATTTTGGAGTCCTTTCAAACCATATATCTAGGATTTGCATTACTTTGCATTGCATTGCATTAATTTGTATCTCATTTAGGGTTATTTAATTGCATTGGTTTGCATCTCATTTAGGGTTTTAGGTTTGCATTTTTGCATGCTTCAAAATCTAGAAAATTCAAAAATCTCAATCATTTTGCATAATGTTTACATAACATTGCATGATTAGTCATTTACATTAGAAAATTGAATCAAAATTGCATCTCAAATTAGGTCTTTTTGCTTGTCATTTAACATCATTTTACATTTGCATTTAGATCTAATTTTACAAAAATATGAAACTGTAATCACCTGTTTGAAATTAGAATCTAAAAAGCATAAAAATCAACTCAAAAACTTATAAACCAATTTTTAAAAACCCTGAAGTGAGACCCATTTGCCCATGGGTGAATGAGTCGTTGATGGGTGATTTTTCTAAATTTCTAAGCATAAAAAACACTATTTCTGCATTTAGTTTGCTGTTTCAGTTTCCAGAATTTTTTTTTTTTTTTTTTTTTTTCTGAAATTGTTCATATTAAGGTTAATTTGTCAAATTCAATGCATTTTTTGAATTCAAATTTGCATTTAAAAAAGACATCATTTTTAGGTTTTTGCATAGCATAATCAGAAAATTATCTTGTTTAAAATTTGGAATTTTCTTTTACATGCATTGCACTTTACATTCTAGGGTATTTGAGGAGGATAATTGATAATGAACAAGGAATAGAATTTGTACGTAGTTTAAATGAAATCATTACCAACAATGTCCCTACAATGATTAGTTGTGCTTAAGCTTTGGGGCATACCCAAAGTCAAGGTGAAAATTCAATTCCTCCTTCCACAACCATACCCTCTATTCTGACATACACTAATCCAACTATTACTACAACCATACAACCCACTAGCAATGTCTATGCTACCTTAGGTATTTCCACTTGGAATCCCTCTAGCTTTGTGCATTCAAATCTCATATCTCCTCAACCATCTCCCCTCACAAATTTACACTTCACTTGTCCTCCGAACACATATACACCTCCACCTTATTCACCTCCATCTCACAACACAAACAATGACCCCATCCTTAACCAACTCTTGGAAAGTATTTCATCCCTCCAACAATAAATTGCTACATTGAATCAAAATAAAAATGTCCAACCTTCACAATATGTCAAAAGAAACACCTTATCCTTGGAGATATTGAGAACATAAATGCCACAAGGTATAAAGATTACTAGATTTGAGAAATATGGTGGGAAAGGAGATCCTATGAACCATGTTTCTGCATACATAGACTTATGTAGTGACTTCATTTTTGAGGAAAAAATCTTGGCTAATATCTTCCCTAGATCCTTGAAAGGCACTACCTTGAAATGGTTTTGTTCCTTACCAAATAAATTAATATGTTAATTTAATGAACTTATTGATTCCTTCCTTAATAATTTCCAAGTGCACATGGGTCCTAAGATGACCTTAGTAGATTTAATGAGATGTAAGAAAACATATGATGAAATTGTCATGAAATTTATCACCTGTTATCAATTGCTTTATTCACAAATCAACATTAAGATTCTTGATCCTGATCTTCAATGAATGTTCATTGAGAATTTGCAAAATAAACTTCAAGATAAGATTTGTATGATGAAATTTACCTCCTTCACACAGTTATGTACTGCCTTTCATGATTACCAAAATTTAGTTGGGTAAATGCAAAAAGATGGGGGGCCAAAAAGGGGCCTTAAGTGGACACTTTTTTACTAAAATAAGGAAATATTGACCTTGGATGTGAAATTGAGGATAGTCACAATCAAAAATTTTAGATGCAACAAAAATAAGGATCATAGTGCTCCGAGTCTACTTTCTAAACTACTATTTTCTTTTGAAAATGGTAGAGATTAAGGGGCTCAAAAGAGGGAGCCATTGAAATTGGTGTTGTTTTTGTCAAAAAAACATAACATAGCGACTTTTGTGGCTCCCTCAAAAGGTTAACTATTTTTGGTATTTTTAAAATCGCATTGGTGAAAATTTAGCTAATAGCATGTAGTTTATGCTCTATTTTTTTGGTAATTTTTTAATGAATATTTATTTTTTTACTATTTTTCAAAGTCAACACTTCCTGAAAAACAAAATTTTGGTCATGATACCCCTATAAATTTTGAAAAATAATTGAAAATGATTTTTTTAATGTGTAGAATGGAGGATCATTTTTTTCAAAATGAGATACTCTTGGATATAATTATTGGAAAAAAATTTCACCATTTCCCATCCCAAATTAAATCCATTGAATTAGATAGAAAAATGAAAGCCACAATGCTAAAATAATTAAGTTGAGAGTATTCCAATAATATTTCCTAATGCACGAGGAAATATTTTTTGATAGATAAAATGAGCTCTGAGCGAAAATGGCCGCCCAATGGGAAAAAACTTGAAAAATCTCAATGTGGGCATGTTGCATACTGCCAGGGGTGCCGTTTGACCTATCATGATGGAAAAAGATGGTACAATGTTAGGAAAAATATAGCAAATGGAAACAAGGGTTTCAAAAATATAAAGGATACTGATCGCAAAATGTTTTTCAATGATTATTTCCATCCAAATAGATATCAGAATCCAAGCCCCCATGTTCATTCTCATTGGTGCAAATTAGCTCTAGGGTTTGGTTTTACTACAAAAGTCATAGGTACTGGGCCCCCATAAGGCCTCCTAGGTGACTATTGCATGACAAGCAAGAGCCTTTTGACATTTGTGAAGATGATATATCTACATAGAAAGAGAATAGAGCTAACCCTAAATATGGTAGTTATCTGCAAAGCAAACTCGTGGCTAATAATGGTAGAGTGTCATTTCACATAGTGCCCTTTTATGAACAACGAACAAACAAAGAAATTCTAAATCAAAACAATTTCAAAGGTTCTAGGGTTGCAAGCACTCATCGACAGGATGAAGGAAGGAATTTACCACAAGATCTTAGTAAAGCTAATGGTTAGGGAAACCACCGAAATGGTGCTCTCTTCAATCCAAAGAAGCAGATCACAAAGAATAAGTTTTTAGTTTTGCAAACACTTGACCAATATTACCATGCAAGGACATAAGGCATTAATAAAGGGATAGATAGGGAGAAGGAGAATATCTCAAGGAAAGATCAATATACCAAGGCATCAAAAGGTGAGAAGAAAGGAAATTTCTCAAGAAGGGAACAACATGCAAAGGTATCAGAGCAAGCAAATTTTTATAAGGATGCACTAGTCCTTTCCAAAGAGGAAATAGAGTGAAATGGGGGACAAAAGGGTGCTAAGAAAATGCAAGGGAAACAACATGCAAAAGCAGGAGATGGGAAGACTGTTTCCAAACCACAACAACAGAGGGACAAAAAGAAGAAGGGGAAAAAAGCTATAAAGGAGAAGTCACTGCAAAATGGAAAAAAGAAGCTGTATGCAATGGAAGCGAGTAGAAAATTCCAAGAAAATAAGTAATGCAAAAAAGGATGGGAAACTTGACATTGCTTGTCATCATTCAAGGGAAACTGTAATGGGGGCTAAGGAGAAAACTTTAAAAATTTGAGTGTGTTGGTAACCTTGTCTGAGAATCTACTTGATGCTCAAGTCATTGATCTTTTTCAGTGCGCCTTAATTTGTAAGTTTTGGAACCTAAACCTAAGCATAGATCTGTTAAAAGATTTGATTTTTGATGAATGAGAAGGGGTCATTAAGGTTTTTTATTTAGACCAGGGGAAGGGAATTTTTTTAGTGTTTTTTGAATCCAAGTTGCATAGAGAGGCAATGTTTAAAGTTAAATCTTGGGTCTTTCAAGGATATGGCTTATTTATGCAGCCTTGGTCCCCAAATTTTAGCTTTGATAATTTTGTAGTAAGATTTACTCATTTCTAGATTAAATTTCCTTTCCTTCCACTAGAATGTAGGGAGATGAATTTGATTGAGATTTTTGCAAATCAAATAGGCATTTTTCTTAAGCATGATTTAACTTATTATAGAAATCCATCAAAGTTTGTTAGATTTAACTTATTGGATGCTATAGAGAAATTTCTAGAGAAAATTCAGATAAAATATAAATATGGTCAATGGAATTAGGATATTTTCCTTGAAATTCTAGATAATGTATGTAATAAATTCCATAGTTTAGGACATTTAGTGAGTGATTTCATAGAGAAGGTAAATGAAACTTATAGCAAGTATGAATAAATTCAAAATAAGTTGGGAAAGACTAAGGAGATGGGGCCTATGGAAGATAGTTCCTATTGAAATATGGAAGATAGTGAAACAGTGCACCAAATGAGTTTTAGGGCTACTGAGGAATTGGAAGGAAATGGAGTCACTCCAATGTAGTTAACAAAGATGCATAATAATAAGAATAAGAAGTCTATAATTCTGCCTAAGTTTCTTCTGCAACATTAGATAATTTTCTGGTACTCTCCTTTTTCTTCCATATCTTCTTAGTAGTTGGAAAGTATAGTGAAGATACTCATGTTTGATATAAATTCGGTTCCACACAATCAAAAAGATTGGTTACAAAAATTGTAGCTTGGGAATAGAGTGGGTAATGAGAAGGAATTGAAGGATCTAAGGACTTTTGACGATGAAGAAATTGACTTGATGACTTTTAAGAGTTTATTTTGAGAAGAAAGTCTGGAGGAGTTAGCAGACAAAATTTTAGTCTCTAAAGGATCTAAAATGATTAATATGATTGTAGATGAAGTGTCCAGGGAAGAGTTTGGTTCAAAAATTTTGTCACCCAAACTTAGGTCCATGCCATTAGTAAAGGATGATGATTTTTTCTTTTATATGGAGGAAGACAATGTGGATGAACTATTTGGAAACACCTCAATGGCTAATGGTTGTAAGATTGATGGGATTATAGGTAAAGAGGGTGATGGGGTTTCTAATATCAAGACAAGTGTGGAAAACAAAATTTGCTTGAGCAGTCACATAAACAAGAAATCGAGAAGGTGGATAGGGGTTTGGGATTGGTGGACAGGGAAGAGGGGGGTTTTGATTATTCTCAAACCTTGGCGATTACAAAAAATACAAGTAGTCAATCAATTATCACTAAATCTATAGGGAAGAGAGGTAGGAAGTCACACATGACAAATCTCAAAGAGGAGATAACAACATGAATGCAATCAACACTAGATAATGTTATGGAATTTTTTGCAATCAAATAGCCAAGGAGAGCATGTTGCTCTCCTTGATGTCAATTAGGATATTGTCATGGAATGTAAAGGGAATTGATGCTCTTGACAAGAGAGCTTTGATCAAGCAAGAAATAATTTTTTTGAGGCATCAATACAAAAATGGAAGAAATGGAAGTATTTTCATTCCCCTACATAAGGTTCTTCAGGTGGTCTCATTGCCTTATGGGATGCTAAAAAAGTGGTTGTAGAGTTGTCAAGAAATGAGAGAAATTGGAAACTTCTAAAAATTTCTCATTTTGATTTACAATTTTGGCTCTTAAATGTTTATGCTCCCATGACAACATTTGAAAAGAAACAATTGTGGAATGTTTTTACAAAAGTTTTGGATGGAATTAGGAATGAGAAAGTGATCCTTGTTGGGGATTTTAATGCCATAGCCAATTTGCAAGAAAAGAAAGGAGGGATTTTTCCACCGCAAAAAGTAATAGATGATTTTGTATCATTTATTTCAGATATGATTTATTGGATATCCAATTGGAAAAAGGTCAATTTACCTGGACAAATCGAAGAAAAGGCTTCTTGCAAATAGCAGAAAGATTGGATAGATTTATTGCCTCGACAAACTGGTGTGTAGGTTAAAAAGAGTTGTTGTTAGGAATCTTGTCTTTTTCATACTCTGATTATTATGCTATATCTCTAAGTATTGATGAAGCCAAATCATTAAAGAAATCTACATTTACTTTTAAATTTGAAAAGATGTGGTTTCGTCATCCACACTTTTTTCCTTTGCTTATACAATGGTGGGTGAGTGATCCATTTGTAAGAGGCTCAAGAATGTTTCAACTAGCTCACAAATTGAAACATATTAAACAACAAATCAAGATTTGGAATGTTACTATGTTTAAAAACGTCTTTGAGCAAAAAGAAAGAGTTTTCAAGGAGTTATTAGATATAAATGATAGAATAATAGCCCATGGGTTAGATGCTAATAATTATGAGTACCAAAAGAAACTACAAGAAGAATGGGCAGAGTTAGTGGCAAGGGAAGAAATATACTAGAGGAAAAAGTCTATGGAGTTGTGGTTGAAAGAGGGTGATAGAAATACAAAAAATTTCCATGCCTCAGCACAAATTAAGAAATAACGTAACACCTTATTTAGAATTCAAAGTTATCTATTGGGTAAGAATTTAGTAAAGGAAGAAGGAATATAGGAGGAAGGTGTTTTTTTTTCCCTCTTGTCTGCCCTGAAAAATAAGTCTTCAACATCAGATACAAATGTAGAAGAATTGTTGGACTCTATACCAACATTGGTCACAAAAGAGGACAATGATCACCTATTGAAACCATTTTCTTTTGAGGAAGTCAAGAGAGTGGTTTTTTCTATGTTACCAGATAAAGCTCTTGGGGCAGATGGATTCACAACGTTATTATTTCAGAAATGTTGGAACTTTATAGGTTATGGTGTGTTTTTTTCATTAGCGGAATCAAGGAGAACAAGGACTATGCTAAAGCAGTTTAACACAACACACATTGCTATCATCCCAAAAGTAGAGGATCCAATTTTTTTTGCGGATTTCAAGCCAATATCCTTATGTAATAAAGTCTACAGAATATTTACTAAAGCTATTTATCTAAGAATTCAACCACTCATTTCCAAAATAGTGTCTCAAGAACAAGGTGGATTTATACCTAGAAGAGAGACTTTGGGAGGTGCTATAGTAGCTCATGAAGTTTTGCATTCTATTAAAACTTGTAGCATTCCATCTTTCATCATTAAGCTGGATATGATGAAAGCGTATGACAGAGTGTGCTGGGAATTTTTGATTCAAGTGCTTAATAAATTTAGCTTTAGTAATAGGTGGTGTAAGTGGATTCTCTCATGCCTCTTAGGGGAAGAGTTCTCGGTTATTATAAATGAATCTCCAGTAGGCTTCTTCGGCTTTTCTCAAGGAGTTAGGAAAGGTGATCCTTTATCTCCTTTATTGTTTATTTTGATGGCAGAAGCCTTAAGTAGGTCTATTCATAGGGCTCATTCACAGGGCATATGGCAGGGATTTTCAATCCCAAACACAAGTATTTCAATAGCACACTCACTATTTGTAGATGATACATTGTTGTTTGGTAAATCTTCATTGGTTGAAGCAACACAGGTCAAATCAATGCTTGAAAAGTACTCTTCTACATTAGGGAAAAAAATTAATGCAACCAAGTCCAAAGTATACATTTTCAATACAAAAGCAGCTATAGCAAGAAGATTGGTAGCATTGCTAGGCTTTCAAAAATCATAACTTCCATGTACATATTTGGGTATACCTTTCTTTATGGGTGCAAACAAATCTTTGTTTTGGAATAAGGTGTTAGAAAGAATAAAAGCCAGAATAATTGTTTGGAAAGCTAGATGGTTGACATTATTTGGTATAATTTTATTGGTCAAATCTATCGTTACATCCATTCCAAATTATTACTTGGTTGTATTGCATGCCCCAAAGTGTGTTATTCTTCAAATTGAAAGGCTCATAAAATAATTTTTGTGGAAAGGTAATTTAGATGACAAGAAGAAAATTCCTTTAGTATCTCTAGAAAATATGTGCTCAGACAAGTCTAATGGTGGAGTGGGGATTCATAATTTGACTGCAAGGAACATAGCTTTAGGGGCTAATTTGGCATGGAAAATGTATGCTAATCTAGAATTGAAATGGTGTAAGTTGACGCAAAGTAAATATTTGGATAATGATAACCCATCCAAAAATTTTACAATACCTATTCCTACAAGTGGCTCAGTTATGTGGAATTTCATCTTGGCTTGTAGAGATTTTATTATTCCATACTTTTCATGGGAAGTAAACAATAGTGAATAGGTTTTTCTTTCAAAAAGATTCATGGAATGGTCTACCTCCTCTTAATTCCAATCAGGACTTGCAGTTGGCAGAGAATAGTTAATTATCAGCAAGATGGGGGAAATCTTTAAAGGACTATGTTATTTCTTCAAATCCACTAATAGGTTTGGTTAAATGGAAAGATTTTTCAGCAACCCCACTTTCAGCTAATTAGAAACTTACCTTGAAAAGCATGTTGAATAGTAGAATTGTTTATCTTTCTAACAATCCAGATAAGTTAATTTGGGTTCCTTCTAGAAATGGTAACTACACTGTTAGTCAGGGGTATAAATCAATTATCTCTCAAGTATCTCAGGCCCAATCTGAGAGAGCATATGTTTTTTTGTTGGAGTTCAATGATATTTCCAAAATTTGGAAGCTTTTCCTGTATGGTTCTAAAGAATCAAATTTTGACAAGTGACAGGTTGGTGAAATTGGGTATAGCTGAAGCCTTCAAATGCATGTTGTGTAAAGAGGCATACAAATCAGTGGATCATTTTTTTGTTACTTGTTTAGTGGCACAAGAAATATGGGCTTTCATAATGGGGAAATTAAATATAACTTTTCCATTGCCTAAGTCATTGTGGGAATTGTTCACTAGCTAGCCAATTTTGTATAAAATATCCCTTTTTGCATGTATTTGGATAGTGACACCAGAAATAGTAATTTGGTCACTTTGGTGGGAAAGAAATAGACACATTTTTAGGAGTCAATCTACACCAATTCAACAGATTAAGGAGAAGATTGTGCAAGTAATCTCAAAACTTTCAAATTCTTATGTTTGTACCTTCAAAACAGTTTCTTCTTTGTTCACCAGTTGGGATAATTATATTCTGCATCATTGGAAGCACATTTCATTACCTTTTTCAAGATCTTGCTTTGTGCCAAATTTTTCCAAGGTAGATATAAATAAGATAAAGTGGCTGCCCTCCAACCCATAATTTTTTAAGCTCAATTTTGATGGAGCTTCAAGAGGGAACCCTGGTGTGTTAGGAGCAGGTTTTTATATTTGTGACTGGAAAGGTACATTACTTGTAGCTAAAGCAATTCATTTGTCTATTGGCACAAAAAACATGGCGGAGGTTCAAGCACTCTTGTATGGTCTAAAATGGCAAAGGATCTTAACATCAATAAGCTTCATGTAGAAGGGGATTCTTTATTGATTGTTAACACCTATAAGGAAAAGAGAATATATAATTGGAAAATAAGATATATTATTGAGAAGGCCTGGGAACTTCTATCCTCCTTTGAAGATATTCAAATCTCTCATACATATCATGAGGGAAATAGATTGGCAGATGATCTTGCTAATTTGGGTTGTGATCAGAAAGAATTAGAAATTTTAGAAGATGGTGAGGCCCTTACAAAATTCTCGTGCCTTCAAGACATAGTAAAAGTAGATCAATTTCCCATATCCCAACTATATAAATTTTGTTGTTACTAATTTGATGAAATTCCAATCCTAAATCAATATATAATATCTAGTCAGTAATAATTATGAGGTGGTTAGTGTTGGCATTTCGATGGCAAAGGTTGTATAGAAATGATTATCTACTAGGCCATATAATGTACCTTAGGGTGTTTTTAGATTACATCAGTCATATCCTTAGGATGCTGATGGATTATATGGGCTGTGAACGATATTTTCTTACACCACTGATTGCCGAGCAACCTAATTTGAACATGTGCCATCAAAATCGTGGGTTTTTTCTAATATTTTCTATTTTTGCAGGTACATGAAGATATGATGATTTGAAATGTAATTTATAAAGGAATTTTCTGGGAGGCTTCCTCGCATGAGCTTGCACACTACTAGGTAGTCGTGAATTAATGGGCACACCTTCAAATGATTTTAAATCATGATTGTTATATGGTGTCAAAGCGTATCATCGACATTAAAGGGAGGTGAAAGTAATTGTGACACATAACCTTCTGTATAGTGTTGGCTTCTCTTCTGTGAGTGACACCTATCTAAGAGGTGGGTGTAGTTAAGTGGTAAGATGAAATTTTGTCCATGGAACCTCCGTGTCAATCTGAAGGTGCAGCCATGTGAAAGACCATTTGAGGAGTATCTCTCACATGACTGCTTGAAGATTATTTTCAAGGTAGAATTCCCCAGATTAGAGGATTTTGTGTGAACAGTGCTTGAAGTGGATGTCATGAGTACGAGGGAAAGAAGGATTCTTTTTCCTTCTTAGGTGCTTTCTATATTTCTATCAAACTTTATTGATTTAGTTCAGTCTCTAGGGGAATTAGAGGACATTGTAGGAAATTTTGTGAAGTCTCAATTCCTTGAAAATAATGCCATACTAGTTGCTGCTCAAGTGTATAAAATTTTAAGTGGGGAAGGGTACATAGGTGGTCCTTTTCCCAGGGAATTTATTAAGAAATGACTAGGTTTTGAGGAAGTGTATGAAGCTATCAAATTGGCCCTACAACACAAGAATGATAACATTTTGTTAAGGGTTTTGAGGAAGAATTGCTAGAGGATTTGTGTTTCAATGGACATAGATATCAAGGAGAAATATTATGCTATTTCTTTTCTTTGTGCTCATGTCCCTTGTCCATCCCTTAATGGTTTTATTTTTGGGTTGATGCAAAGGGAGATTCCTTCTAGGCTTGATGATCATCTGGAGGCGGCGCCTAGGCATAACGCTTCAAAGGGAGAAAATGTTGCAGGTTATGGCCTCATAGCTCATGTGCAAATAGCTTAGGGTGTGAAAATTGAAAAGGAGCCTATGATAGGGTATGATTTCTTTGCTCGTGGACTATAGCTACAGGAAGGCGTTGAAGCCCAAGATGAAAATTCTATTGAAGTTGAGCATATGTAGGAGTAGTAAGGTCTTACCATCAAGAGGGAGCAAATTTTGGTAGCATGTATGCATTAAGAAGTTGTTCCAGGGTTTTTTTGGAAGCACTTAAGTTGTTGCATATTAGTTGTTATCTGCTTTGTCTACAACATGGTGTATTAGGGTATTTTTGTTTGATTTGACTATGTTTCTACAAATTTAGAAGGCTTGTAATGGATTTTGTTTACATCTTTTGTAAGATTTGTATAAAATTTCATATTTGCAAATTAGGTTTAATATGTAATCATTAGATTTACAAACTTTGAAGGTAGTATTGGTAGATGAATTCCTTTTTAGGGAAACTTCATATATGTAAAACTCTTTTTTATATAATATATATAAGCTCTAATACTGTTTAATTAAAAAAAAAGTGTAGAATGGAGTCTAGTTTCTAAAAATGTAATTTATTTGAAATTTCAATGAACAATTAATTTATAAATAAAAAATACCAAACATAGGTTTTTTCCAAAAAATAGACACACAAACAAAAGAAATTAAAGATCAAAGGCTTAACATTGTCAAAATGTGAAAAAAATTACATTGCTAGATATCTAAGAGAGAGCCTAACATTACCGAGGTGTTTGATTGGTTCGACCTCGAAACATATGAAAACCTGATGCTTAACATGAATGCAATTATGTGAAATATTGTAGAATTTTCAAAAACATGTCTTTGGATGTTGGGAAGGCACTCCAAGCCTAAGGTTTGGGGAATCCCAAATCAAGAAATAGAATAAGCGCATTATAATGCGCTCACGTTATTTCATAGTTTTGACATGTTTTTTGCATTTGTGCCCAAGATTTTCCTAAGCAAGACATATCACGAGAATGTTATAACACACTCGCATTATACCTTGCTTTTTGTTAAATGCTAGTCTATTAAATGTATGTATATATATTTGTTGTTTGTATGTATGTATGTATGCTTGTATGTGTAGACACCGAAATTTGGTCTAAGCTTGCGACATCAATATTTTTCATAATTCGTATTCTTCATGGTCATGATTAAATAATATTAATTATTGAATTAATTTACCCTAACATTAATTATTCTATTAATTAAATAATCTTAATTATTTAATTAATTCACCTTAACATTAATTCTTCTATTGATTAAATAATCTTAATTATTTAATTAATTCACCTTAACATTAATTCTTCTATTAATTAAATAATCTTAATT
>VDFB02047230.1:110404470-110826309 GCA_007258455.2 Sequoia sempervirens
TAGGAGGTATTTTCCACAGCATGTCAAATTATGATATTGCTATCAAGATTCAACCATGTAGTTTTCGAGTCAAATTTATTGACCCATGTTTCATGAGTAGTGGTTCACAAGAACCCATCTCTCATAATAATGAATGGTCCACTTAGCACTCATTGCATCTAGGTGATGCTCACAAAGCTGAAGCACTAGGTCATCCGGGGAGGTCACCCATCCCAGTACTGCTCCAGCTCAAGCGCACTTAACCACGGAGCTTTCCCCAAGGTTAAGCCCACTTAGCTTGCAACCCCATTTTCAAAACCTTCAGCAAGTGTTGTGCCTTATGAACCATCCATTATAGAGCCCCTTTAGCTCATCAATCGATAAGTAGGAGGTATTTTCAACAAGAGGCTCTAAATGGTGTTTTGAGTAGGCCAACAATGGTTTTGAAACCTTGGTAGAGCTCTAACACCACCTTCCAAGAAGATTTACAATAAGTGGTTCTAAATGATGCTTTGGGTGCCAACAAGGTTGTGACAACCATGCCAGAGGCTGACGAAGGTTTTGAAACCACAATAGAATGTTGGCACTAGCTTCTAAGAAGCTTTCTTTCAAAACAAAAGGGTTAGATAATTTTATTGACAATTGATAAAGGTTTTAGAACCCAAAAGAAACTGAGTAAACATTTCTTTCAAAAATAAAAGGGGTTGTGAATGAACTATCAAGAGCCAACGAGGTTGTGAAAACCTTAATGGAAGCCGACAAGATTATGAAAACCTCTTCAAATGTAGATGGTGTTGTGAAAACTTTGTTGGAAACTAACGAGGCTATGAAAACATCTTCAGAAGAAAACACAAGTTATGAAACCTCCCCGATTTTTCCAATGCTTTTACACATAGATGAATTTAACCAATTTGAGTTTGAAATTCTCCCAAGCAGCTACAGAAAACCAACAAAACTGAATTGAACTCAAACTAAACCTGAAATATTTTTGGTTGTTGCAGGATTGCTCGTGAACTCGAATGCTCCTACATTAGACACGTCAGGTAAGTGAAATGTTCAATGAGTGAAGAACTCATGAACATTTTAGCGAGTTTGGAATAGAAATTCTATACTTCCCAAGTTTTGAAGCATTCACCCAAGTAGCTTCATCAATTGCTTTGGTCTTCCACTAGACCAAATATTCCTTGTACTCTTTTCCCCTTGTTCTTTTAAACACTTGGGAATCTACCACTCTGTCCATTTCTTCTAACTTCTTTTCAAGCAACTGTTGTACCCATTCTAGTTCGTCCTATAAACATAAATGTATATTCCATTGTGCACTCGTTTCTCTTGCATAATGCATGTACAAGTTAGCTACATTGAAAATTGGGGAAATATTTATTCTTTCTAGAAGCTCAATCTCATATGCATTGGATGAAAATTTCCTCAACACCTTGCATGGTTCTATCTTCTTCCATTTCAATTTATTGTATGTTCCCTAAAGGAACCTTTCCTTCCTCAAATGTGCCATAACTAGATCTCCCACCTGATATTCTTGTTCTCTCCTATTAATATCAGCATACTCTTTATACTTCATGGCAATTTTCTCTAGATTTTTCTTCACCTCCTTATGTAACCCCTGTAGGTAATCAACAAAACACTATGCTATAGCACTTCTTCCCAAATCAAAAGTATCCCTCGATTCATCTACTCCTCTTGTGCTAAAACCACAGACAATGTGGAATGGATTATTCCCAACACTTCTATTGACTGAGTTATTATATGCAAATTCTGCATGTGCCACAAATCTCGTTGATGAGATTGGAAAGTCTAAAAATGAATGCACCAGCTGCCAAACAAGACTGAAGTGGCCAACTTGAGATCTGATTTAAGGAAAATCAGCATCCAAGGAGATAAATAGCTGCTGCAAAACTGAAAACCAGCATCCAAAATATCACATCTGCTCATATCCAAGGCTGGAAACATCCTCTCAAGAGACTCCAACCCCACACAAAACCACCCTTTGCTCAAAATATCTCTCCAATCCACCAGTTGATGAGCGAAAGGAACCAACGAATGGTTGATAAGGCTAGGGACAACATCAAAGAATCTGAAAATTGAATCCTTATCCCTCCAAGAATTCATCCTTCCACAAGTACTTAGCTCCATCAACCCAAGTTGAGGATCCAAAGCATGGATACCCAACTGAAAATAATCTCCAACACACTGGAAAGAAAACATAACACATCTCTAAGTGTCGGTCAAAACCAAGTGCGTACTTGTGAAATTGGCATCCCCACTAGTGAACCTCTGAAACCAATCCATGAAAGCGTCAGCAATATTGGAGCATGAAACATAAGATGACTTCAAATACAAATCCCAAAATTGACTAGCATCACTCAACCCAAGGAATGGATTGACAAGAGTGCAAACACCATGTTCTGGTCCATCTTCCCAAGTGGAATCTTCATCCTCTACCCCACCTATGCATTTATTAACAAGCAGCCTCAGAAGATTTCCAATCACAGAATGTGGCACATCCTCATGGTTTGATACCACATCATCCATACACTAGAAACAAAACTGAGTCTCATGTACAGTTTTATCCTCTATCACAAAGAGAGGATTATCATAACTTTCATCAACACCCACTTCAAAGAGTGGATTGTCAAAAACTTGGAAGTCATTGCTTTCATCTTGCTGATCCAAATTTGCACATGCAACTTCCGATTTTCTTGTGACGCTTCCTAGATCAAACTCCACTTGGAGACTATCAAGCTTTCCAATCACTTGCTTGATTTCTTCAGCTCTTTGTGCACTCTCTTGCTCCTTGAAAAGTTTGAAGTCAACAAACTGGGTCTCTACCTCCATTAGAGTCGATTGAGTATCTCGTAACATGTCCTTTGTTGATTCAAGCTCCAAAGTGAGTTCATCAACCTTTCTCTCATTCCCTTGGAAAGCACTGAAGTTCTTTGCGAATTTAATGGCATGATCTCGATCTTCAACCAAGTGCATGTACTTGAACTTCAAGGTCTCCATGGAATCTCTGATGAGTTGCAAATTGGGAAGAGCAACTTCATCTTTAACTCCTCTTCGTCTCTCTTCAAGTTGAGCCTTCCAGTAGAGCTCTTCAACTAAGCTATGTGTGCGATCAAATCTAGATAGAGCTAGCACCTCATCTTCAATGGACAGCTTGAATTGGCCTTCCCACTCATAAGAATGCGAAGATGGTGAACTACTGATAGGCTGCAAGAAAAAATCAGAACTTTGTTTCTTGCCTTTGCTGCCCTCATTGCTCCTCCAACAATCTTGTCTTTCGCCACCAACTAGCGGAGAATGCTCAATGTTATGAAGAGGATCGTACTCCACAATTTCTTTGACCCTATGTTTGCAATCAACTTCTTGAATGGGTAAATTAGATTTGTGTTTGAGAACGTCTACAAATCTTTCATTCTCCAAAGCCATAGGGTCTTCTAGCTCTTTTTCCCCCTCACTGTCTCCTTGATCAAAACTTATGGCAGCCCCCAACCCATATGAAGAATCATTGAACATTGTTCTAAAAGTTTTGGTAGCAACGAACTTTTCCTTAGTGGTTGCAACCAACTTAAAGGGACCATCATGGAGCTTAACCAAGCAACTCCTTCATCAATGACACCTTCGCCTCCAAAGGCCACCTCAAAAATTGCAATGCAATCTGGTTTTTGATCTTCATCAAGATCAAAGGGAGATTCATCCCACACAAGTTCTTTATCATACCTTGGTGCCATCACACCCGAATCCCAAATGCTAATGGGTCGATTGAGATGGTCAACAGGAAAATGCTTATTGTGCTCCTCTTGAAGTGTTGACTCTTTGAATAAGTCAGCTCCCAAATCACTTAAGCTAATATCTTCAAAAACAATTATTTCCAATGGTTGGGTTTGCTGATCAAACCCAAGACCGCCTGTGTCACCACCATGATGAAGTGAAGAATCTTCAATGCTAGCTGTTTTGAAAACTTCATCATCATTATCTTCTATGTAACCATCTTGAGTAAATATGGCGCTGATTTCTTCATGTGGAACTTCTTGGGAAGTTGGGACAGCAACAAGAGACAAACCCTTCATCACCAAATCTTCAACATGATCTTGCATGAACTCATTGGAATCATCACTAGCATCATGACCACTAATATTTTCTTTATCTTGCTCAATTTTCTTCAGAAGTGGCTTCAATTTCTCCTCACATTGATTAAACAAATCCTTGATCAGCATAACAGCAATAGTAGAATCCTTTTCTTCACGTTCATATGCATCCAAGAGGAGAGATTGGACATTTGGTGGAACTTCATCAGCCTCTTTAATAGTGAGAACAAGAATTTTTTTCACAGCTGCAACAACATTCTCTTCTTGTTTGCTCCAAGCGGACATAAAGAGGTAGTGGAACAAGTGATAAATTTGATCATGCATTTCCAAGTCTATTAGCAAGTTACTTGCCCTGAAATCGGAAAATGTCTTTAAGATAGCAATTTTTCTGGGAAATTGACTGCTACCAGTTTCATCAAGATCTTAGAAACTTTCTACAATCCTATGAAGAATCTTCATAATTTCATCATCATAAGGCATCAAAGGTGCTACAATCCTCATAACTTCACTAAAGCATGAAGTAACCAACAAACTGATTTCTTCATCTAGATGCCCTATCCAATAAGGATGAATCAAATAGGTTACTATAGGAGATATTGCCTTATTCAACAAGTCAGTACATGATTGTTGGACTTGGCTCAAACAATGTTCCAACTCTGATAATATACTCACTTCTTCACCTCTTGTCTGACATTCTTCATTGAGCCTTGTACCGACAATGGAAAGTGACCTTGCCAAACTTCTCTCTTCTTTAGAAGCCATAATCAAATCTGACTTCTCATGATTTCTAAACAAAAAATGTAACATCTTCGGAACTTCTGAAAGTTGATACTGAACTCGGTTCTGACCTCTGGTGTAGAATTTGATTTCTCTGTCACTCATCTATCAACTTAGAAGCCATAATCAAATCTGACTTCTCATGATTTTTGAACAAAAAATGCAACATCTTCGGAACTTCTGAAAGCTGATACTGAACTCAGTTCTGACCTCTGGTGTAGAATTTGACTTCTCTGTCACTCATCTGTCAACTGAACTGTCTTTTTTCACAAGATGGCAAGATCTTGGATCTAATACCACTAAAATGACCCCCTTATATTTTTTCAAATTTTAACACATCAATTTTCATCTGTTAGCATTAGCATAATCAAATCAGCTAATGAGAGTAACCCTATGCCAAGAATGTTCACTCAAGACCCAAGATGGGTGAGGTGATATCATATGGCGCCAAGTATTAGAGATGTCCAAAGTGTTGTTGTAATGTCCCCATTTTAGCTAAATGCCCTTCAGTGACTGATAGCCTATTTCCAGAAGCCCGTAGGCTCGTCAGAGGTAAAATTAGGGTTTTCTATTTTATAGGGGTTCTAATGCATTTCTGATGGCTTGTATGTTAGAGTTTCGGATGCATGTCTGGTGGAGTTTTTTGGGTTTTCAGAGAGCTTCGCAGTGGTATGTTTTGCAAAGGCATTAGGCAACTTTTTAGAATTTACTATTTTTAGTAAGTTCTATTTTTGGCAATGCCATCTTGGGCAGTAGCATCAGCAGTTAGCTCAATTTCCATTTCAAGCAGTGCAGTTTGGAGCATATTTGGCTTTCAGCATTTTGAGGCTCATTTTGGGCAAAATGATTTATTCTAAGTCATTAATGTTCTAATTTCTTATTGGCCCCTTGGCCTAGTATTAATGACTTAAAGTTGTTTTAAAAGGTGGCCTTTGATGGTGGATGCCTCATTGAGAGATTATTTAAATACTTCTAAAGTAAATATTTCTCCTCAAGTCTTGGACGCCTAGAAAGGTGAATTTAATGTTTTAAAAAGTTAAAATATTTCAAAAGTGAAATGGGTGTCTCTTTTGGAGGGAAAAAAAGATGGAAGCTTAAGAGCCAACAGTCACCTTCAATTCTATAAAAGCAGGCCATTGCTCATTCATTTCTTATCTTTGGAAAATATTGTAAAGTTATGCTCCTAAATTAATTTCAGAACCCGGCTAAGGGGGAGCTTAGTATTCGCACCATTCTTCGGGCCTGAAACTATGGCGCCCTAGATGGTCAATTGGGAGTGTGCTTCATTCAGAAGTACATACAGAGCTTCATCGTGGTGAAATTGGTGATAGTTTTCAATTTTGCACTTGCTGGTTATTAAATGGCTGAAGTAGATTTTCACTTGCAAGTCTTTGTGTGATTTAAATCTCATTGTGGGTATTGACGCTTATCAATTCTATGCCAAGGGCGACCCTTTCTACAAAATATCAGATTTTATTGTGAAGTGTTTGATTTTCTAGAGAGGCCGTACTTCATCTAGGGCCGTACTTCCTCCAGCAACTTGCTTTGGGATTCGTGCTCTCCAATAGTGGCTGTGTTTTGATTAAAATCAGGCTTGTAGCTGGTTGCCTTGACTAGGGAGTGCTGTAAGTACAGTTTGGAGTGTGTTTTTGAATTTTTGAAAGAGATAGATGCATTTTGAAGTGAGTTTTATTGCTGTTTCTGAGATTACAGTTTGCTGGTCTGCAATTAGAATTGTTGTTGTTTCATATCAGACTTAGCTCTGCCTCAGTTTTGCACTAATTCTTGGGTGTTTTGGCTCCTAGTCATATGTACATTCATTTTGGAGGAATTAGGAGTTTGTTTGGGTTGAAGATTTGAACAACTTGTGAAGTTACTTGCTGGTTTGAACATTTATTTTGCTGGTTATCTATAACAAACCTAGTTATTCCAGCTTTTTGCAATATTTCATTCAAGTTCTTTCTCATGTTTGTAATCGGAGATATAGTGGAAAAACATCGCAGAAGTTTGGAGCAGATTTCATTGTAAAATCATTGTATTTGTGCACTCATTACTTGCAGATGATTTGCATTGTACGACTATAAACAGTAGTACTGTTCCAGTCCTTTAGTTTGCGGCAAATTTTATAAATTAATCTCATATTTGTAAACCCTGGATGGTTTACCGCCAGTGTGGAGAATGAATGTTTAATCTTTCCTTATACCCACTGTCAAGTGGAGAATTCTCACTGCTATGTGGATGCCCGCCGCAGCGGATGAATTAGTTGAATTATTTGTAGTATTCCCCCCACTGTTTAAGTGGTTGAGCGGAAATCTTCATGGTTGGTTCACTGCATAAGTTCTTTCAATTTTGTAATAAGTACTCTGCCATATGTTAGCATCTCGCCTTCAAAAAGATCTTGTGTGCACATTCTTGGCGTTGAGTTTTATCATTTACTTCCAGCTTTGTATTTCAAGTTCAGATTATTGCTAATGATCTCATCACCATAAGCTATCACCTCGCCTTCAATAGGATCTTGGTGAACTTTCTTGGTGAAGGTTACTTTCAAGTTGGATATCTTTTGGGATCTAAAGCTAACATTTGGCGTAGTGCTAGTTTGTGTTGTGGAAACATTGAGAATTCAAAGGAAAAAATTAAGGGGTATATTTCAGTTGCAAATGTTATAGAATGTCTCTCCAACTCCAAAAGACTCCCAACCATGAAAAACAAGCCCAAAAATTCCAACTACTACAATCTGATATTCTAAACCAACAAACTAAAAATGCAAACCAGCAAGCCTAGAACACACCAAAATCCTCATAACTCCATCAATACAACTCTGAATGACATGAAACTGAATGCAAAGGAAGCCTAGGGGGTAGGCACCAAAGCCTAGCCAATGAAACAGTATTAAACACCCACCATTATTTTATGCACGCATTCCAAGGTATTGGCAGGCAAGATTTGGCCATCAAGAAAGAGCGACCTCTCTAGAAAATTAAATACTCCAAAATAAAATCTGAAAATCTGCAATAAGGGACGCCTTGAGCATAGAAAAGGAATGAGAAAATACCCAGAAGCTAATTAAAATCGTATAATCACTTATGAGCAAAAAATCACTTTCAGCACTACTAAACCAGCAACCTACAAAACTGAAAATAAACATCTAAACTCTATCTATGATGCTCTATCTGCATTCCCTGGAAGAGAAGCAGTCTCTGAAACTTAGCTAGGTGCTATCTTTAAAGCACGAAACAAAGGTTGAAGGAACTAGGAGGTATGCATCCCTCGAAGCAAGCTTTGAAAGTATTTCAACAACATAACAGTACAATAAGCAACAATGGATCACTGCAAATGAAGGCCAAGTCTTATTTATAACCCTTTCTCCTCAATTTCAATTTCATTTCCCTCTCATTTGGGCGCCCAACATGAAATTCACATTCACCTTCATCAAACTGCATTTGCATTTTCATTCAAACTTCATTAGCCTCCCTCACTTAGGCATCCAAAGCTCATAAGGAAGAATATTTTATAAAATGCAAATTATCTCAACATTGGCGTCCCAAAATTACTTAAGTGAAATACTTGATAACTAATCAAATATTCCTCCAACTAGGTGTCCATTTTGCCTTAATTTATATTTCACTTAAAACATTATAATTCACCAAATAAGGCCTCCAAAATGACTTAATTAATAAACTTAATAAAAATCATTTATCTCTCCAAAAGTGGCATCCCAATTAACCTTAGTAAATATTTAACTTTATAATTTCCAACTAAGGTGTCTATATTTGAAAATCACTTAAGCCACAAAACCTGCCAAATCAAGCTCCAAGATTGTTGGAGACCAAATTGCCAAAACTGCCCTGCCAGAAATAGCCACTGCACTGAACTGCTAAATTGCTGTTAAAAATAGCACTGTCAAAAAATGGCACTTACTAAAAATAGCATATTGCTAAAAATAGTAAGTTGTTCCAAACTCATTTTGAGCACAAACCGGGCAGCTGTCATGACTTACTAAAAATAGTAAGTTCGGAAAAATTACCTGATCTAGTTGCATGTCACACCACTACGAAGCTCGCTGAAAACCCAGAAGGAATCCAAACTACAAAACACCAACATGCAAGCCTCCAAAACTGCCAAAGAATCTGCCAAAAATGCATGTCATTATCTTGTCATGCATGTTACCTCATCCTAAAGCTCTCCAAAAACCCAAAAAGCTCCAGTAGACATGCATCAAAAACTCTCACATGCAAACCTTCAAAACCTCCTATAAAAGTGGAAACCGTAATTTCCATTTATGCTTAGCCTACGAGTTTCTAGAAATAGGCTAAATCCAATTGAAGAGCGTAGAGCTAAATTGGGGACATTACAGTAAATACCGGAAAAGAGTTGCACAAAAGTGGCTAAAAGAGAAGCAGAATACTTTGCCAAGGAATGTTGGGTGTGGTGAGTTCAAGGAAGAAAATGCAGCCATGATCACTTTGCTCAACTGAGTCACAGGTCAAGCAAAGGCAAATAAATTTCAGCATTGGATGTTTTACAACATTTCCCAAATTATTAACAAAACAGAACACTATGACTGGCCAGCTTTGATCAGTGACAGTCTCCACTGTCAGATGACAGAGTTCTACTAGGTCCATGAGTTTCACACGATATCTTACCTCGTATATCTAATGGTTTTTCAAGGCAAGTTTAGAGGTTTGAATGTCAGTGGAACTTTGGGCATTCAACATGTGTATGATCATTACCCGCAATTGGAATTTTCAAAGTCTGCGTGACATTACAGGCGGATGAATGATTTATTCTTGATGCATATGGTGCGAGATTTAGATAATGAGTTGCATGTACGAATTTCAATAGATGCTAGATTGGCAATGGCCGAGTCGGCTGATTGGTTTATCCAATATCCCACATTCTCCTATATCAGGGTATATGGCTTCTCAGGATCAGTATATGGCTTTTCAGGTGATCCAGTCATGCTACCAAGATATCCAATGGATGAGGTACTGTTCATGGAATTCTTAAGACAAGTATACGAAGTTCACACATTTTTGCGTAACAGGCACAAGACTGCATTCAGTTTCCCGGCTAGAATGGGCATTTATAGATGTAGATCATCAGCAGATGCCAAATTGATGAGTGATGAAATGTCGAAGTTTGGGCTCAAGTTTTTCAATGAGAGGCATTTGTATGATCCTCATGGTGTCTTTGCATCACGTGTTGGTTAGAATCATGCACATGTACCTACAATTGAAGATTTTTGGGCTAATTGTGTGGATGAGTTTGAAGTACACAAGTGCAATTACAGCAAATTTACCCATCAACAGATGGATGATATTCTATCAGAGGATGTGGAAGGTTTGTCAGATGATGATGGGTTAAGTCCTGCTTCCCATGTGTATAAGGGTGAATTTGCACCCCATGTGCAAATCCCCTTTTTGCCTTCACCCACCTGTTGTGACCTTTTCACACATCGCCCCATTCAAAATGGGGACCCCCTAATTTTTGCTTCATTCTGGTCTTTTGGCTTCGGTTTTCCTCTCTCTCTCCTTCTCTGTCTCTTTTCTGATGTCTGCCTTTCGAGAATTGTGCCCGTCTCTGAGCTTAAGTGTAAGATTGACCAAGTTCGAAAATTAGGGTTTCATCTTTTCTGGTCAGCCCAAGGTCGAACGAAGTGAATAAATTGAAAACAGAGCTCAACGTTGTTGTCAACATGCTTCCAGCAGGCTCTCAGCAAGTTTTCATCAGATTCTAAGGTACTTACTATTTTTAGTAAGTGTGAAATTACAGGCAATTCGTCAGCATTTTCGAAATTCCGATAGTCACACGGCATTCAAAGTACATCAGTTGTTCATGTGCAAAATTTGAGCAAAAACGAAAACTTACTATTTTTGGCAGTCCAGCTTTCGGGACAAATTCTAGGGCTCAGATGTAGAGTTTTTAAACGCATGTCGGATATTCCTTCTGGGTTTTTCGAGACCTTCGCAATGGTGTAACATGCAAAACGAGATGACAACTTTCAGAATTCGGTCTTCCGAGGCTATTTTTAGGGCTTGCATGTCAGGGTTCCTTTTGCATGTCGAATGATTCCTGGTGGGTTTTTTGAGAGCTTCGCGATGGTGTGACATGCAAATGAAGCTAATCACTCAGTGAGGAACTTACTATTTTTAGCAGGTGTGTCCCAACAGCCGCTTCCCAGCAGTTCGAATCACAAGCTGATCGCAATGCAACAGAAACGAAGACAAACAGAGATCATTTGATACGCATGCAGAGCAGATTAGGGTTTCCAACTTCGGAGCCTGAAAAGAGGGGTTAAAAGTCAGAATTTTCGAAAACCAGTGTAAACCACCGCGATCAGCATCCTTCAGGCTATCTGCTGGTAAAATTTCAAGTCAAACGGAGCACTTACTATTTATAGCAAGTCATTTTGGAAACAGGCTAAAAATAGCAAGTCAAGTGCATGCGCTGATGTCAGTAGTCAGGTCACGTGGTGAGGAGCACCTCATTCAAATTTCAGGTCAATCGGAGCAGGGGAGCTATCAGAAGCAAGCGTTTGCTATTTATAGTAAACCACCTTCAGAAATAAGCTAAAAATAGTAGGGTGACTAAAAGTGGCAGTGTCGACAGGGTAACAAGGTCATGAGAATGCAGTGTGCAAAATTTCAAGTCGTTCTGAGCTTCAGAGATGCAAAATCAGAGGGCTTACTATAAATAGCAGGGCATGGACAAGCTAGAGAAAGTCAAAGAAAGTCAATGCTTTTCATCCTACTGCCAGGCCAAAATGTGCCCACCTTGAAGCATGAGAGCTAGAAAAATTCTAAGTGTGAGGTTTCATCCTTCACCTACATGAAAATGCGCCCAAAGTGCAAGTGGTCAATGAAAGTCAACACCTTTCATCCTGAAGGCATGTCAAAATGCGCCCAAGGGAAACTCATGGAAGTTGAAAATTTTTCTAAGTATTGAACTTGTCCTCTTCACCCCTCAAAATGCGCCCATCCTCCTCAAGGGGTAAAATGCACCCAAATTGCAAGAGAGTCAAAGTGGTCAAACAAACTTATCCTTCTCCATAGGCCAAATGCGCCCAAAGCATGCATGTCAAGACGAGAATGAGGAAGGTGAAAGGTCACTCCAAGGCGTGGTTATAAGTTTCATCCTCCTTACATGCCTAAATGCGCCCAAGTTAAGGTTATAAAAGTAAAGATAAGGTGGTAAATGGGGTAAAAAGTGTTGAAAATGCTCTAAGGCGTGGTGAAGGAAGGGTGAATGCTAGGCGTTATCCCTCTTCAAGTGCCATATGCGCCCAAGGTGGTAAGTGTTAGAGAATTTTTCCAAGGCGTGTGAGGTGGTAAAGATAAATGTTAGGCGTGATTTTCCCAAGTATGCTATGCGCCTAGAATGTGAAGTGGAATAAAAGATGTTTTCCTAAGGCGTTGGAACTTCAAATGAATATTTTTCAAGTGTGAAGTAAAATACAAAGTGGAGTGTGAGAAATAAAATATGCTAAGCGCCCTCATGGAAATTTTTCTGAGTGAAGTTGATGTTTTTCTCACTGGCAAACGAATAAAAATTTTCTAAGGCAAATTCTCAAAGTGTAAGATGATTTAAAATATTTTCTAAGGCAAGTATTTTCTTCCTTAGAAAATACGCCTAGAACTCAAGGTGATGAATTTTCTTCTTAGAACACCGGCAAATTTCTTAGTGATGAAGTCAGAGAATGATGATAATGCAGATGGATTGATAGAATTTCTCAAGTGAGAGCAACACAGGATAATCACAGGCGAAGAATGGATTTAATAAAATAAAATAATATTTTCTAAGGTTCAAAATTTAAAAATTAAATGAACCCGTTCGTTGGGTACCCATGGATTCAAAGCATTCTGAAGAAAATTCTCTTCTGGGTACTGAACATTTGCGATGATAGATGGATTTCCATGTCTTCCGCATTTCGCCAACACTTTCTCAGTGAAGAATTTAATCAGTGCTCAAATTGTGAATTTTCCTAAAGGGGAAATTTAAAATTCTCTAAGGCAAATTTGAATAAAACGACTCTTGACAGGAAAATGATTTGAATGATGAATTTGAAGTGAGTTACCTAGACGATTTTGATTGAATTCTTCGATGATGGATTTTCCAGAGCTGAGGAGTAGTTAAATTCGAATTCAAGTGACAGAGTTTCGGCTGGTGAATTAAAAAGATGAATTTAAATTAAATTTTTCGAAAATAAATTCAAAGATGCCAGTCAAGGTTGAACTTCTAGAAGGTTGAGGTTCTCGGACAAGTGTCAGAAATACTAGAGAGGGAAAATTTGAAATGGAGTAGTGGAAATTAAATGTACTGGCTATAATTGGCTCCTTCTAGAATTCGATTTTTGGCTATAAAATGAAGAAGTTTCTCACTTATTTTTCACAGTTCAAGAAGTCGAAGTTGCTCTGAAGTTTGTTGCTGAGAATTGCAAAGGCTTGAAGTACGAATTTTTGCTAAGTCTGAGCGTTGCTGAGACTTCTGGAGAAGGACGCCTTGAGTTGCCTGTGCAAGTGTTGAAGCTCGAATATTGTTGAGGCTCTAAGAGGTGCGAATTTGTTGATTGTTGGAGTTTGATTTCTTGCTGAAGTTTGAAGTTGCCAGAGCTAGGAGGACGCCTTGAAGCAGAGAAGTTGCTGAGAGTTTAAAGAGTGCGAAGTTGTTGAAGCTTGTGAAGTGCACACTTGCCAAGTAAGAAGTACGAATTTACCAAGGTGTAAGCTTGCTGATTTAAGGAAGTGCAGACTTGCTGATTGCTAGTTGGAATTGCTGAAGAATAGTGAAGTCATTGAAGTTTACTTAGAAACCTTTTCTAAGTGTTGAAGTTCAAAAGAAGAAGCTGAGGTTTGCGAATTGGAAATGTTCTAGAACTCGACTGCAGCCCCTACACAATATCTTATTTTATAAATTAATTTGCTGATGAATGCTTATTGTTTGCAAATGGCTGAGGCAAGGGCGACTAGCAAATATAACAATGGTGCATCCAGGCAGGCTGTGATCAAGAAGCTGAGCAAAACATTCATGCCAGAATCAAAGTTCATTTCAAAGTTGAGCAAGTTGACAAACACCAACTTGGGCTCCGTCAACCTGGAGGCCTTCAAGAACAGAATGTTGGAGATTGGAAGTCATCGGCCTTCGACTACTTCGCACAATATTGTTCGAAGCGGATTATATGCAGCTGCTGGTTTCCCACCAGCCATTCAGTGTTCGGAGCTGATGATGGAGTGCGCCAATTACTATGACAAGGATCACAAATCGATCATGTCACCAGATGGCCAAATACTAGCCAATCTTACTCCTGCTGCCATTGGTGAAGCTTTCGAGATCCCAGTGCACAGAAACATGGTTTACAAATCCAGAGAGCAAGCTGAGCGAATGTACGCTTCTGCATTCGAGAGATGCACGGAGACAATTAACACTCACTGGATGAGCACTCCCAAGCCTTCTCGCACGAATCTGCCAAAGCAAATCATAGCGGATGACTTAAAGCAAGAATATTGTGACCTCATTATGATGCTGAGCAGGGTTGGTGGTTGTGCACAGTCATTTATTTTCGAGCCATGGATGTTTTACTACATCAACCTCGTGTTGGAAGGGAAAGACTACGTCAATTGGGCCGAGATGATCAGTGATAATTTGCATGAGCAGCTCCTGAGCCTGAGAAGGACAAAGACGTTTTACATGAGCTCTTACATCATCTATATGTTGGCACGTATGATGAAGTATAGGGGAATTTCTTACAAGGAACCTGTCGGTTGTGGCTCTCACCAATTCAAAATCTATGACGCTTGTCCGCAGTTGCACCTGGCAAGTACTACCCATTACAAGCGTGTCAACGATGCCTTCACCATGCATATCACGAGATTGCTTCAAGAGCGGCTACATCACAGAATCTTGAGGGAAGTCCAGGAGCTGATTGAAAGGTATGGGTGCCGGTTCATACAATTTCCGAAATTTTCTTACATAAGGCTGCAAGGTTTTTCATCGTACCCATATAGGCTGCCTAAGTACCCAACGGATAGAATTTTGATGCTAGAGATATCTAGGCAATTGCTCGCCTACAATAAGATTCAGAAGAAAAATAAGGGAGGAATTGAATTCCCAATTGTCATGGGCAACTCGGATGAAGTGTGTCCCTCAATACAGGCAGTCAGAGAAGCCGAGAGCAAGCTTCAATTTTATCATTTCTCATATCACACTAGCCGACAGCACTATGATCCACATCACAACATCAAATGGATACTGTCAGAGGAGTTTAAGCACAAGGCAAATATTGAGGACTATTGGGCTGATGCGGCTGATGAGATTGAAGTCAGGAAAAGAATGTTCTCTCGATTGCCAATTACTTTGATCAGGGAGTGTGAAGTTGTTCCGGTTCCGGACCAGGTGAACGAGGATATGGACGTTGTCCATCCGGACTATGCAGCAGTGAGAGATACTTCACTTCCGCTCCTAGATTGGTCAGAACCTGAGGTTGCAGATTTGGAAACACTTTCTATTCCGGTCCTGACATTCACTAGGGCATGGGTTGACAGGCGAGTGAATAGGTTGAAGAGTAGGTCAATTGCTTTGACTTACAATTTGATGGGAGATCACAGGACACCCACCACGGGCAGGAAGAAACAGATCACACGAGGTCCAGAATCCAAAAAGAAAGAGCTAGTTCGACAGGAGCCTATTCAGCCAAAGCCTCCACGAGTTGCATCACCCATGCCATTGGAGACACGTTCTCCAAGTATACAGGAGGTGTCTTTGTTTGTTGATCAGAGGAATGCATTGAATCAGGTGCAAGTAGTACAGGAAAATAATCAGCCTCCATGGAGAGAGTCGGTTGGCCAGAGCGTCAACGCACCTATTACGGTTGATCAGCAGGATGATGAGGGGACTATTGCTGACCCTCAGTTTCAGCAAGAATTAGAGGCGGCTATGAATGATGATGATGATATAGTTTCAGGAGACACTCAGCCACTTGAGGACGATGAGCCTCGCCAAAATGATGTAGAGGTTGAGCAAGTTAGAGAGGTAGAGGCACAAGAGCAGCAGCCCTTTGATATACAGTACGATGTGCCTGATTGGCTTAAGGATAGGATGAGAAGAAGCCCCAGCGAGGAGCTTGATCCAGCAGTTGAGATGGAAGAATTTTTGAACAGGATCAGTGCACCTCCACAGAAGAAGAAAGCAAGAAAATTTTCGAAGATCTCCACTGAAGAGGATGGCTCTCGCACGCTTCATGTTGCTGTGCCACGGGTTGATTGTGACCGAAATGAAGCAGTGCCTGAAAATTATGTGGTCACGACTTTGGATTTAGGACGCCCCACTGGTGCGCAGATTGTAGAGGAGTGTGATAACTCCTACCTCGCCCTCAAAGATAGGTTATTCAAGAAGGAAGGAAAGTATAAAAGGTTGAAAAGAGAACACAAGGCCTTGATTGGATACGTACAACATTTGTCTCGTTCTCGAGGGCAGGAGATTCCGGTGATAGAGCCTCCAGCAGAAATACCTAGGGAATCAATCAGTGGCTTGGTGGAGCTAGGAAAAATGGCACAGGAGGCAGATAAGTGGGTCATACGAGTTCGTGCTGAGACAGAGAAGTTTATGGAGGACCTTGCTTTTTCTTTTCAGTAGGCCTCTAGTATTTTGGCACGGATGGAGGCAGTTGATCATGCTTGGGGCGATGCTTCTATCTATCAGAGTAAAGTAATTTAGCGTCTTGAGGCATTGAGGCATGTTCCGTTGCGATTGCTGATTGATGGAGGTGTCATTCAGGAGAATGACCGATATGATTTCTCTCGATGGTATTCTTCAGCGATCACGGGACGTGTTTTCTTCGACGTAGCACAGGCGAATTCAGCCAGGATACATAAGGCTATGGCCAATATCATTGATGGAGTTCAGAATACTTTCGAGGCCATATTTGCTAGGCGGTTGAATCCAGATGAAGTTAATGTTGATAATTTGAAAGGTAGGCTGGTGCCTTTCTTTTCAGAGGTGAGGACCTTTACACAGGATGACTTTGAGAACACCTCCACTTTCTCCACCTTGATCCAGAACACGCAGGATTCCTTGATTGCTTGGAGAAAATCTTGTACAAGGCATGAGCATTCAATCACAGTATTAGAGTTTCAGCTAGATTGCATTCCACCCATTTCAGTTCAGGAGGTTGAAGCCGTACTTGGCAAGTTCATTGAGTTTGCAGCCAGAGAGAAGGCGAATGGGAATGCACTACTGGACGAGGATCTTCTAGAAGACTGATTGTGGGCATTTATTACCCTTACTATTTTTGGGAGTGAGTGGGAATCTTTGATTCATTTAATGTACCACTCCCCATTCTGGCAGTTTTTAGGGTTAGGGCTGAGGTGGCGCGATTCTAGCCACTCTATTGATTGTTACCCTAGCCATCTTTTGGACTGGGCTAGCTATAAAAGGGGGAGTCCCCCTCATTTGTAATTCATCAGAGATTAGAATAGGAGATTAGAATCAGAATTGAGTTAGAGCTTGGAGGCTAGAGAGTAGAGCATTGTAGACATTTTGCATAGTGGAGAAGAAAGAAAGTTTTCCCTTTGAAAACTTTTGTGGAGATTGTTGTGTAACACTTTTCATGATAATAGATCTTTTCATTGATGGTGGAATTCGTCTTGTCATGAATAGCTAGCAAGGTCTCTTCTTCCTTTCGAATCCAAGTAGCTTAATTCTCATTTCATGCAAGTAGTTTACTTTGATGTGTGGTGTTTTATTGAGGTAGCTTCTTTTTATTCCATACCACTAGCGGCTTGTTGATGATAAGTTCACCTTGCATGGTCGACTGGAAATTATCTTGAGTTTAACTTCGATTGTGATTTGTATACCTATATGCGTCGTTCTGATGGTGTATGTATGCTAAATTATAATTTGAATATCCTTTGCTATCCCCTTTGAAGATTGCACCAATTTTACTGAGGCTATCCGACGTGAGGCTAGGTGAAATTCGGTTGAAGTCTGCCAAAATTGAGCTCCACACGTCCTGCATTTAGAATAGGATATAAGTTAATTGGCCTTATACTCCTTTACTTTCCGCATATTTCTGATTAGCTTTAGGAAAACGAACTATATTGCCAAATCATACACACAAAATCCCCTTCGAATCATCTATTTGTTGTTAACTGCAAGAAGCCTGAACAATTGTGTAAGTCCCCTCGTAAGAACACAGCAATACACATCAACCAACTGAGGGTGTTCCAAGTATTTCGGAACCTTGGAGTTGAACGTGTGATCTATCTCGCAATCTTAGCACACGGAATACTTTGATCAAGAGAGAACGGAGTAGCCTTCGAACTATTTTGTTCTGTTGTTTAGTGCGGTCACAAAAACCACGTCAACACCACCTTAGAAAACCAAGTTCAGAGGCTAAATTCCACCTAAGCCCGCTGCTTGCATCCCACTTGGCACTTGTTTTGAGTGTCAATGGAGGCGTTTCTATCGGGGATGCCCGTGCGGCGCGTAGACGTCCGCACGGCGCGCTTACGTACCTGGAAGATTCTTGCGGCTGAACCTACAGAGGCGTTACTCTTCTCATTGGAGGTGAAGTTGTAACGCCCCCTTCCGCCGACCGACCCGAATATGGCCGTTTTTCTCCATACCTTCTTAAAATTCATTCTTCCAACTTGCATTCAGACTCTTCACAACTCCAAGCTTCCATTCTCACACTCTCACATTCACTTTCAAGACTTCAAGCATTCCATTGCAGCCAAAGCAACACTCCACTTCGGTAGAGCAAGTTTGGGACCACACCATTGCAATAGAGGCTCGAGTACTCTCATATTCTCCCCCAAGGAGCCTTGAGTGCTCTTGGTGGAGGTGGTAAGCTTCCCTCTCCTCTCCTCTATCACTTGGTTGAGTAGCATAACAATGTTTTGTAGTGCTTCTTTTCTCTTTACTACATTATTTCCTTTATCTCATTTCCTTGGTTGTCCGTGGAGGTGGAAACACCTAAACGGGAGTCTCACTGAGGCAGGCCCCTGTACAGCCACCCAACATTTTCCCTCTTTTCGTATGTAGGTGGGCATGCCTTCGAGGAGCTAGTTGGCGACCAAATTCCTTGGTAAGATCGTCCTTGCCTTCCTCACTCTTGCATTTCTACCTTATAATATTGGAGAGTACTTTACTTAATCATATCATTTTGGCTTTTTAGTTAATTAGCTGGGCCATTAGTCGTTTTAACAGGTTTGACCTTGTCTCTATTGTTGTCTGGGCGTATGAACGCCAGCGCAATTTAGAGACGCCAATGCGCCGCGCTATCATCCAAGGACCACACTTTCGTCCTCAGGGAGAGAGCTCCCTCAGGCGCAGAGTTGAACCTGAAAACCAGCTTGACTAGCCCTCCCCGAAACTTGGGATTGCAGAATGATTGGACTTTATAGTCCTCATCATTCTCATCCTCATACCCTAAACATCGCATTTAGCTAAGGTAAGTTAGGGCAGCTTTCTGTGTCTTGGCCCTCCGTGACTTGGGGCCTTGCACATGGAGGTCCCCCTCTCTTACACCATGTATGCCAGAGATCAGGTCAATCAGCAACCACTTCCACAAATTAATTGGTCCACCAAAGAGAGCACCTCAATCGAGGAAAAAAAAGCCAAATTGTCAAGAACAGTAGGATATTCTTGACCAGTAAAAGAACGCAAAAGGTAGCTACTCCAGTTGCAGACCCGCCAGTAATCCAGTCATCTCTACCTTCTTCTTCTAAACCAAAACCAAGAGTGAAGGCTATGAGCAGTGCTCCGAAAGGTATGAAGATTAGCAAAATGTCGAGGAGTTCAAAGGAAAAGGTCAAGTCTCCGGTTTGGATTTAGCAAGAATAGTCAACAGATACATCAGAAGTTCCAGTAGAATCAGCATCACAAGCTAAAGCAGTGCATTCATCACCGGAGCCTTCTCCCATTCATATAGATTCGAAAGTTAAAGAAATCGATGAAACTGGAACTGAGCCTCCCAGAGAAGTTAGTAAAGACACCTCGTCTTGGCTTGAGAACATCCTGGGAAGGAAGAGGAGGAAGCCTTTGTATCAATTGAACTTTGCAAAACTTGATAGCGTCTACCAAGACACGCCAGTAAAAAAAACCTAAGAAGCAAGTTCACATGAAAAGGAATTCTAATGGTGAGATTATCCTTGAGACCGGTACACCTCCGGAGGACAAGAACATTGATGAGGTTGAGATTGATGGCTTCAAGGTTGTCAAGGCCAATCTCAGTAAAAGCACCCGACATACTAATGTGAATCTCTTCAAGGTAGCGGCAGATAATCTAAAAGAACGAGTGCTCAAGGATGGAGAAGATAAGGCAGCCCTCAAGGCTAAGATTCGACAACTGCAGCAATACATTTCCAATCTCCTACATGGCACTTCATAGGCCACTTTGTTGCTTCCTCAGATTCTGGAGTCACCGGCAGATTAGCATTAGCTACGTCAGTTGGTCATATATGGGAAGCATATGCGAGATTGGATAGAAGAATTCATCACTAGGGGCAGATTTATACTTGCAAAGATATACCAATTGAGGTATAACGCCCATGATCTACGCCAAGGGATTCTGGGGTTTGAGCAATGTATGGCAGAAGTGAAACCAATGCATGAGATCATCATTTCAGATTTGAGGACAGCTTATGATTCAGTTAATACAGTAGAACAAAAGAAGATTTTTGCTTGGAGAGAACAACACCTCTTCAAAGTAAAAACCTACGAGAGAATATTTGAAAAACTAGCTGAATATAGACAAAAGGTTGTTGATGTCCTCAAGTTCATAAGCACATTTGTTTTGTAGATCCCTTGTCAATATCATCATGATGACGACACTTTCATTGATCTCAATGAAGTGCAAACAGAGTTCCAGAATCTAGTCCATGGCAGTTTTAGCAATGATCCTATTGCCGGCAAGATGAATCATGTTGTTGTGATGTCAACAAAATTCAATAAAGCACCTAAAGAAGTGAAAAAATATCTAAGTTTGACTACAGAAGGAGAGGAGATCTTGGAAAAGTGGAATATTGCTATGGATAGTATCAGTGCTCTTGACAAAGAGGCAGTTACTAGCTTTTTGGCGGATGTAGTTTCCCAAATTATCAATGAGTGAGTCATATTTTTGGGCAGCAAACATTTCCAAGAATAGAAATAAAAGTTGTAGTTAACTCAATGCTTTTTCCGAGTTGGACTTGCTATTCTTGTCTCATACTTATCTATTCTTTGTGAAATAGAAAAATCAAATTGTAATAGTCAGAACTTTCCCTGCTTTTTGTTTTTAACAGGTGGTTTGTTATTCAGTGTCTGTTCACTTTGTGTAAGAGCAAGTTTGCAAGCGTACCTTTGCTGCAAATTATTGTTCAGTTAATGTTTAATCTTGTGTCAAGTGTAATCTGGTTTGATCGCACATTGTAAGCCTGTCATTGCTACAATCTGCTGTCCCGGAGGTGTAATTGAGGAACGAAATCTCATGCCTACTCTGCTCTAATCTACTGTCTCAATCTCTTTCAGTATTTTGTCTTATGTGTTTTGCTTATATAATCTTTGTTTCAACTTGCATCTTAAAGTACAAGGAGTCTTCAGCTGTGTTCTGGAAGTGAGTTTATTTAAGTTTATGTGTTAATCAAATCATTCATTGTTTACTTTTGATTCTCAAGCTATGAGTTTACTTGAGTTGTCAGAAGCGTCTTTAATGTAGGCCTAGGTGTAGTTGAAGTTTTGGAAAAGAGAAAACCTTGGCTACGACACAAAGAGTTTTATAACCTTGTGCTCTTAGCTAAGAACAAAAAAGATTGGCAATAGTTTAGTGTTCTTTCTTTTTAAGTATCATCAGCGAAGAGGGAGCTTCCCCTCCTAATTTGAAGAGCAGTTTATCTGTGCATAGCTGTCCGTTTACAATCCACATTCCAGACGTGCGAATTGAAATGCCAACATTGTCCAATACACCTTTAGATTTGATAGGTTGGTTACTTGGTTGTTATTCTTGTTCATTTCTTGCTGAAGAATTAAATCTACTTGCTCAAAGCGGCAAAGATCTTGAGGAATCAGCCCTTGCCATCTGAACCTAGCCCTCTAATATGCTATGAAACAATATTCATAAAGTAGGTGGCGTTGAGGAAGGTCACTTATTTCTAATTGAGCTATACTTTTTGAAAACCATATCTATATTTTTTTTCATTGTCTGGCCAGTGCTGGTATCTACTTATATGTCTATGTTGTCTTTTGCCATTTTGTGCTTTTTCTGAATGATGGAAGTGCCTTTGGGCTCCTAGAATGTACTAGGTATAGGAAGGAAATCCCCATCAAAAAATACTTATTTCCCTCTTTGTCCTTTATTCCTCTTCGTCATTGGAGAAGGCTGAGATAGAAATTGCATTCTTTGTGGTTGTTAAGCCTTATTGGGTTTGATGCTAGGTGTATTCTTAGGAGCTAAATCCTCTTCTAGTTTTTCCTCTGATTATTGTGGCTCATTTGCATCCATGTCAACTAGGGCTGCAAATGGATTGGTTAGTGACACTAATTCTTTGTTGTTCTCACTTGCTTGGATTCTTCAGGAGTATGCCCTTAAAATTTTGTTTCTCGCGGTGCATTTCTCAAGTGTATTATATGTGGAGGGTTGTGTGATCTCCTCTAGCATTGCTTTTGTTAATGTTTGTTTCCCCAGGCATTTTAAAGGTGGCATTATGACTGAGTGAGAAACACTTGTTAGATAGCTGTCTGCATGGAAGTTTTGACATCTGAATAGGATGTTCTTCTAGTCATTAAGCTGCTTCCATTGAATCTACCTACAAGTGGCTTGTCCAAGTCTATATTGATGCAGAATTAGGAATAGTTCAGCAATCCTGGATTTCTGGTGAATTCAGACACAGTAATGTATTCTCTGATGGCAGATTTATTCTTTCCAGACATGCTTGATGCCACTAGTCACTTGGGAGAAAGATGTGGTAAATATACATTATTAACACAATTGAGAGATCTTCCTTAGGATTAAAGATGGGCCCAATGCTTCCTAAAGAGACGATATTTGTTCATAAACCAAGGACCTCCTTGGAAAGTTACCTGTCTCTTTCTTGTTTAGAACTGAAAGTTAGCATGAAGTATCCTTGGGCATCATCAGAATAATAACTGAAACGGCATGGCTCCAGTTTTATTTGATCCAAGTACATAGGGTACATTGTCTAAGCTAGGTGCCCATGTATCTGTAAATTAGTGCCTTATGTTTAAGCTACCACAATGTATGTTCCATTTCATCTACAAAGAACAAAATTTTAGTGGCTGCACGGACCTACAGGTTACATATAATTTCCTTTTTAGTGGGGAAACTGTCATATCCACCCCAAGATTGAAATAAGATAATAATTATCATACTTTAGTATTAAAATACGAAATAATAAAAAATACAAATGAATAAAATATCAAAAATAAAATAATCTAAAATATCCTTATAATCACAATTATCAAATGATCTTTATAATTATAATTATCCAATGATAATATTATAAATATGAATATAATTATAGACACTATATTATTTCTGACCAAGATTATGCAACAATTATAAATGTTATTATCAAATATAAATGACATTAACTATCAAATAAACCAAGTCCAATTCATAGACTGAATATAAAATATAAAATAAACAAAATAAAATAAATAAATGCCAAATAGTAAATACCGATTCAAAAAGGGCAGCAGCCTCATAAGTCACGTCTAGTCAAAGGATAAGCATCGAATATAATAATTAAGGCACAATGAACAGGAGAGAGGAATATATTTCTTAAGCCACGATTTGAAAGGAGAGATCACCTTGTGCTGAATGACACGTCACTCCAAGAGATGCGTTGACTCTAAAAGGGACAAACCATAAAAAGAGACATGTACCTTGACCAACAGGTATGTCTCTTGGACAGATCAAACGATATATAGAGGCTTTTAGAGAAGAATTGAGGGAATATAGAAGGGCAGATATAAATCTGAAAATGAGGATATAAAATGAAGGAAGTATCGAATCAGAAGAGGAAAGGGAGATTCAGATTGCATTTAGAATATATGAAACCTGACTTGTTAAGGACATAAAGTAGGTAAAAGGGATAGATGTGGTAAGTCTTGTTAGTTTTAGGATCAGAAGTTAGATAAGCAGATTTTAATTCAATTTCAAACAAATAGACACAGCATATACCCTGGATAAACCCTCCACTTGAGGGAGAAAAACCCAGCAACAATATATCACTTATATATTGAAATATGAATCAACAATGTCCTTTACAATGAGGCCGATTACAAAGCCAAACAACAGCACCAAAACTTGATGCAATATCTTGATGATAATGTCGCCCTTCAAGAAGACAATAATTCGGCCTCCTTGAGACTTCGATTTGCACTTGAATGAATTTGCACTTCTCTTATGAAATTGCACTTTGAAGGATGAATGTAAGAATGAATGTAATGATGATCTGAATGAACAAACAGCAACACATATATATACAAGTCGAATAGGAAGGTGCCATAAATCGTGTCTTTTCATAATAACAAGTCAGCCCAAGAATAAAAAGTGACGTCTCATGAAGTCAGCCTCAAGTAATTCGATTATCAATAATTAATCATTGTTTATGGCGAAGCGCCTCTTCACCAGCAGCTATCTCTAATAAAATAAATAGCCGATAAGGCTATATTTCATTTTATTGTTTAAGGACGTGGCTGGAAGTGATGACCGACGCTGCCAACATGAACACTCCCTCTCAGCTAGGGAAGAAGACTTCCAGCTATCCAATGTCATGGAGTCTCTCACCATGACACCCACAATGGCTACACCCATATGTGGAAAGATCACGGAGTCACTCAACGTGATATCAACCATCATGGCTACTCCCATTTATGGCAAAGCATATGTGCACAAGTGCCCATCACGGAATCACTCAACGTGATGTCATCTCATCATGACGTCCACCATGGCTACTCCCAAAGGGTGAATAACACAAGTACAAGAAAATCATCACAGAGTCTCTCAACATGATGTTGTTATGGAGTCACTCAACATGACATCCACCATGGCTACTCCCAAAGGGTGGAAACAAGGGCTTTCACCTCAAATTTCTCTCACAAAGAAAGATGCATTAACAAGGGCTTACACCTCAAATTTCTCTCATAGAGAAAAATGCATTAAGGAAAATCACAGAAGATCACTGAAGCTAAGTCTCCCTCTCAGCTAGGGCTTCATTCTCCACAATTCCAAGCTTGTCTTGAAAGTACACAAACTTTACTCTAGAGAGAGGCTTGGTGAGAATGTCGGCCGTCTGCTCATCAGTGCTAATGTACTTCAACTAGATAGCTTTCCTCAATACCATATCTCTAATATAGTGGTATTTGATCTCAACATGTTTGGTTCTGTCATGAAACACCGGATTGACAGAAAGCTTCACACAACTTTGATTATCACAATGAATGATAGTCGGCTCCATTGTACAAACAATCCTACAAGGAGCTTCTGAAGCCACACTGCTTCTCAAGCTGCCACACAAGCTGCAATACACTCGGCCTCTGCGGTGCTCAGTGCCACTAAAGACTACTTCCTGCTACTCCAGGAGATCATCGTAGACCCCAAACTAAAACAACATCCAGAGGTGCTCTTCCGATCAGCAACACACCCTACCCAATCAGAATCAAAATATCCATGCAGCTTCAAGTCCACACCAGAAGAATATCTCGAGCCATACCCAACTGTGCCACGCAAGTATCTTAGGATATGCTTTGCTGCAACTAGATGTATTTGCCTTGGTTCACACATGAACTGACTAAGTGCACTCACTGCATAGCAAATATCTGGTCTAGTATTGACTAGATACATCAACGATCTAATCAACTGCTTGTACATAGTAGGATCCACCAGATCTGAACTAGCTGCAGCCTCTTTTAACTTCTACAAATTTGTCTCCATCGGTGTAGACATGGATTTGCAATCCATCATACCAAATCTCTTCAGGATGTCTATTATATACTTCCCTTGACTCAGAATGATCTCATTAGGTCTCTGCCAAACTTCTAAACCAAGGAAGTAATGCATGTATCCAAGATCCTTCATTTCAAATTCAGAAGCTAACTCCTTGCATTTGATAATGAGGTGATCTTCTCCAGTAAGAAATAAATCATCCACATAAAGAACCAAGATCAATGCTTCGCCGTCAATTACCTTGAAGTACAAGTTTGAATCAACATCATTCTTGGAGAAACCCAAGCTCATCAAGTATCTATCAGTTCTCCCATACCAAGTGCGAGGAGCCTGCTTAAGGCCATACAAAGCCTTCTTCAATCTACAAACATGAGACTCCTTCCCATGAACCTCAAAGCCATCAGGTTGCTCAATGTATACCTCTTCTTCAATTACACCATTTAGAAATGTTGTCTTCACGTCCATCTAATGTAATTTCCATCCTTTAATTGCTACAATAGCAATGATAGTCCTAATGGATGTATAACGAGCAACTGGAGCAAATGTTTCTTCATAGTCTATTCCCTCTTTCTGAGAGAACCCCCTAGCCACAAATCTAGCCTTGTACTTCTCAATGCTTCCATCAGCCGCATGCTTGATCTTGAACAACCACTTAGGAGATACAACAGATTTCCCTTTTGGTCTAGGTACTATGTCCCAAACATCGTTCTTGAGGATAGATTGATATTCTTCAGCCATAGCATCTCTCCATACTAGCTGCCTTGAAGCTTCCTCAACACTAGAAGGCTCAGATTCAATAATTTGGCTCATCAATGCAACATAGCTTGGAAAATTTTGCGGCCTTTTGCTTTCTCTGAATGTTCCTCTAGGAGTTGCAAACTTTTCTACCTCCTGCATTGTTTGCCTAGCCCAAAGAGGTCTCTTTCGACCAATAACAATGTCTCTAGGCCCATCCGTTGGTTCCAAAGGCTCAACTGGATAACCATCTTCTTCAGGTTCAGTAGACTCCCTCTAAATCTCAAGAGTATGGTCAACTTCCATGTCCTGAGGAGTCTCTCGGTCTTCATTATCTATCTCCATGTGAGAGTCTTTAGATCTCTTGAATGCAACATCCTCTTCAAATGTAACATCCTTGCTAATCTCTATCAGTTTCTGACCTGGAATGTAAATTCTGTAGGCTTTTGAAGACTCACTGTAGCCCACAAATATTCCCTTCTTGCCAGATGGTTCCAATTTTGTCCTTTTATCTTTAGGCACATGAATGTACACAGGACAACCAAAGATTCTCAAATGATTGACTTCAGGCTTCACCCCTGTGAAAGCTTCTTCAGGAGTCATGTTCTCCAAAATGCGATGAGGGCTCAAATTTTGAATATACATAGTTGTCCTAGATGCTTCAGCCCAAAGGAAGGTTTGGAGATCTTGATCATGGATCATGGCTTTAGCTGCTTCTACAATCGATTTGTTCTTCCTTTCTACAACACTGTTTTGTTGTGGATTGTAAGGAACAAAAAACTCCCTCTTAATCCCAACCTCGATACAAAAGTTACAAAAGCCTCCAGAGATGTATTCTCCTCCATTGTTTGATCTCAGAACTTTGATCCTCTTCTCGAATAAGTTCTCTACTTGAGCCTTAAATTCCTTGAATTTCTCAAGTACTTCCTCAAATTCTTTAGTCTTTAAATAAATCCAAGTCTTTCTAGAGTAGTCATCAATGAAAATTATATAATACCAAAAACCACTCAAAGAAGCAACATACATTGGTCCCGTTGATGTGTTTTTCGTGATCGCACCAACGCAAAATAAAGTCACCAACGGCTACCCTATTCTCTCTTGATCAAAGTATCCAGCACGCTAAGATTGCGAGAGAGTTCGTGCGTTCATTCCATCTCTAAACCATCTCGACTTTCGGAATCGGCCACAGCAGGTTATATAAATATCTTAACTTCAAAGCATCTTGGACATTGCCTCGCTGCCAGTCAGGCGTCCATAGCCCCGACGAGGTTATCGCTACAATTCTCACGAATATTGCTCCACTATCGGTCGGGCGTCCATAGCCCCGGTGGAGTTACTCGTATGTTCCCAAAACCAATATTTCATAATATTTCATTTTTCATTTTCTCATTTCTTGTTTTTCAGATATTTCTTTTAAGCACATTTTCTCTTTTCTTTTGATTGTCCGTCAATTCTTCAATTGGCCGGCAGGCAATGAAGCCTCCAATGGGTTTGAGAATTGTAGTGGCGCTGAAGCAAGATGTAAGATTTTCACCTGCCAAGACCTTTCCCAAGAAGCCAAAATGACTCAGAGTGGAGATAGGTAAAGTATTTAGGATCTTTAGACTCATGTGTTAAGACACAATAACGTGTTAACCTCCCGAGACGAGTTTAATTGCTAACTGGATGATGACAAGAGGAAAACAACCTTGGCCTTTTCCAAAATTTGCACAAATTCCAGCGGAAAGAACCACGTTGTGAAAGTTAAAACCATCATCACCCCCTTCGCAACGGGGAAACCCTAAAATCCTTGCCAATTCCAAACCAAAACCACTTGAGCAGACAACTCAAGGGACGAAAACGCCAAACCAAAAACCCAGAGGACAACAAACCAAAACCCAAAATGGAACAAACCGAAAAACAAAGAAAAGCAAACATGAAAGCAAATCTAATCTAATTATGTTACAAAGCAGGCTCTCAGAGAGAACCTAGGGTTGGAAATAATGCTTGAGGAATCTCCCATCGTCTGGCAATGGGATATCCCCTCCTGTTCGTGTCCGTAACTTGAATGCATTATCTCCCAGGATCTCAGAAGCTTGACAAGGGTCCAACCATGACCTGTTCATAACTCTTTGATGCCTAGCTGAACTTTCCAAAGCTTCATTTCTTTTCTCCCCCAAGTGCATCAATTGAGACAGCCTTGTTTGAATCTGGTCCTCTTTCTTATTGACCTCTCCACGTTCTTCTTCTAGAGTGACTTGTTGAATAATCTTTGAGACTTGCTTCAAGGAGATCTTACTCACAGGACCCGTATTCTCTGAATGGGGAGCCTTGTGGACTCTACATGAATTGGGTAACAATAAATCTTCGATGGAGGCATTTTCTGTCTCATATTTCGCACTTTTTAACACAGAATCTTCGAACATCCCTTCATTCTCATTCCCACTTGAATCGTTTTCAATCAATACTTTAGTGGAGGCAGGCGTATCTTCTAAAAGCTTTTCTTCTTTCGAGCTCTGCAACATGAGGACTTCTTTCTTAATGGGCCTATATGAACCCAAATTAGTTTCTACGAACAAAATATCACTATTTTCTCCACATTTTGTGATCATCAGTCTAAGTCGTGGTGTACTTTCAATTTTTATCTGATTTGGAACCCCTCTCCAAGGAAGCCACATGTGGGAGAAGTCAGTCGCAATGTATCCATTTAGCTTTCTGGACCAACCTCTGCTCAATAGCATGCCATAACCATCAGGTATATCCACAACTGATATGTCAATGCGACTTTGAATTCTGGGATCCGCTTCCAGCTGCATATGGATGCTATTTAATTCTCCTACAACTGGAACTTCAGTCTTATCCAGCTTAGTCACCTTCTTGTTGGTCTGGAGCGGAATTATACCTAACACCTAACATACCTTCAAAGGCATGACATTACTTGATGCACCGGAGTCGATCAAACAGTTATGCAATAACTTCCCAAAAATTCTAACTGAGACAAGGAATGCGGTTGGCTCATCCTTCCCCTGATAAAATACTACTGGCTTTTTCTTTTCATTTGCTGGGGCATTCTTGCATCTTTTCTATTCGATTGAAATTGACTGTCTCGGACAACCTCTTTTGGATTCTTCTTCTACTCTGTGAGAACATCAAGTTGATCCCTCTCCTTAATCTCTGCTTATGGCTTCTTAGAAGTGTTTGAAGAACCTTGTACCATTCCTATGAAGTTTTGAAGTTGTTGCGGAGCCTCCCAAGTGTCAAATGGTGCATGAGGCACCTCTTCCACTAGATTAGTGTTTTGTGCGGGACGAGACTGTGTGACAACAGGAGTATTTCGTGGTGCACTGGTTGCTTCTTGGGACGTATTCTTCACAACGGGCGTTTCATATAAACTTCCCAGAATTGTATCTCTGACCTCTAAAATCTTCATTAGCTCATGTAAGGGGAGACTAACCTTCATCCTTTTGAATTCTTCTAGCACATAAGAGCCAAGTCTTTTCACGTTCTCTCTAGGAAGACTCTCCTATTTTTGCCTAGCTTGATGAACTGGCTACTGAATAGCTTGTTGTCCACTTCCACCTTGCGTTGCATTCTGCCGCCTGTACTCTGGAGAATCTCTAGGTAAACCTGGGTTATTGCTTGCGTCGGGATGCGGCGGAGTTGTGAAATTATTTGGAGGTACCGATGATGTCAGAGGTTCACGTTGTTGGTGGTAATTCCTCTGATATACTTTAGGAGTTTCACCTCTAGTAGTCTGAAGAGCTTGTACCTCCCTTCTTCCTTCTACCGAGACGCTATTGTTGAGAGGCGGAAAAACATAACCATCTCTATAAAGAGGCTCTTTTGGTGATGCATATGTGGCGTGGACTTCTGATGGTATTTGAAACTCAGGCATCCCCACGGGAACGTTTGCTGAAGCTGATGGAAATTGGTGATTAACTGATGGGGGCATGTAACTCTGAAATTCAGGCAGGAAATTACAATCTTCTATTATCAATGCCTGATCATATCTAGGTGCCGGGACTAATTCATATCCTGTAATTGGAGGATTCTCTATGGCCTCCGTATTCCTTGTTTCACTCTTGAGAATACCAGCCATGACTTGGAATTCGTGACACTGAAGCTCAAAGTGCTGGTTCGTGTTATGTAACCTACACCATCCTGAAGAGGCAGTTTCGGCCAGATAGATTCTATCTGCAGGACGGTTTTCAGGAGGTAGCGGATTGTCCAATGGCGACGGGACACCTCCATTGTTGGGCCTTGTATTCCAAGACCTCTTCTGAAATCCTTGATTGTTATTCCTATACCCATAACTGTTTTCATGGTTGTATCCTTGATGGGTATCCTGATGACTTGGAGGATTATTCTGATATCCTCGGTTAGCACCTTGGTGTGCCTAATAATTTCGTTGCATAGTTTGTGTCTGATTATTTTGATTTTTGAGGTAAGTCGCCTCAGTTGACAGCCTCTTCACTTGTTCTATTAAGTCTTTTATTTCATCTTTCTCCTCTTGAGTTTTCACTGGTGGCACTGTGTTCTAGAGATAAATAGGCTGTGTAACTTGCGTTTGGGACAAGGGCATCCCACGGTGGAGAACTAACTGACTTGATGGTGCTTGCACTTGATAAGCTGGCTGTGGAATTGCATTTAGCGCCGGAACTTGTTGATTCCATATTGAGCCAAGCGTTGAAACTTGATTGTTTACTGTGACTAGGCCAGTATACAGTGAGGGTCCAGTTGTATTCTGTCCTAAACCTTGACTTACTTCAATAGCTTTAGCGTAAGCTTGATTCATGTTTGTCGGGGTGGGGTGAGATCTCACGAACATTGCAGTCAAAGGATCAAGTGTTGAATAGTAGCTTTCTCGAGCATCAGCAACAACATAAGGAGTGCGTAACCTTGTGAGGGCCTTTTGGAACCTATTGTTGAATGCATGGATGGGCTCTTGGTCCTGTCTTCTTACTTCTGCAAATTGACGATAAAGCTCTACAGGGGTGACTGGTATACCAAACTTTCCGATGAAGGCTTCCTTCATCTGCTCCCATGTTCTTATAGACCCCACTAGTAGATGAATGAACCAAAAATGAGCCTCTTCTCCCAAGGAATATGGAAATAGCACATCGCTCAACTAAAGAGAGATGCTGGAATCTAAGTGGAGAGAGGAGGTTCCAACACCTTTCATAGAATAGCAAACATCATCTCCAATTATGACTTGAATGCTTGAATCTCCCTCCACCAAATCTGAAATATTTTCTCTAAAACCAGTAATGTGGCAAGAGGCACCACCATCAATCAGCCAAGTGTTGCTATCCATTGGAACATTGCTTGATAAGGCAGAATAGAATAGGAAACCACTTGAATCCTTCTGAGGAGAGATCTCACCCACATCCGCAATTGAAACATGCTGCTTAGGTCTAGTTGGACAATCTTCTGCATAGTGACCAAACTTGTCACATCTGAAGCACTGTATGTGGGAGAGATCCTTCTTCTTCTTAGATGCAGGAGCACCATCTGATCTTTTGTCTCTGTTCCTCTTGAAGTTGTCTTTCTTCTCTTCTTTTCCTTTCTTCTTCAAAGATTGAGCAGCAAGTACATGAATGTCTTCATTGGTAGAATTTTTCCCAATGCCTCGTGCTGCTAATCTTGATTCCTCTTGAATGCAATCTTCCCTCAAGCGATCAAACTTAGGTAACTTTGATCTCCCACTGATACCTTGGATAAATGGCTCCCAAGATTGAGGAAGACCATTAAGAGCCAACTAACCAAGTCCTTGTCATCAACCATATGACCAATGGTACAAAGCTGATCTCTCAACTCAGTGATATTCATGAAGAAGGAGATGACAAAATCTCCTTTCGCCATCTTGATGTGATGAAGTTGTTGGCTTAGTGCAAGAGCTCTGCTTGTATTGTTGATCTCATACATTTCCTCCAAGGTCTTGAACATCTCCCTTGTTGTCTTCAACTTGGAGATAATCGGCACAAGGTGGTCCTTCACAAAATCAACCAAAATCTTCTTCGCCTTAGTGCCATTCTTCTTCCATTGTGACTTCTCATTCTCATCGGAAGGCTCAGGAGCTTCGCTTTCCACAAATTCAGCAATCTCATTTTCTTCCAATGCAAGCAATACTCTAAACTTCCAAGAGGTGAAGTTGGAAGCACCTTCAAGTCTATCTTCAACCTTGAGCCCATTCACCATTTTCAAAGATAAGATAGACGCAAGAAGATGAGAACAAGAGTGGAAGATAACGCTGCTTATGTAAATATGATCACGATCTTGCTTAAACCTGCTATGATACCATGTTAGTTTTAGGATCAGAAGTTAGATAAGCATATTTTAATTCAATTTCAAACAAATAGACACAGCATATACCCTGGAAAAACCCTCCACTTGAGGGAGAAAAACCCAGCAACAATATATCACTTATATATTGAAATATGAATCAACAATGTCCTTTACAATGAGGCCGATTACAAGGCCAAACAACAGCACCAAAACTTAATGCAATATCTTGATGATAATGTCGCCCTTCAAGAAGACAATAATTTGGCCTCCTTGAGACTTCGATCTGCACTTGAATGAATTCGCACTTCTCTTATGAAATTGCACTTTGAAGGATGAATGTAAGAATGAATGTAATGATGATCTGAATGAACAAACAGCAACTCATATATATACAAGTCGAATAGGAAGGCGCCATAAATCATGTTTTCTCATAATAACAAGTCAGCCCAAGAATAAAAAGTGACGTCTCATGAAGTCGGCCTCAAGTAATTCGATTATCAATAATTAATCATTGTTTATGGTGAAGCGCCTCTTCACCAACGGCTATCTCTAATAAAATAAATAGCCGATAAGGCTATATTTCATTTTATTGTTTAAGGACATGGCTGGAAGTGATGACCAACGCTGCCAACATAAACAAGTCTATTTAACTACAGATATAATATATGTCCGAATTGGTAAGGTAGAATTCTCAGGTATATTTATTGCTGTTGTTACAATGATAATTCTAGAATAGATGATAGGCATATTTATCATTCTTGCCTCCAGTAGTAAATAAGTAAAAAGAATAGATAATGTGTAAATGAGTATATAAATATAGATAGTATATAATTCCCTTTTTTATGAAGATAACATGCAATAAGTATATAATTACAGATGATATTAAAATAGAAGCACAATAAGTAACAAATATGTAAATATTGGTAGTATGTTATTATTTATTGTGAGTAAAGGTAAGGTAAGATCATCATCACAATTAATGTGTCTTATGTTTATAACAGCAATCTGATCATAATGCTGTGCAGTACTTGTGATTGGGATAAGACATAGCATGAAATAGTTTGTAATGTAATAGCATGATAGAGTGGAATGCTAATATAAGGTAGAACAGATCTGCATATAGAACTAATTGAAAATACTATCATAGAACAAGAATGATAGATATGACAAGATAAAGAATATGTTAGCATAGGGTAGCTATCATAATAATGTCTAAATAGAATGAAATGTCATAGAAAGAAATGACAACATAGAATGAAATATCATAGATGCATGCCATAGAACACTCATGATATGTTAACATAAGAATGTTTTGATCAAGGAATGGACATGGTCCAAGTCTTATAAAGACTGATCAACGAATGATGTTATGTACTCTATATAAATGATAGTTAATGAATTGGATTTAACCGTGAGATGGTATGTTACATCCCAAATAGTGACGTTACTATTTACCATTACTAGATAGAGTAAATGTGAATTATGGAGGTGAATTAACGATGCTTGTACCTTGCTTTCAATATGAATGTTGTTTCATTTGATGTTATTCTTGGTGAAATACTGCATAAAAGAGAAATAAAAGGTTATTGATCTGTGAATAATCTAACTTTTGAAATGTTTCATGTATTCTGCTTTCTTTTGAGCATATGACTCCCGTTGTCGTGTCACGGTGTGTAGGTAAGAGAACCATTCCTCTAGGCAGAGGAGAAATATTACTCGGGGAGGAACTTGGTCAGGTAAACAGTAACGAATACCAATTGAACATACACACACGTCAGTATAGGCTCTGAGAAACTATGTCAGTTATATTGGTCTAGATAAGTCATCCTTAGGCTTTAGGAGTTATATTTACTTCTTTATGCTTTGAAAGTGATGATTACTCATATGTCTGACTTACTGTGCTTTGACCTTAATGTGGAAAACGTGAATAGATATATGTTAATAGGTCAAGTGAGTATGTGTATACATGTATATAATATACACGTATCCATATGCATATACATGTCAATACATATGTATGTTCGGCAGATGGATATGCCCATACGTACGTGTCGACATGGTATACATACGTTTATGTGTACACTGCGTACAGTGATATACATATATATACATACCCACATTACCTATTGCCTGTGAATAATGATGTTAATAATAATATTTTATTGGAATTTACATATATTCATATTTACACGAATACGTAAGTATGTATATTGAAAGTATGGTGACTGGCTCGCAATATACATATTTAACAATTAATACATATAAGTGTAAATATTTAAATATGTAAATGTTTATATATTTAATAATATATAAGTATATATTATATTATAGTTTTACTTAAATACATATATGTATATATTTAAATATAGTTAAATAGTAATATTTAAACATATATATATATATACATATATATCGAAGTAAATAAATCTATAATAGAAATATATAAATATATATATAAATTAAATATATAAGAATAATTGAATTTAATATTAATACCATAAGTAATTTGGGAAATTAATTTTATATTACTTTGGGTAATTTTGGAAATTGAATATTACCTTGTGTAATTGGGAAAACGATTTTTACTTTGCATAGTTAAAATCTTTATTATGAACTATAGAAATAATTGAATAAATCAATTAAGGAGTATGGAAACCATGGCTATTGAAAACGATTTAATTTTGAGCCTTAAATCATTTTTTTTTATATGAAACGCATTATCATGTGAAAACATTGCGAATGGGAAATATTTTATTGAGAACTTTATGAAACTTGAGAAATCAAAATAATTATTGATGAACATTTGAAAAGAGAAAAATACGTTTTTGAGAGAGTCATTCTCGTGAAAATGGAAAAGGCGTGAGAAATGAAATCGTGCACCTAGAGAAGTTCACGCCTGAAGCGCATGAGCAAAGAACTAGTCTTTAAGAATGAATCAAACGTTGTTCCTCTGGCAACGAAAATGGTAACGTGGAAGTATAGCAGGCTCGACCTCTTCCCTAGAACGAATTTTTCAAATCATTTATTTCAAAATACCTTAAAAATCTAATGACGCCTTGAGCTGTCGACCTTGGAAATCCGCCTTGAGAAGTTTGTGAAGTCGTGGCTTGAAGGGATAAAGATGTACGTGGGAATTTCGGCCCTAATCTCTCAAGAAGTTTTCCAAATTTCAGTGCTGGCAGCTTGGACGCCTTAGGAAGAGGAGATAGTTGAGTTTTTAAACACTATATAAAGGCTGCTTTGTTCATTCATCTAACACACATTCCTGAAGTCGAATTTCTTCCTTTGCAAGAGATTTTTTTAGATTTGCCGAGGAATTCGTACTTGTTCATTCTCCTGGGAGTTTATTCATATTTCATTCAAAGCAATACAGTTCTGAGAGTTCATATTTTCTGAGAGTTCTATCATATTTCCTGAGTAATATTCAAATTTCCAGAGCAACCATATTGCTGTGAGCATTTCTAATTACTGAGAGTGATCTTTAATTCCGAAAGTTGAAAGTAATCATTTGCTAAGAGTTTCTATATTTCCTGAGAGCATCTCTATGTTTTGGAAGTAATCATAATGCTGAGAGCATTCGTATACTATGGAGGTTCTATTCGCTGAGAGTCAATTGTGATTCTAAGAATTGGTGCTGTGGGATTTCCAGTTCACCATTACCAGCTAATCTGAGCTTCACTCAGCTGTGACCATTGACAGTTTGAGAAATCATTCTTAGAAGAGTTTAAATATGAGTTAGAGTGACATCATTCTGGGAGAATAATTTGTGTAAGATAGGGCAGAAGCTTGAAAAGGATTTGCCAGTTGTTTGTTTTAGCTGAGGTGCTGAGAAGACAAGCAACAAATTCATCTTTCGTAGGAAAGCTTTGAAATCAGGCATGGGATAATCTTCTACTATCCACTCTGTTCTTGATTATTTATATGAAAAGGAATCTTTGTGTTTATTGTTGTGCATAGGTAGAAAGTCAGTCATAGCTGTATTTCTATATGAAAGAAAAAATGAGTTATAATGTGAATTGCTTGTCTACTTGTATATAGAGAGTAAATTAAATGAAGATTCAAGGTTGCATATTGTGTAATTTGCACTAGGATCATAGGAGTGAATTGCTATGAACTCCTTATAAGGAGTGTATGTTTGCATATAGCTATTTAATACTAGGGGATGAATTGAGGGAATTTAATAAGTTACCGATCACAACTAGTTGAAGATTAATTTAGTCAAGTATTAAATCTCCTAGGATAAAGATGTCCAGTATAAGGGAGATAGTTGTGAGTACTTGTTAAGTTGTCCCCCTTTCTAGTAGATAGCTTGAAGTAGGACGTCTAGGGTACGTACTACCCCGATAGACCAAACTACGCATAGTGTAAGAAAGCCTTAATGCAAATCGGCCCTGAGTAGTGCATATGATAAATGACCTTTATTCGAAGTACTAAATGATAATACTTTGGCCAAAGTAGTGAAATGTACAATATCCACTTAGGTGTGAAATAGTTGAGACTACACTGTCAGTTCATTGTGATCCCGAAGTACATACTAGTTCAAGATTTGCCGTATGCACAAGACCTAGTTATACACTGTCAGTTCATTGTGATCCCGAAGTACATACTAGTTCAAGATTTGCCGTATGCACAAGACCTAGTTATGTAGGAACACAACACTATGCTCAGTAATCGTTAAAGGATACCCTACCAATCTCTTCTTCGAAGGGAGGGCCATCTATTTAACAATAGGTGTGCAGGGGACCGCATTATAAGTCCGTGGTTGGCGGAAAAGCGCCCGAATGATGTTTCTCCTCTTCAACAAGCAATCGATGTACCAAGATTTGAAAGGACGGACTCCTAGACCTTCTTACTACTATTTGTTCTAAAGCTCATTGGAGCTATGTTAGTTAAGGTATGTATTCTTGTTTCATGTACTTGTGAAGTTATTATATTGAGATGGAATCTTTATTGTAAATTGATATAGCAACATGTACATGTATTATCAATAAAGAAAAGGAAATTTTTTAATGCAATGTCATGATAACACGTTTACATACTTGTAGGAGGTAAATTATGAAAATTTTAATTTTACGGAAGGGTCAGGTTGTTACATGGTATAATGACAAATTCCACATCTAGAGATAAATGGATATTTCCCAATAATGACGCTTGCAACAATTATCGAACCTTATAAGCAGTTATGATTCTTTAATATAAGAAGGGAAACAGATTCTTATTTATTTGATTCATACTAATGATATCTTCTAAGTGTTAAGGACAGATGGATCGATTAGGAGGAGAATCAAATCGGGATTTCAGATATCCTTGTCAATATAGCAGCCGACAGATGAGTATGAGATATTAAGTTTATTATTCTTGTAGTGTGTTATATCTTACTATGGTATGCAATTATATATATTATTTATGGATAACAGCTCTGTAAATCTGAGCTATCAATTATTGCTAAATATGAATAATGGATCTGTGTCACTGATTTAATATGTAAGAACAGAATATGTGTCTTATTGAGCTATTATGACTTTACCTTGAATAATAGACTTCGGGCCAAAAATTCCCTTCCGCTAGCACTCAATAAGGTCAGGGAGTTTGTGGAGGAAAAGACTGGTAATTCGCTCCATTGATGGACGGTCCCAAGACAGGTGGAACACCTTGAGGGAGTCCTGTTGTGACCTTTTCACAGATCACCCCATTCAAAATGGGGACCCCCCTAAATTTTGTCCCATTCGGGTCCTTTGGGTTTGGTTTTGGTTGGTTTTGTGGTTGTCTCTCTTTGTTCCTTCTATCTTTCCGGGAATGTGCCCGTCTTTAGGCCTAAGTTGAAATTTTGGCTAAGTCTGTGAAATTAGGGTTTTCGTTCTTCAAGCTAGTTTGAGGTTAATTTAGGTGAGGGAATTGAAATCTGAGCTTGGCATTGCAATCAGGAAGCTTCAGGAAGGTTCCCATTAAAATTTCACTGAATTCTGACAACTTACTATTTTTAGCAAGTGCTCAATTTGGGACCTTTTCCTTCAGACTTTTGAAATTCCTACTGCTACACCACAGTTAGAGCACTTTGAGCTGCTTGCTTGAAAAATTTGAACAAATTCTGACAACTTTCTATTTTTAGCAGTTCTAGCTTCAAAGCAATTTTTAAGGTTTGCATGTATGATTTTTTCAATGCATGTCAGGATAGTCTTTCTGGGTTTTTTGAGAGTTTTGCGGTCATATAACATGCAAATCAAAGTTGATGACTTACTATTTTTAGCAAGTACCCCGCATGCAAGCCAGTTTTTTGGGTTTTTTGAGATCTCTCGGGCAGTAAGACATGCAAACACGTCCGGCAGTCGATTGGTCACTTTTTCGGGCACTTACTATTTTTAGCAATTTCACTCCAGCAGCCCCCATATCTTCAATTTTAAGAGCAGAGCAATCCCAAACGGAGGTCAATTGAGGCACATGCAAGTGAAATTAGGGTTTCCAACTTTGGTGCCTAAAATGAGGGGTAAAACTCAAGAAAAATGAAAAATAGATGTATTCCATTGCGATCAGTATCTTTCAAGGAACCTATTGGTAAAATTTGAACGCAATCTGCATACTTACTATTTATAGTCACATCCAGAACAGGGCTAAAATAGCAAGTGGGCATGAAAGGCAAGTGTGAACAGGTCAATTAGGTCATGAGGATCACGTGGAACGAATTTCAAGTCAAGAGGAGTTGCAAAAGTCTGAGAATCAAGGAATTACTAAGAATAGAAAGTGAGGGCGAGCAGGTTAAAAAATTGGCTAAGTGTTCAGATATGCTAAGAGGGAGACAGGGAAGCACATAAGGCATTGAGCAATGGCAGGAGACCCCTCCATATGTGCCCAGCCTTACCACCTCCCAAATGTGCCCTCAAGTTGGAGAAAAAGTTTCTAAGGCGTCAAAATGTAAGCACCACCCCCTAAATGCGCCCAAGGAAGGAGAAGAGATGCAAGAAATTTCCTAAGGCATGAGGAATGGCAGTTGACCCCTCCATATGCGCCCAAGGTAGACAGGAGGTTTGGAAAATTTCACTAAGGCATTGAAAGTGGAAGCTAACCCCTCTAAATGCGCCCTAAGCATCAAGGTGGCTTGAAAAAGTTCTAAGGCATGGAAATGTGAAGTAGAGGACCTCAAATGCGCCCAAGATGAGTAGGTGGCATAGAGATTTTTCTAAGGCAATGAAAATGGAAGCACCACCTCTGAAATGCGCCTTTGGCAGGAAGTAGAGCTAAAAAGTTTCTAAGTCACCCAAAAGTTGCTTGAGAGCCTCTAAAATGCACCCATCATGAGCAAGGATGAATGAAAATTCTTCTAAGTCAGAAAGATGGAAGCTTGACCCCTCATATGCTCCCAGAGCATGAAGCAAGTTGGTGAGAAAATTTCTCTAAGGCATAAACATGAAAGCAATAGGGGCAAAATGCGCCCACAAGGTTGATGAAATTTCCCAAGGCATGAAATGCGCCTAACAAGGAGTCATCAAATGCACCCTGTAGGAAATGTTGTCATTGATGTCAAGCCAAGAAGGTAATAGTATGATCAATGCAAAGATATGAAGGTAGAAGGTTCACATTGTGATTAATGTCAAATCAAATGAAGGAGATATGTTTAGTAAAGATGAAATGAATGTCATGATGATAGGCAAAGAGCAGATTGAGAAAATGGGGATTTAAAGATCAAAGAACAAAGTCAAATAATATCTGAGGCAATGCCCAAACAGATTCAATACAGTTGAATATGAAAGAGTTTTCAAAATGACATTATTTAGAGGCTGACTAGTAGATACATGACATTGTAGCAGACCTGTGAAAAAGAAGTTCCCGTTTTCCACGATTGAATTAATTAAAAGTAGCGAATGATTTATGAAAGTAAATAAGACAAAAGTTTCATTATAAAAAAAAAAACAAAAAGCATATAGGACAAAATATGGAAAAAGACGAATGTTAAAAAGCAGCGATGAAGACTAGTAAAGTCAGCAATAAAAAAAAATATACAAAGCAGCGATTAATAAATAAAAGACAAAATCCAGCGATCTGTTTTTATTTAATGTCAACGATTCATGAATAAAACAAAAAATCATATCTAATGTCAGGTGAATAAGGACAAATTCAGAAAGGACAAAATAGCTGAATAAAGACAAAATAAAAAAGGTGCGATTATTTTAAAGGTTTCAGATTTGTTAAGTAAGTCAAAAAGGAAGGAAGCACGTCTTCATGAAAGGCCACGTTTTTTCTAAATAGAAAGATGCAAATAAAAGAGAGGTGTGATTTAACTAACAAGGGGTGCGATTTGTTAAAAAGAAGAGATACAAATTAGAGGGCACACCTTCTCACGTCAAAGGCTATAAAGGAAATTGGAACTCAGCCTAGAGGTTCTGTGTAGTGGATTTTATTGAAGATTATACGTAATAAAGAAAGAGAGAAAAATCGTGTGTGGTGTATGGGATAAAAACGCTTCATCTTTGAGTTGTAAGAAAGTGTAAATGTGTGTGTACGTGTGAAGATTATATCATCAAGAAACAAGTAAACGTGGTGGATGATGGCATGGATTTTATTGATTATTATTTATAATAAAGAAAGAGAATGATCTGAATCTGTGTGTGCATAAAATGAAAATCATTTGAAGATTGAAGTAAATGCTGTGTGGAATAATCAATACATCTTAAAGCATAAATACTGTGAGTATTGTATGTAAAATTAATGCTTGCAGAAGTAGAAAAAGCTGAGTATTGTGTTGAATAATTGTCTTATTCTTAAATCACAATTGGGAGTAAAATAAGTAATATAAGAAGATTTGAGAAACAAATTTTTGAGACTTGAAGAATATATAAGGGCAGAGAAAATCAGTTCTATACAGTTCTACAAAGTAATAAGTGCAGATTCAAAGAGGAGTCTTGGAAGGCAGATTTATAAAGAATTCTTCATAGCAGATCAAGAGATTTAGAAAGGAGTATATGTGCAAATTCTTGCAAAGTATATGCTGGTTTAAAGAGAAGATCTAGAAGATTATTTGCAGATTTCATTGTGAAGCTTAGTTTAGATCACATCTGAAGAAAGAAATTGTGCAGATTTTGAGTCAGATTTGAAAGATAAGTTCTTGAACAGAATTGTCCATCATTCGTTGGAGAAGCAACATTAAAGGTGGAACACTATTCATTCAAATTATAATCTTTGCTAGGTTGGTGCTTGGCAGGTAAGGGTTGGTACTCCTTGTAGGTTGGTGCCTACTAAATCAGCTTTAGGAGTTGGTACTCCTTGTAGGTTGGTGCCTACTAAATCAGCTTTAGGGGTTGAAGCTCCTTGTAGGTTGGTGCCTACTAAATCAGGATTAAGGGTTGGTGCTCTTTGTAGGTTGGTGCCTACTAAACTACTTATTTGGTGATTCAAGTAGGTTGGTGCCTACATTCATTGTAAAAGTTTATATAATTCATAAAGTACATTGTTTGTACCGTGGTTTTCTCCCGTAAGGGTTTCCACGTAAAATCTTGGTGTCAACTTGTTCATATTGAGATATTCTTGCATAGTTGATTTGTATTAGAGTTTGACGTTGATAAGAGTTGAGAGGGAAAAAGTTAGTTGATATACTAATTCACCCCCCCACTCTCAGTATATCTTTGTGCTCTTCACACCCACCATGAATGAGATGGAGGCTTGGAAAGTTTCCAAGGCAAACTCAAAGTACAAGGGCCCAGATGTGCCCTAAGAGGAAGAAGTTAAATAAAAAATTTCTAAGGCAAAGAAAAATGAAAGTGGATCCCTCTAAATGCGCCCAAGGGGGGGGAATACATGAGGAATTTCTAAGGCATGAAAGGCATGAAATGTGAAGCCACCCCCTCAAATGCACCCAAGCTCCAAGAGGCAAAATTTTCTAAGGCAAGAAGACAAAAACATCAAGATGATATGCGCCCTAGCACACGGATGTAAAATGTGCTCATGATGAAAAGTTATGAAGAAAGCAAAGTTTGCTAGAGAAAAATGATGAACTCTATCAAATCCAAAGATCAATCAGACCTTGGAAATTAGGTAAGTGAAGTGAATTTATAATATAAGTGTTTTAATGCTCTTTTTTTTGTTTGTTTTGCAGGATGAACACTGGGACCAAAAGCATGATGACTTGAGGTGATGGAGCAAGTACTCCAGAACAATATTACAACCTTGAAAAAGGAAAAGTTACATGTTTGAAGTTCCTCCATGATGTCTCATTTACGCCCAAACCATGAAGGGAGATGTTGGAGGAAACAGCAAAGTGTTGGAATTTTTCCACAAAGACCTAATATGCACCCAACTTAGGGAGGTAGGTGGCAAGGAAGAAATGGTCGAGTCCAAGACAGGAAAATCCTTCAAGATCAAAACGGAGAAATAATGAAGGCCCAGGTGTTAGAGATCATCCTCAAGCACTTTAAAGTTAAAGAATGACAGTAGGATGGACTAAAGAACAAAGTACAAGAATTCTTCTTAAGTGTGAAGTCCTTCAGTGACCCAGAAAATGTTCTCCAACATACTTCGCACAACCCAAGATGCAGTGGCAGCAAGAAGGAAAATCACCATCAAACAGGAGAAAGAATTAATCGTCTTGGAGTTTAGATTAAGAACGTGTCTGCCATGTCAGTTCAAGAAGTAGAAGTTGCGTTGGCCGAATTCATCCAATTTGCAGTCAAAGAGAAGAACAATGTGAACGCGTTTCTGGATGAGAATCTTCTAGAAGATAGTGGGCATGAAATGCTCATGGTGATCAAAGGGAGAGAGTGGTGTTGTAACCTTTTCACACATCACCCCATTCAAAATGGGGACCCCCTAATTTTTGCTCCGTTCCTCGTCTTTTGGCTTGATTTTAGTTAGTTTTCTTGTTGTCTCTCTCTCTCTTTCTGTCTCTTTCTACTGTCTGCTTTTTCAGGGTGTGCCCGTCTATGAGCTTAAACGTGAAATTTTGGCCAAGTTTGAGAATTAGGGTTCGTACTTTTCTGGTCAATCTAAAGTCAAATGAAGTGAATAAATTGTAATTTGAGATTAACGTTGATGTCAGCATGCTTCTAGCAGGCTCCCAGCTAAGTTTCATCAAATTCCAGCAACTTACTATTTTTAGTAAGTGCGCAATTCAAAGCGTTTCCTCAACACTACATAGGTTTTAACAGTCACACTGCATCCAGAACACATCAAACTGCTCGCGTGCAAAATTTGAGTTGAAACGGACGACTTACTATTTTTAGCAGTTTAGCTTCCATAGCAAATTTCAAGGGTTATATGCAGAGTTTTCTGATGCATGTCTGGAGATCCCTTCTGGGTTTTCAGAAACCTACGCAACGATGTAACATGCAAAGTGAGATAACGACTTTCAGAGTTCAGCCTTCAGCGGCTATTTTTAGGGTTTGCATGTCAGGGTTTTCTTTGCATGTTTGCATTTTCCTTATGGGTTTTTTGAGAGTTACACCCCGATTGTATAGTTACTACTGCATAGGAAGTACAATGTAATGTTTGAATCTCTTAGATGAATAAAACAGATTGTTCTTGTGATCAATTGAATGTGTCCTAATAATTGTCTCATTTGTCTGATACTTCTATTGATGTAATTCTTGAATGAATGTAGCGTATAAGTTATGGAATAATGTTGTTCTAACTTTTTATGATGTTTTATATATACTGCCTTGTTTTGAGCATATGACTCCCGTTGTCGTGTCATGATGTGCAGGAAACAGGTTTACACCTCCAAGCAGAGGAGAGATATCACTCGGGGAGGAACTTGGTCGGGTAAACAGTAACGAGTACCAATTGGGCATACACACACATATTATAGACTAAGTAAGCTAAGTCATTTGTTGAGTTAATGGTAAGTTGTCCATAAGCTTGTTTATTATCATTAGGAGTCATATCTACTTCTGAATGTGTGAATAAGTGATGCTTGCCAGTATAACCATATGTGGAATAATGTTATTGATTAGGAGGTGGGCATGTGTATATATATATATATATATATATATATATATATATATACGGTATGTATAGGTGTCCATAAGTATATTCATGTCGATACAAACGTATGAGAGCAGATGGATATGCCATAGGTGTGCATCGATATAAATACATTTATGAATACGTATACATAGAGGAAGTATACAAGTAAATATACATGTATACATACCCACAACCAACCTGTTATATATATGTGAAAATGAATAAATATTATGTTGATATTACATCGGAATTTACGTATACACATATATATACATATACATGAGTACGTATAATGAAAGTATGCTGACTGGCTCGCAGTATACGTACATGTAATTTAAAATGTATATGTATATACATGTATATATGTAAAGGTAAAATATATTTATATATTTAATATTATATTAAGTATGTATATAATATAGTCTTTACAAAATATAAATATGTATACGAGATTATTTAAATTATTAAATTTAAATAATTATACATAAATATATAATGTAAATTAAAACTATATTAATATAATAAAATAAATATATATAGATATATTTTAGTAAATGGAATTGAAAATCAAATGAAGTTTAAATAAACACTTTATTTAATATCATTAAGTGTTGAAGTGAAATCACGAATTTGAAATATGAGGCGTTTTTCTCAAAAATGAATATTTCATTTAAAAGTTGAAATCAAATTATTGTGACTTCAAAATTAAATCAAATATTATTGTCACAATTTCGCCAAGATTCAAATATTTCTTTTTTGGAACTATATCGAAATTATGAAGAGGAAAATAAAATACGTTGTTATGAGTTCATACCGTAAAAATGAAAATAGCGAATGAAATGGAAATGGCGACTGTTGAATCGCACGACCAAGGCCAAGTTAACTGAATACGGCTGAGATAAGTTCGAGTGCAGCCAGAATAATGGGAAAGGTGGACGCCATCTGACCAGGGACTTAATCTTGCATTAAACCGTCACTTATCCTTACCTATTGAATCGCGCCAATACTAGAAGGTGTCGCGATTTTATGAATTGATCATGTGCAAAATAAACTTACCTCATTGCTATCAGCAAATGGAAGTCGAAATCTTCTCTATAGGGCAACACATTTCTCATTTGAACCATTCCAAACCCCGTTGGCAGCTTAGATGCCTTGGAAAGAGGAATTGGTTAAATCTTGAAACACTATATAAAGCCTGCAAGGCTCATTCTTCAAAACACGAAATTAGAAGTTGCAAGTTTGTTTCTGTTCTCTTCAAGAAAGTTTATTTTGCTGTGAAGTGTGCAATACTAGGCTGAGAGTGAGTTTTTCTTTATTGTGAGTATATTTTGCTCTACTGTGAGGATTTTCATCAATTCTAGAAATCAGTATTTACTTGGCAGAGAAGTCGTTTTTGTCATTTGCCATCTCTTTGAGTAGCAAGTTGAGTTCATCTTCAGGTGGATATCCTTTGACTGGAAGTTGAAGGAGTAGCAATTTTCTACTAGAGCAGCAACTGAGGGAAGCTAATAACAGGCATGTTATTTCTTTTATGTTGCCCTGTTTTGCTGCTTTGATAATCAGAAGTTAGTCTGTTATATGTCCCTGTTGATAATAGGTTGAGAGTGAAGATTGTTTTGATTAATATATTATGAATTGAAAATCTGTAGAATGATTCCGATTATAAATAGATAATTTGGGAAAGAGAGATACAAATATATGCTTGTGCTATTAGTTTTGCATTTATTAGTAGATGGATTTACTGATGCATTAAAGATTCAATAGCACTATTTGTATTGACTCCATATATGGAGTGTATGCTTGTGTATAACTATTTAATACTAGGTATGGATTGAGGGCATTTAATAAGCTACAGATCACAACTAGTTATAAGTTAACTTAGTCAAGTTAATGAAGCTCCTAGGGTGAGAGAATCCAGTATAAGGGAGATAGTTGTAGGTACTTATTAAAATGATCTCCATGCTAGTAGTTAGTTTGTTGTAGGAAGTCTAGGGTACGGACTACCCCGATAGACCAACCTACCGTAGAGTAAGAAAGCCTCAAGTCAAGTTGACCTTGGCTAGTGCACGTGATAGATGACCTACATTCTTGATTGAATGTAAACACTTTGGCCAAAGTAGTGTTAGGAACAACTTACACTTAGTTGTGGTACTACACTGTTAGTTCACCGTGGTCCCGAAATACATACTAGTTCAAGAGTTGCCATATGCACAGAACCTAGATATGTAGGAACACAACACTATGCCTAGTTGGTAGTTGTTAAAGGATACCCCACCAATCTCTTCTTCGAAGGGAGGGCCTTTCATTGTAAAATGATCGTGCGGGGGACTGCATTATAAGCCCGTGGTTGGCAGAAAAACGCCCAAGTGATGTTTCTCCTCCTCAACAATCGGCCGATGATCCAAGACTTGACAGGATGGACTCCTAGACCTTCTTACTGCTATTGGTGCCAAAAGCCTCCGGGCTATGTATGTATTTCATTCTTCTATACTTTGTTGTTTCTTTTAAGAATGAAATAGTTAAAGTTGCAAATTGATATATCATGTTTATGTATTTGAAAGGAAAAAATTTATCATCATGGCATTGTTTTTGTTTATTGTGGTTGAAATTGAAAGATTTAAATTTGACGTACAAGTTTGGTCGTTACAAAAAGAATTTATTCCTGACAAAGATTAAAAAACTATTTGGCATTTTTAGAACATTTATCCAGTTCCATATAACTTTATTGTAACAAAGAAAATTCAAATGAACCCCAAATATGTAAAAACAAAGAATATACAACAACTGAAATGCTTGTATATGACTTACTTTAGATAGAAAGAATAAATACCAATTAATTAGGTATTTGGTGCTTTGATCTTTTGTCTCAAATTTTCTTTCATAGTGTTTAACCATTAACCACAAAAGGATATTGTGAAGGGATACACAATTTTTTTGGGGATCAGAAAACAGTTCCTCACCCAGCACACATTTATGAATACCACTGACTTCCCAGTTCCATTAATTATTTGTCATTTAAAACAAGGCAATAGTGTAGAGAAAACAGATGCCAAACATATTTTTTATCAGGAGATCAAGTGGTCATTGTCCAATGGATATTCCATACGCCCATATTGACCATGTTGAATAAAAGTTGAATACGGTGCAACTGTTTTACTTGCCAATCTGATCTCTGGAAGATCTTTGCATGAGATGATAATCATTAATGTTGGACACTAAAAAATGAAGATCAGCACTCCAACAATGGAAAACCATATATATTATTATTTATCTGTTCTGATTTGTCTCCATCCATTCCATTTGAAGGTCAAAACACAAGAAAAACTTAAAAACCAGATTACCAATTAACTAAAAACTTTAAGATGAATAACCTGTAACACTTTGAAATTTTCCAAAGGATGGGGAAAGCTTTCAACATTTGCCTGTGCATAATGAATAAGGGAGCTTTCATCAAAACGATGAGCTAACTGAACTTGACCAATCATACTGGAAGTTTGTGCTGCCATTTCTGATGCTGACCTGAAATGTCAATCCAGATAAAACTTACAAACAACATTTCAGGAAAATCAACATTGGCATATATAAATCAATAGTAATGCACCAAGCCGATGTGATTGATACATCTGAGCAATTACAAACCCCATTCTAGGGATACTTCTATAGTCAATGTCAAAACAAAGAGTTTTCACCAGAATCATCAAAATTAATATGGTACTAAACAGAATGTAATAAGAAAATCATGCACATTGAATACCAGAGTAAATGCAATGTACAATTTTAAGTTGCAAGAACATGTGAAGCTTTCTGCATCCATTTCAAGATTTTACCAAATATCCATAGTTTTCTCCCTTCCCTTCTCCCTGAACCCCCACTTTCCAACCTCTGCCTATAGTAATCTACAGGCTGTCTTTGGCAGACTTCTATCCATGATTATATCCGTGAGTTTGTAAAAATATTTTATAAATGACATGCCCAATGAATCCTTTTAAAATGTTCAAGTGTTTTTTAATCAGAAATGGATGTTTCTCATTCATGACAACTGCTTAAAGTTCTCAATCACCAACTGCTTTGTAAGGCAAATATTGTCAGGAATGTTATAAACTCTTAAAAAAAGTTATTCAAAAGCAAATTACACATACAAACAAAGCAAAAGTCTCTAAAGACTTGCCCTCTGCATCTTAAGCCTCACATTTATGTCAAGTGTTTTCCCTATCAAATTTACAAAAATTGGACTTCGGGAATAGCAAGCAATCAAGCCCTTGGAGATAACTCTCACTTTGAGCTTGTTCCTACATTCAAAAAAGATCAGGGTTAAGGTCTTCACTCGAAATGTGAGACTCCTGATAAAGCCACCATTAGGAATGATCACAAAACAGAATGAGTGAAAAATGAAATGTGGTATTAATCAAGATACAAAGTGAAGCGGAGAACAGGATGCCATGCAGATTTTCATTTTTTTTTGTATGAATTTGTCTGAACTATATTTAAAATTCAGACAGAACCAGCAAAGAAAGTTTTCAAAATGAAGATCAACTAGCTGGAGCTAGAAGCAGCTGTAGTCTTCACCCAGCTCACAACTAGCTGGATTTTTTTCATTTTAATAAGACAAATATATTAATATGTAAATCATGACAAAAAACATTGCATCAAAGACAACTTGGGCAACGAAGGAAGAGTGGCAGCAGAACTAAGAACAAGTAAAAAACAACAGACTGATATTACACATATAGCTGTTTTCAGCAAAATAAGAAGCTATGAGAAAAAGCTACAAAAATTATAGTAAAAGCAGTAAAGAAACCAGGTTGTAAGGACTAGTTTTCAAAGTGTATTGAGGGTTCTCAGAACAACAAATCCAGTGCAAGATCAGAGACAGGTTGCAAACAGTGAATTGGATGAGGAGCACTAACAACAGATTGAGATTGAATAGGGGTATTCTAGCATTTGTTGAGGTAGGGGTAATACCCATGCTCTTGTATGAATTCTGAATACATTTTCTTTGTGGGATCCCTATAGAGCATATGTAATGTCTCTAATCAGAAAACTATAGGAAATGGATGATTTATCAAACATGTGCAAGCTGAAACAATAATTGAATGACCAATGTAGATGCCAAATCCTAGCTGATTAGCAATAATGTAAAATGAAGCTTTCTAAAGCCATCTTGTAGTATATCATCCTTCGTGAATTCTCCTTCATGCATCAAGGGTGGCAAACCTGTTTGTAGCTTGATTCCAAAAACATCACACCATACTTAGTCAAAAAATCTCAAATATCAAAATGACATTTATTTTGCTTACCATTTGTCGGTGATCAAAGTAGTAGGTCCTAAATCCCTAAGGTTGGATAGTCACCCAACTACCAAGGTTGTCAAACCTGAGAAAAAAACCCAAAAACCTATATTCAAATTGGAAAACTAAAGACCAATTATTCGGGTGGGTAGGAGTTCCTTCACTTCTGGCTTTGCAAAACCAGGGGGAGTTTCCCTAAATGCTAAGTTAAATGAATTTATAATGGATGAATATTTTCCTTGTTACAAACCATACCCACAGCACATTATACCCCTATACAAGTTGTCACAATGCATCTATGTGCTGGTTTGAATATGCATGGTTACACCTTTATATAGCAAAAAAGGGCTTACCATGTAAAGTGTTTAAAAATGTGGATATAACAACCCCTGTAGTTGGCCGAAAGCATATTTAGTCGGCCAATTTTTGTTAGTGAATAAAACTATAGTTAGTTGATAAATATTTCATATAATTTTGTACATGTTTCGGGAAGACTAATTCCCCGACTTGTGTTTAGTTGTTGTCATGAAGAGTCATGACGGTTGGTTCCTCAACCATCGCCAACAGCTATTTGTACTTAAGTCAATTGGGAGACATTATGTTGGTGTCTATGACATTGTGTTACATGCTATTATATTTTGATGTTATATTCTAGTACGGGTAATTGTACTTGGTTACAGTGAATCAATAAATGAAGAACTATTATGCTGTGCAATATGAATTCATGATTATGTTGTACTTGTTTGTGAATTTCCGTTTACTCTCGTAGTACAGTGAAAGTATCCCAGTGAGTAAACATTTGGCATCATTGCCTAAGTGAACTTAGGGAAACCACCCAACGATAGAATGGCATTGTGATGGGTTGGCCAATGGAAGAACCTGTACAAGCAAACACGGAATGAGAAGACAACTTGACACAGGACCTGGTCAACTTGTGGGATATATCATTGAGGGAGCACGTACGAAGGGAGGCTCTCAACTGAGAGATCCCCCAGTCAGTCATTTGGGACAGACTGCATGTCAACCCAAAGTAACCATCTCTTCAACCAATTGCCAAGGTTGTTGGCACGTCATTACATCATCCTGCAAGATCTTCGGGTGGAGAGTGACCAAGAATGCCAAAGACAACAGATACTACAACAATACGAGGAAAGGACAAAGCAGGAGGAAGAGGAACATGATACTAGCTGAAGACGTACTCCCGGCAATCAATGATCTACGACCAACAATTAATGCCCATACAGCCCAATAAGGACAAGAGTCAAGTACCAATCGGGCAAGAAACACCAGAAGAAAAGGTACGGCAATCACTCAGATTAAGGGAACAAGAAACACAATGGAGAAGACTAAAACAAATTGTTGAAGAAACCAATGAAGACATTAATGAAATAAACCAATCTATTACAAGAGTACACCAAAACCTTGCCAAGAAAAGTGACAAAGGACCTTTCAAGACACCGTCTGTAGCAGATAGAGAAAAATTTGAAAATGATGAAAATGAACTTCTAAAAGAACTTGAAAACAGTATAAGGCATATCCGAGAGTTGTCCATATCGGACGATGAGGGACCAAGGATTGGAGGATCACAGCCAAAGACCCCTGGGCAGAGAGAGTACCAGTAAGAACCCCAAGAGACTCAAGGTGCAAAGGACGTTGAGAGAGGACGTGTTGCCGACCCGTACATGGCCGAGAGTGCAAGAGAGGCACTAGAACGTTAGGGGAGAAACAATCCAATCAAGTCCAGCACACAAAGAGGGCATCGGGGAAGAAACATGGTGACTCTGCCAACCGAGAGGTAGTAACTACCGAACTTTACAGGGAATGGTTAGAGGATCCCGTACATCACTGTAAAACGTGCGAGACAATATGGATAGCAAATGGGCAGGACAATGAGGATTATTGGCTACAAGCGTTCCCAACGATGTTGAGAGGCATTGCCATAAATTGGTATACCGAACTGGAGCAAGTACACAAAGCCTCATGGCGATTACTCAAGAGAGCATTTGAAGAAGAATTTAAACTTCTCAAAGACAACAATGAAATTGTGGCAAAATTATATTGTTGGAGTTGTCATTGATGTCAAACATGAAAAGACAAGTTGTCATTGATGTCAAGTTGAAGTTAAGAAGGAAGATGGTTCAAACTGTCATTGATGTCAAGATAAGAAGGTAGATGGTTCATATTATCATTAATATCAAAGATATGATATAGAGATTGTTGTCAAAGGCTTGATTCTGTGTATTAAAAAGGCATCAACCAGATTTAAAAATGCACGTGTACAGGTTGTAGTTGAGAAAGGAGCAGCAAGTAATGATTAAGAGCAGAGATTATATAAGTTGTGACTCATTCACATAAAACAGCGATTAACATTTAAAAACCAGCAATCATAATTTACAAAGGACATATTTCATAAGCCAGCGTTGAGTATGAATAAGACAAAAGTAAAAAGGAAACAGAACAAGGCAAATCAGAAAAACACAAAGTCACAAAGAGACAGATTAGGGTGACGTGGCACTAGTTTGGAGGCTAGCTGAATGAAAGTCACAAAAAGACAAATTAGGGTGACGTGGCACTAGTTTGGAGGCTAGCTGAATGATTCTCACATCTCGGCAACTATCCAAAAAGCAACGATGGCAAAAGAAATAATAAAAATAAGATGAAGCATATAAAGACAAACATACACATAAGACAAAAAGGCACATAAGACAAAAGTCAAATAAGAAAAATCTATCTTATTCATTACATAAGGAAAAGATGTGATCTTTTCAATAAAGCAAACTAATAATATTAGAAGTCAAAGTGGTGCGATGCAAAGTTCAAATGATCTGAAGTGATGCGATTCTTAATATGGTCCGATTCATTTAAATTATGCAAACTTCAGTTTACTAAAAATCGATTAACATAGAGAGGGGTGTGATTTATTTTATGCAATATAAAAGAGGGTCATTAAGCAAACAACATTTGACGAGGTGCGTTTAAGTTGAAGAGTTGCTGTCTATTGAAAGGACACATTAATTCATAGAGTCACCTATCTTTGTGAATATATATATATGAGATTAAAATCAGATTTGTAGATGGGTGTGAGTTTTACAATGAGAATTTAAAAAGATATCTACAGCAGAGTTTGTGGGGAATAAAATTTATATCATTTAAACTCAAGCAGGTGAATAATAGACATATAGAGTATACACTCAAATAGTTCTGAAGATCTGAAAACTCTTTTGAAGGCCAAATGATCAATCCTTAGATAATAAGAGTGTGTGCATAAAAATGAATATCATTTGAGAAGCAGATTGTGAAGAGTAAGGGTGAAAATGAATATCATTTGAATATGCAGATTTGAAAGAGGAAGAATATACATGATTTGAGTGGAACAATGAAGTGAATAGAAAGAACACTCAAAGAGATAAGTGTGGTGCGAAATACAAAGAAGAATATCATATACACCAAACAAATGTAAAGCAAAGTTTAAGAAGATTATTTGCAGATGTGTTAGTGAAAAGACTTGATTGTTCTTGTATCCATTTCAAAAGGTTGCATCAATTCATAGAATCATTGATGACATAAAGGCAAGTGGAGAAGTTGTGTGTGTGTGTGAGAATGTGAGATACAAGAGCAGAGTTAAAAGAATTTGTGTGGCAAGTTTATAATCAACTTACAACATATTCAAGATAAGAATTGTAGCAAAGAAGGAAAGGAGTATATTTGCAGATTTGATGAAGGAATTGTGAAGCATAATTTGGATCAGATTTGAAAGAAATACAATCGAGCAGAATTGTCCATCATCCGTTGAAGAAGCAACATTGAAGGTGGAACATTATTCCTTAAGTTATTATCTTTGCTGAGTTGGTGCTTGGCAAGTGGGGGTTGTTACCTCCGGTAGGTTGGTGCCTACGAACATTAGGGGTTGGTGCTCCTTGTAGGTTGGTGCCTACTAAATCAGTTTAAGGGGTTGGTGCTCCTTGTAGGTTGGTGCCTACTAAACTACAAAATTGATCATTCAAGTAGGTCGGTGCCTACAATCTTTGTAATTTCATATAAAAACATAAAGTACAATTGTTGATGTCAACTTGATCATATTGTCTCTTATTGCATAGTTGATATTGTGTTGAAGTTTAAAAGTTGATAAAGTTGAGAGGGTAAAAGTTTGCTGATATACTGATTCACCTCCTCGCGCCCCCCGCCCCGCCTCTCAATATATCTGATGCAACGAGACTAGGCTCACTATTGCCCTTTGTATTAGTCACATTATAAGGATCACAGCTCCTCGGGTTCCCCATGATGTTGGCACAATGAGGTAAGTATTGCAGTTGATGAAGATGAGAAGGTCTTACATCTCAATGACAGTTTTGCAGAAGCTCTTGATGTTACTTTCAGCGCTCAAGAAGTTGTTATCAGCCCTGATAACAATTTTGATTTTTATGACAGCAGTTATTCTTTTGAGCATAACCATGATTTAAATGTTATGACACATGAGGAGAATGTTGTAGAAGGGACTTCTAATGTTGGCAGGCAAGCTATGAGTGTCAAACACGAGGAATACATGGAGAATACAAGTCATAACAGTTCTGATTTTTGTGACAGCAGTCTGATATCTTTGCATCAACATGAGATAACCGCCATTACACATGAGAATGATGGTTGTGAGGGGTTGTCTAATGTTGATACTCAAGCTGTGGGTATTAATGATGCATTATGTGTTGTGGATTTATGCCACAACAAGACTGATTTTACAAATCAGACCATGGAAGATAAATCAGAAAATTTGTTTAATGGAGAATGGTCCCAGGATAGCTCTTTGGATGAACAAGCATCTACTTTGGAAGAAGAAGTGTGCGATGATAATGTCAAATCAACAAATTCTACTATGTCATTTGAGCCATCCTATGAGGTACATAATAGCAATACCTTTGATGTTAATGTGTGCAAAGTTGATGGCACACATAATGATGGTTTCCAGACGGTGAGTGATGATGATTCAGCCTCTTATCATAGTGCAGATTACAAATCAGAAAATTTGTGTGGAGATGATTTGTCATAGGGGTTTCATCATTTGGCAGGGCAATTGAAGGTTAATGATAATATGATTGCTACAGCCTTAGAACATTTTGATGTTGCTCGATAGATGTTGGCAACTTATGGTTGGAGTACTCCTAAGACAGAGGAGCACTGTGATAGTGGATTTTCCCTTGCAAAGTTCCAGGCACTTAGAGATGCAGCTGGGTTAATGAAGAATAATTACCTACAGCTATTATCAGGTAGAGATCATCTTCTCATGCTCGACAATATCTATTATGATGTTCTTAAGGGAAAGGAAGAGGAAGTTGATGAACTCACCTATGAGCTTGAGATCACCACGAACTCTTTGAAGAGCGCTCAAACAGCCCTTCAAGAGTCAAAGTTGTGGATAGATGAGCTTACAAAGGAGTTGAGCTTAGCGCAGACATCATTTCCAGCAGATACAGTTCTGAAATCTATGACTGTTACTGGTGATGAGCATACATCCACGGGTAGTGGTAAGGAGCACACTAAGAATGTGGCTACGTCCATTACATTTACAAGTGCAGGTGACATAGATGGGATGAGTGCATTGGTTGAGAGTAGTAGAGAATGTCATGTCTCCAAAGTGGTAGAGAACAAAATTTATATTTAAATTTAGCCACGCTTGATATAACTGTCAAAGACTATTACATTATACATATTAAAAATATAAATCAGAATAAATTAAATATTAAAGTATATAGAATTGATGTGAGACAAAAGCATAACGTAATATTATAATGAGTAAATATAAATTCATAAAGAAACAATTCAGATCATTATACAAATGATATTAAGGGAAACTGAATTTTTGCGAAGGATATGAGAAGCCGACATCCTTGTTGTTGGCTACTCGGGAGATATCAATATGTTTGCAAAGGATCGACACTAATATTCTAGCCACCAGTTAGACAACAGAGTCTCTCATCAAATATCTGGCCACTTATTGAGCATGAGGTAACATTAGTATCTTAGCCTTCAGCGTACCAACATTACCAAGTTCCCATTTAAGAAGTGCCACCGCCTAATGACTGAAATAAACGGCATAACATTTGGTTGACATAAACAGTCCACACCATCGCTGAGTAAGGAACCAATGGAAATCCGTTAATCGACTTCAGGTGAATGATAAATAAAGCAACAATAAAGGATTAGTATACACAAACAGGTGAGCATTAGATAACCAAAGTCGTCCCAATCATGAAACGATAGGAAGGAATCATGAAGGGAGGCGATGAATAAAATAAACGATCAAACCAATAGCCTAAATCAAGAGACGTCTCTTTCCAACGAGACTCCTCCTTCCAAATGAGACAATAGGATATAAATAAGATGACGAATAGAGGCGATGGGAGGGAAACAGTAGTATATCTAGAAATCTAAACAGTAAGTCAAATTGACCTAGGAAGCAACTGATCATCGAGGTAACAAGAAGACAAATAGGGAGCGGACAACATAGAGAATACAGTCCTAAGGTAAAGTCAATTCACTTAGTCTTAATATCTAGCATTTCCAATTTTTGTACTAGATAAACTTTGAGAGATAGATGTCTACGTTTGCTATATGACTAAGTTCCAATAAGCTGTCCCCCTTGCCCAGCTTGACTATTTCCATATTGACCCAAATCTTTGAGTATCTTTAGCAGATAAGCCTGAATTAAATAGAATCTGATTGTTAAATAGCTACATTTACTGAGATGACTAATTCTAGTTTCTATGAGATCAATGCATTGTCCTTCAACAAGTAGATGATCTTGATGCTACTCACATTGCAATGGTAAAGAAGTATGGATAGGACTATTTATAGGAAGATATACATGTTGCCTCTCATTAATTTAGAATAGCATATGCATGGATGTGTTAGTCTGATTATTGATGCAATGTTTCCCTTTGGTATTATTATGATTATAATTATCTTATGAAATGATTATGATTTCTTTAGTATTGTTATGAGTACAATGGAACTATGAAATGATTTGATAAGGATCAATAGTGAATGCAAATGTATTTGATTGTTTAAAGATTGTCTTCTATGTGTTTGTAAGCCTACTAGGGTGGAAGGGCCTAAGATAGGTGGTGCCTAACAACCCCACTTAACAATCCACTGCGGCCATGGAGGGGTGATAGGCCTAGGCCACTTATGAACTCCGTTGGCTTCCCCCAATAATGTGTCTTCTGAGGTGATGACATGGGTAGAGAAAGCAAGTACAAGTGGTTCCACTAAGCACGCCACTTCGAGGGTGGAATTGTCTTGATGGACATTCAGCTTGGGGCCAAGGGGTGGGTTGTCCTAATAGGATGCTTGTGCCCTTGGGCTTAGATGAATAGCTTCGGGCGGATCTACCCATGCCACTCCCCATTTGTCTTCATCATTGCTTTTGTGATTATGATCATATTTTGGATATCTAGATATTAATGCTAACAGATATGTTGTTAATATGGTGAATACAGGATTCAAATCTAGGGTTATTGAATTAGAAGAACATTCATTTATAAATAAGAAACCCTAGCCCTAATCAGCAAGAAAATTTTAGGGTAAGTCAAATAAGGGACATTACAGTGGTATCAGAGCATCCTTCCTGCCATCCCGTGGGAAATTATGCAAACCTACCACCGAAGAAGCTCTAGGAACAACAACCTAGGAAACGACCTCATGGGTGACCCATTAAGAGACTATGCTCCACGAAGTTTCAAGGATGGGGACAGTAGGGGACGGCGGGATGAGTTTTTGGTACGAGGGGTACTTTTGGGCCATTTTTTAGGGGACGGCTGATTAAAAAAAAGGCAAATTTTAAAAGTATAGAGAAATTTCAAATTTTCATATCATAACATTGATAAAGCATTCATCATAGACATTGTAGAAGATTAATACATAACATTAGACTTGAATTGAGATTTCACATGAGAATCGACAAACAAATTAACAAAATTCAAATGCTTTCATTGTTAATGTGCATACATATTAAATAAGAATTATAACAAAATGCCCAAGGGATCCAAGTTTCAACTATAAAATGACAAAAACATAAAAAATATATGGCTGTCCCTAATCAACAAATGCAACTAGCAAGTTAGTATCAAAATTGGAGCTCAACTTTGTGTAACCATCAGATGCAACAGCGGTTGGAAGTTTCCAAGGAGTCCCCGAAACGTTTCCAGGACAGGGACAGGGGTACTAGGGTAGGGGACGAGTCCTCGTGGAGAACTGTTAAGAGATGAACTTAGGGCCTTCATGGAAAATAGTAATAAGAAAACCCAAGCCTTAATGGAACAGAATGAGAAAACTAGTCAAGCCTTAATAGAATAGAATGAAAAAACTAGCCAAGCTTTACTCCAAGCCCTCCAAAACTTGAGTAGCAATAATACGAAGGAAGCAAACTCTAACCACTCTAAAAACAACAATCCCACACCCTCACGGGCTACAAGTTCTAGAACCACCCGACCGCCATTCTTGCCAAGTGAAGAAACCATCGGAGAAAACAATATCAATAGAACCCCCATAGAGGATGTTGATGAGATCGTTGCAGCCTATTATAGACTGGAGCTTGAATTGAGGGAGCTTGTGCCTTTTAAAGACTATTGTAAAGCCAAACAAAGAGTCGCCCCTAGAAGGGAGAGGAATGACCCAATCAATAGGGATCTCAAGAATAGAGTAAGCAAATTAACCCTCCCCAACTTTGACAAAGAAGGCAAGACCACCGCACAATCATGGGTTCAAAAGTTAGACACTTATCTATCCTTAAGCCCAATGACCGAAACAAATGCCATCAAGTTTGTCGTTTTACATCTAACTGGAATGGCCCATGACTTGTGGCATCACGGTCTCATAACTCAAGGCCATCAACAAGTATCCACCTACGATGATTTCACCCAAAGGTTGATCAAACGATTCGACCAAAAACACCCCGAATGGTACTTCCAAGAACTTACTAGAGTAAGGCAACATGGGACTATTGAAAACTATGCCACTGAGTTCTAGAAACTAGCAGTCATGGTCCCTGAAATTTCCCAAGAGAGATGTTAGCCTCCTACAATGATCTAACAACTAAGCCCTTACAGTTGTGATTCAGAGATTGGACATGTAAACTGAATAGCCATTCAATCATCATGGAGGTGCATTTAACTTGTCAACCGAGGGACGTGAACTTGAAATGGGTCAGCACAATATGTGCACTAAGGATTCAAAGTAGCCATATTCATTCTACAACTAAGAAAACCATAATGTTGAAGGTAAATTGCTTGGAAGGAAATAATATAAGTGTTGAACATCAACCAACAACTATGCTAAGCTGAAATGCATGACAGAAACGAAAAATATGAGCAAACAAACAGGAAACTACTCTGTCTACTTTGGCTGCAAGAACAGTCACAGAATGGAATTCTAGTGGCTGCAAGAACAATCAGTGCCAGATTCTTAACTAATTGTTGAACAGAAAGTAATAACTAAACTAAACTAAAGGACGGAATGCTCACCAAGTGGGCCCCCTTGAATGAGTATCCTCTAAAACTAATATAAACTTAGATGCACGGATTTATAACTTCATCTTATTCATTGGAAAACATGAGTACAATAAAGCAGTGTAACTGTATTACTGAAAACTAAGAATGCAAGTACATCATCAGATAGCGCAACCTCCTGAGAAGGAGCATCCTACTCTTATTTATAGGAAAAGAAGCTACTAACTAAACAAGGCGGTCAACTCCACGAATTGGGAGGACGCCACTTAGGGAAAGCAAAGAAAGTGGAGAGGCAGTTACGTATGCACGGAATCTGGTCAGACGTGCTTGCTTCAATGCAGATTTAGCACAGCAATAACGCCTATATTCACTCAATAGCAATAAAGACCATTTACAAGGCAGTTACAACTCGATTTACATGAGGAATCTCCGACCATCGATAGTCTTCCCTTCGTTGACCTTTGCATGACTACTTTGTTAACCATTATGGTAAATGACCAGCTGGCAGAATCTTCTCAATTTAGTGGCCTCGAATCATATCTGCATGGCAATATTAGTACGCACAATAATTGCATATCTGTAACTATCTTAAAGAACATTCATTAATCCACGTGTAGAATTAACACAGATAGTCCATCTAACATGTCAATGTCATTAAAGTTTTGCAGAGATAAAAGTAGGCCCAATGTCTATGGTTTTGAGGAAATATCAACATTCAAACATCAAAGTCTATGACAACTTCAGTAAATAGATCATAAATTCTACCAAAATTAAACCATAAACTAGATTCATCAAGTGACTCACTTATTTGTTCATAGAAAGTCTAAGAGGATCAGTCAGAAGTTTGGTGAGTGCATTAGAACCCACTCGCCTAGATGAGGCTATTTAGAAGGCTATGAAATTTGAAGAAAATGGGTCAAGGGACAAACCCAAGAACTTTACCTCATCATCCAAACCCCCTCACAAGGAAGAAAGGCCAAAAAGGGAAGATTCACTAAGGACACGTTCTTACTGTAAGGGGAAACGAGATCATGGGCATATGTGTCAAGCAATAAAGATCTAAAAAAAAAAGGGTTGTGCTTCGCATGCAATGGACCATGGGAACATGGCCATCAATGTAAGAGAAAGGGCCAAGTCCACAAGATAGGAACGACCCTTGAAGGTGAAAGCAAAGGACAATCAAGTAAGAAAACAAGGTACAAGGAAGGTGATCTCAAGAGCCAACAAATGGAGCTTCGTGGAGGAAAAAATCTAGTAATTACAACACCCTCAAGGAATCATCTCCTGAATTAGAATTCCCAAGACTTGTCAAAGTATCTTAGCCAGAAACTAATGTCTTCGCGAAAAGGGGAGCATTATTCAAAGTACAAATCTTAAGTGTGTTTGCTTGAGGGCAAGCAATTTGAGAGGGGAGGATTGTCATGTCCCCGAAGTGGTAGAGAATGAAATTTATATTTAAGTTTAGCCGCGCTTGATATAATTGTCAAAGACTATTACATTATAAATATTAAAAATATAAATCAGAATAAATTAAATATTAAAGTATATAGAATTGATGTGAGACAACAACATAACGTAATATTATAATGAGTAAATATAAATTTATAAAGAAACAATTCAGATCATTATATAAATGATATTAAGGGAAATTGAATGTTTGCGAAGGTTATGAGAAGCCGACATCCTTGTTGTCGAATACTCCGAAAGTATCAATACATTTGCAAAGGATCGACACTAATATTTTGGCCGCCAATCAGACAACAGAGTCTCTCATCAAATATCTGGCCATTTATTGAGCATAAGGTAACATTAGTATCTTAGCCTTCAGCATACCAAAATTATCAGGTTCCCATTTAAGAAGTGCCACCGCCTAATGACTGAAATAAGCAACATAACATTTGGTCGACATAAACAATCGATACCATCGCCGAGTAAGGAATCGATGGAAATCTGTTAATCGACTTTAGGTGAATGATAAATAAAGCAACGATAAAGGATTAGTATACACAAACAGGTGAGCATTAGATAACCAAAGTCGTCCCAATCATGAAACGATAGGAAGGAATCATGAAGGCAGGCAATGAATAAAATAAACGATCAAACCGATAGCCTAAATCAAGAGACGCTCTTTCCAACGAGACTCCTTCCAAATGAGACAATAGGATATAAATAAGTAGAGGCGATGGGAGGGAAACAGCAGTATATCTAGAAATCTAAACAATAAGTCAAATCGGCCTAGGAAGCAACTGATCATCGGGATAACAAGAAGACAAATAGGGAGCAGACAACATAGAGAATACAGTCCTCAAGTGAAGTCAATTCACTTAGTCTTTCATAGTCCCGAGACTTGCCAGGACGCGCCCGGACGCGGCAAGTCGCGCTCCGCGCAGCCCTGGCCACGTCCTGGGCGCGCTAGCACAGACGCAGCCGCGTCCAGGCCGGACGCGCCGGACGCGCAGCGTCCAGGTGAGTCCCGACCCCTGGACGCAGCCAGAGCAGCAAAGGCCAAAAAAGCCAAAAAAAACATAAGCTTAAGTTTTTTTTTGACTTATATTTTCTATTTTGCCCTAAAAGCAACCTCATTTCATTCATTTGGCAAAATAGCAGAAGAAGAGAGAGTTGTGAAGAAAAATAGGAGGAGAAGAGAGGGTAACCAGCAAGCTGTTGAAGACAAATCCAGGGTCATGTATCATTTGGGGAGCTTCACACCAACAAGGAGGTGCATTGAGAGCTCATTACCAATGATTGGGAGAAGTTTGCATTGCATTCCAAGCCAAATCTAAGAGGTAAGTTCGATTTTAATTGATTTTTTTGTGTTTTTTAAACAAATAATTCATTGTAATTTGTAAAATCATTGTTTTTTTGAGTTTGCATATTTTTTTCACAAACCCTACTTGCAACTTAAATAATTTTAGAAACCCTACTTTTGCAGCCACATTCATTTGCAAATCAAACCATATTATTATTTTCACAATGTCTCAAACCCTAGTCAGAAAAGACCCTGCTTGGAAACATGCTGACATGTTTCCTGGAATGAAAAGAGGAGACGCCAAATGTTTCTACTGCAAAACAATATATCATGGAGGCATAAATAGATTAAAATACCATCTTGCACGCATACCCGCCCATGATGCAGTGGGTTGCCCTAAAGCACCTCCTGAGGTTGTTCGTGAAGTGCAGGTGCAATTAGAAACTTTTGGAATGCAAAAAGAAATGAAAAAGAAACAGAAGCAGGAGTTGGTGAGTGTTGGAGTTGGACAGGGACTTGGTGTTGTTGGAGATGCTTCTTCCATGCCTCCATACCGTCCTAGTGCTAGTGCTTGTGCTAGTGCTTTTGTTTCTGCATCAGCTATGCTTATGCGTACTCCTAGTGCTGGTGGCGTTGCTACTACTAGTGGTAGTGGCAGTATTAGCATTGGCCCTAGAGTTCGTAAATCTAGGGTGGACTCATATTTTGTACCACGCACTACTCCTGGTTCCCAACCGTCGCTTGAGAGCATGGGTTGGAACAAGGGCACATGATGCAACAAAAAAGACAATTGCAGACTTTTGGTACTCTGCACCATTCCCTTCCATGTAGCCGGTAATTCTTTTTTGTTTAATTGTTTTAAAATTTATATTTAAATTTTAGAATCTAGATGTATCTCATTATCGAATTCAAATTTAAAGTTAAAAACTTAAAACTTTTTCATTTTACAATACTTATGTAACTTATTAATTTATTTATGACAAGTTATAGGTCACCTTTCTGGCAAAACATGGTTGATGCTATAACCATATGTGGGGCGGGGTTCAAAGCCCCTAGTGAAGATGAATTAAAGGGCCCACTTTTGACTCAAAAGGTGGCAGATGTGAAAGCACAATTAAAGGAGCAGCGCAAGCAGTGGAGGATGATTGGTTGCACCATCATGACTGATGGTTGGACTGATAAGAGAAATAGGACGCTACTTAATTTCCTAGTTTCCTTTGGAGGTAATTGTACTTCCCTCAATGCATTGGAATTTGAATTTGATTTAGTGATTAATAATTTAATATGGCTGATTTATGTTTTTTAATTTATTGAATAATTGGTTTTGTTTATTTTTTCAGGTGACACCGTCTACATGAAGTCCATTGATGCTTCTGCCCAATTCAAAAATGCCACATACTTGTGTGAGGCTATAGAGGAGGTCATAGCTGATGTGGGGGAAGAGAATGTAGTGCAAGTGGTGACAAATAATGCAGCAAATTATGTTGCTACTGGTAGATTATTGATGGAGAGGCACCCTACTATATTTTGGACTCCATGTGCCACCCATTGCATTGACCTCATGTTGGAGGATCTTGGCAAGCTCCCATGGATCAAAACATGTGTGGAAGTAGCAAAAAACATATGCAAATTTGTATACAACCACACATGGGTGCTTAACCTTATGAGGCAATACACGGGGTTGAGGGAGTTGTCTTATCCTGGCATCACCAGGTTTGCAACAAATTTTATCACGATGCAATCCTTGATTCGGTCAAGGGCAGCCTTAAGGCGCATGTTTACTAGTGAGGAGTGGTCTTCCTCATCCTTTTCTACAAGCACTGCAGGGATTGTTGTGGCTGATTGCATTTTTGATGAGCAAGGGTTTTGGACACCAATGGACAAGATTGTGAAGGTAAAATTTAATTATTTATTATGTTTTAATTTTTAATCATATCTTACTTTTATTTGTTTATTTTCGTTCACACTTATTTGTGAAACATGTTTGCACTTTGCAGTTTATTGAGCCCTTGCTAGTGCTCCTACGAGTTGCAGATGGGGAGAAGCCCCCAATGGGCTACATATATGAGGGCATGGATAGGGCCAAAGAGGCCATTAGATCAGTCTATGGTGGAGTTGAGGAGAAGTATCGTCCCATTTGGGATATCATTGATAGGAGATGGCAAAACCAACTTCATAGGCCCATCCATGTAGCCGCATGTTTCCTAAATCCTGCCTTCCACTTCCGTTGTGATCTCCGTGCAGATAGAGAAATTCTTAGTGGGCTCTACACGACGATAGAGCGGATGTTGCCCGCTGTTACTACACAAGTGGTGCAGGAGATAGATGCCTTCACTAAGGCACGAGGAGACTTCTTTGCACATCAAATGTGCAAAGATAATAGGACAACATTACTGCCAAGTAAAAATATATTTAAGGGCATAATTTTCATCTTTTTATATTATAATTTATTATTAAATGTTGAACTTGAACTTGAAACTTGAAATGAGATTCATTTTGTTTCTTTTTCTCATCTCAGATAGGTGGTGGCATATGTTTGGTTCTGATACACTGATCTTGCAAAATATTGCCATTCGTATATTGAGCCAGCCATGCAGTTCATCTGGTTGTGAGCGCAATTGGAGTATGTTTGAGCACATACACTCCAAGAAGTGCAATAAATTGACAGTGGAGAGGATGAATGACTTGGTATATGTTCATTACAACCTTCAGCTCAGATACAGGAACCTTTTTGACCACGACAAAACCCCGATCAGTCTAGAGGAGGTTGATCCACAGTCTGAGTGGATCACTGAGGCTACAGATGCAGCCTTTAGTGACGAGGACCTTGATTGGGTGGACCAAGCAGAGACAGCCGAGGTTGTAGCCATGGCTGAGGAGGAGGCTAGAGCGAGGAGACATCGCTGTTGTCGGTGAGAGTGGCATGGAGAGCCAGACACAGGCAGAGACTATGGCTGCAGCTGCAACATCATCCAGGACCCTTAGACGCCTTCGTAGGAAGGATGCTGGCTCCACTATGCCATAGGGCATAGAGTCATTGACTTATAGTTATTGTTTTACTTTTGATATTTCATATTTGTATGGAACATTTGATGTCATGGATTTCATATTCCATGAGTTTTGTATACATTTGACTAATTTTATATATCTAAGTATGCTATTTCCTTCAGTAGCGCAACTACAATTTGTGTACTTTACACTTTGTAATCGTTGTATACTTGTGCATGTGATCAAATTTATTTTATTTGTGTTGTATTCAATAAAGGGTGCTTCAAACAAGTTTTAAATCTTTAAAAATCTATAAATTTCTAGGGTTTTTTCAACTTTTTTTCATATTGCCACATCTGCGCCGCGTCCGAGTCCCGAGTCGCCGAATCGCGTGCCGAGTCGCCCTCGCCGAGTCCGAGCCGCGTCCGAGTCTCATTACTATCTTAATATCTAGCATTTCCAATTTTTGTACTAGATAAACTTTTAAAGATAGATGTCTACGTTTGCTATATGACTAAGTTCCAATAAGCTGTCTCCCTCGCCCAACTTGACCGTTTCCATATTGACCCAAATCTTTGAGTATCTTGAGCAGATAAGCCTGAATTAAATAGAATCTGATTGTTAAATAGCTACACTTACTGAGATGACTAATTCTAGTTTCTATGAGATCAATGCATTGTCCTTCAACAAGTAGATGATCTTGATGCTACTCACATTGCAGCGGTAAAGAAGCATAGATAGGACTATTTATAGGAAGATATATATGTTGCCTCTCATTAATTTAGAATAACATATGCATGGATGTGTTAGTCTAATTATTGATGCAATGTTTCCCTTTGGTATTATTATGATTATAATTATCTTATGAAATGATTATGATTTCTTTAGTATTGTTATGAGTACAATAGAACTATGAAATGATTTGATAAGGATCAATAGTGAATGCAAATGTATTTGATTGTTTAAAGATTGTCTTCTATGTGTTTGTAAGCATACTAGGGTGGAAGGGCCTGAGACAGGTGGTGCCTAAAAACCCCACTTAACAATCCGCTGCAGCCATGGAAAGGTTGTAGGCCTAGGCCACTTATGAGCTTTGTTGGCTTCCCCCAGTAGGTCGTGTCTTTTGAGGTGATGACATGGGTAGAGAGAGGAGGTACAAGTGGTTCCACTAAGCATGCCACTCCGAGGGTGGAATTGTGTTGATGGACGTTCAACTCGGGCCCAAGGGGTGGGTCATCCTAATAGGATGCTTGTGCCCTTGGGCTTAGATGGATAGCTTCGAGCAGATCTACCCATGCCACTCCTCATTTGTCTTCATCATCGCTTTTGTGATTATGATCATATTTTGGATATCTAGATATTAATGCTAACAGATATGTTGTTAATATGGTGAATATAGGATTCAAATCTAGGGTTATTGAATTAGGAGAACATTCATTTGTAAAGAAGAAACCCTAACCCTAATCAGCAAGAAAATTTTGGGGCAAGTCAGGTAAGGGACACTACAGAGAACCATATGTTGCATCAAGGGTCTCTGAGGATAGTCCCATTTTAGGTGATGCAAAGCAAGTTATTGATAGCTCTTGTGATGAGGTGGTGGATTCTGCAGAGCATTGTGTGATTCATCACAACAATATTTTGTCTTCTTCACAAGAGGTATGCAGGGTATCATCTAGTTGGGAGATTGGTTCTCATGTTGATTTATTTCCCTCTTTTGGAAGGAAACCAGAGATTACATCCCATGCAGCTGATTTTGATCGACAACTTATTGAGCCACAAAGATGGAGAGATCAGGTGAAGGTTACAGGAGAGAAGGTTGACTCAACCTTATCTCGTTTTGATTGCACTCATAAGTATGTTGAGTACCTTCTTTGGACAACAGAGTTTGAGGAGAAACGGTATGGGGTCTCGGCTAGTACTCGCATTCGTGACTTGCGGATTATCAGGAGTGCTTTGGAGGAGATAAAATCATAATATCTCCAATTGTTTCATGATAGAGAGTATGATATAGGGTATGTAGAGAAGGTTGGCAAAGCATCTACCCAACTAGCCATTCAGGATCAAAGACATGAGCCATCTCCTAATTCTAGTGATGAGAGTGATGAGGAGTATGTTCCCATAGCTATGATGGTCAACCATTGACAGAGGCAAGGGCATTTTATCTTGACTGCATAGTGAGGAGTGCTCATCACTTTTCCTTTAGTCCACACATTGATGACTTGATGACACATTGGTGTGGATTGGCTTGGGATTTATACCATCCATTGTGGGATGAAGAGTTGCCATCTACAAAAGATGGAACTAGAGATTGCAGGTGTCTGACTCAGTTATATTCAGAGGATTACTTACAGGTTCAGAGATCAGATTACCATCATGTTGATGTGTACTTGACAAAGTTTGCAACTTCTTTGTCTCAAAAACTACCATTGGAGACATGGCTTCAGAGAGGTTGCAGTGTTAGTAGGCATGACGGCTTGATTAGTCTTTTCAATGATGGAGGAGAGTTATATTATTTCCTTGATTTGAGAGGAGCTACTACATACCTTCCAACAGCTATGACAAATAGTCAACACAGCTATGGGAGTTTAGCAGAGGATGGAGAGAGATGTGTTGCAAACACTTCCAGATATTTTTACCTCCTCATGACTAATAGATGTGAGTTTTGGTTGAGTTGGGATCCAGGTGGTGACAGGATTGGCACTGTGGTTTGGACGGGTCCCATTGGCTTGCTTCACCACTCTTGGCATGGTGAAGTTGATATCAAAGTAGTGCAGTGGAAGTCAGTGGGTGATATGCATGGCAGACTTTCATTCTAGGTTTGGGATCCAGGGATATTTTGTTGGGCACTCTACATATTGCTATGGGATCCTTCTTGTGCATCAAGATTCCAGTCAAAGTTTACTGATGAGTGTTACAGCGTGTACATTGTGCGGATTGCATACAGTTTTACCTTTGATCCACATATACATGAGCTGACTTCGATGCACAAATTTTGTGCGGATGAGTTGGATAGTTTGTATGATGTTTATCCTTGCACAGTTGTGCTTATGTTGGTGCTGCTAGAGTTGTTTGGCGATTTGAGGGTCATTCTATAGTTTTTCCCTTGGGCCTCTGATGGAGTGGTGTTTTATGTTCATTTGCGATTGCTTGAGGACAAGCAATTTCAGGGAGGGCGGACTGTAATGTCCCCTTTTTGAATGTGCACCAGAGTTGGTGGTTTAGCCTATCATCGGGTCGTCGTAGGCTAATAATGGTGTTTAGAGGGCCCAGTGTTGGAGTTAGCTAGCTCCTCAGTTGGCAATTAGCAATGTTTTCATCTCCAGATCCTTAGCTTACTCAGAGGTTATGATATTCAAGGTGTTTTGGCTCCGTTTTTATATATTTACTATTTATAGTAAGTTAGTGTGTTGATAGAGGCCAACCTTACTATTTATAGTAAGGCACCCTGGTTAGCAGTGAATGCAGCTCCTAGTGAAGTCAAAATTGATTTACGATGATTAATGATAGAGTTATAATATTATAATTATTATTAAAGTTATACTTTAATAATAATTAATTATTGAGTGAATATCATTAATGAATTAAGTGGACTTTATTTAAAAGGGGGATTTAAATGCTTTTAAAAAGTATACTTTATAAAAAGTGTTAAAGTGTTATTTTAAAGGGGAGATATAAGTGAATAATAAAGCATACTTTATTATTATAAAGTTGTGCACCAAAAAGGAGGGAAAAGAAAATGAAATTAAAGTAAATTAAATGAGATAAAGTCAAATGCAAATTGAATATTATAAAAGGGCATTTTTGGAATTCATTTCATAATGATTGATCATTTTCTCTCCACTTGGCTTTGCACATTGGCTTTGGAGGTGAAACCTAGGGTTTTGCTGTAATTTCAATCTTGGGAGAATGTAGCCTCTCTTCGATTGTACTTCCTACAAGTGAGAAAGATCACCCGGGGGTTGCAGTTAATTGGTGGCTTCACACGGAGGTCACATCTGAGCTTCATTGGAGAAGAATTTCAGTAATTTCAAGGACTTGAATGAAATATCAGAATAATGCAAATATATTGATCGTTATTTTAAGAGCAAAGAGAACTACAAGAGAACTTCAATAAACAGGTGGTTGCCAGGCAAAGGTTTTGGCAATTTAATTGTATGTAGCTTTGCACTAGGCATGGGGATTGGTGATAGTGATCATTGCTAGAATTTATTATCATCATTGTTGTTGTTATACTGCTGCAAACTTTATACTTCATTTTGGCACCCATTTTCAAAGGTTTCAAGGCATATCTTACCTGTAAGTTCCTGAATTGTAACTCCTAGATTTTCTAGGTATTGTTGTTTTAGATAATAGGGGATATTTTATGAACTGGGTTGTCGATATTTTGTGAAAATACTGAGTATCTAAGCTGATATAAAAATTTGGAATTTTCAGCTGTGTATTCCCTACGTAATGTTCAGTTTTTGAGTTGAAATTATTTTTGCAAAATCTTCTATTTTTTTGCATTATATTGTTGTATCAAACATTGCAAATATATCAAAAAAAACATAAAACCACAAGCAAACAAACAGGCAGAATTTTGAAATTAACTATCCTACCAAGGGTGGGATATTACATATACCTTGCGACTTACGTGCATTCATGTATATACTTTGCGACTTATGGGTATACTTTGTGACCGACGTGTATTCAAGCCAATACTTCATGACTTACATGTATTTATGTGCATGCCTCATATCTCAAGTATATTTATGCGTCTTAAGTATATTCATGTGTTAGCTTCATGCTTGATATGTCTTCAACAAAGACTACTCCATGTGTGTTTAGGATTACTTTAAGCTTAAAAGTTATTAAAATGTTAAAAACTTGTCTGTCAAAATGCTCGAGTGAGAAACACTAACAAACTAGCTTAGCTAAAGTCGAATTATTATTAGTATCCAAATGCAATAATAAAGAGTTGTAACTATTTAAAGTGAAGAGGTGTGACTCCCTCAAACTTGTGATATAAAAGGGAGAGCATTTCATCCGTACCATCATTTGAAGAATCCAATTAAGAATAGAACATTAAGTAATTTTGCAAGAAACTCAAATTAAGTTCTTAATTGTAGTTAAGATGTGTGAAAAGAATGTAACTCCAAATGTGAAAAGTTGTGACCCTTCAAATGTGAAAGACTATGACTCTTGTGAAGAATCCATCAATAGGAAATGAATCTAACAATCAACTTGGAAGTAAAGTATGGTTGTCAAAGGCAGTCATGAAGAGTGATGACTCCTTCAAGAAATGAATAGGAGGGATGAATCAATTCATTGACATTCAATAAGCAATCATCACCCATCAAGAAATCAAAGAAAACTTTTCCAAGATATGAAAATGGGGATATGTCAAACAAGAATGATAACCTTCAATTAATTTGGGAGGCTGGAACACGAATTAGAAAATAGGGTAAAACTATAAATTTAAGTCCTATTGCTTGCTAGGAATGCTAAACTATTATACACAATGTTCCATGGAGTTTCTTGACGTGGAGACGGGGGGACAGGGGATGTGTTTCGAGGACGAGGGACCTAAGTTTGGGACCGGTGGGGGGACAGCAGAAGGACGGCAACGAGGGAGCGGCGAGGGAGTAGTGCTGAAATACATATAGTACTTGAAAGATGTATAACTATAGAAGCCTAAGGAATAAGTAAAGTTTAAAGTTTAAACACATTGCAATGATTTCATTGAACTAGTGAACATTGGAAATCAAAATATATACATTGGAACGAGAACTAGAAGTTTCAAAATTTGAATTTCATAATCATGATTTATAATTACAATCAACAATGTTCAAAGTTCAAACTTCAAAAACAAAATACTAAATAGTAAATGGCTAATGGCCTTATGCCTCTAATGATCTAATCATCCCCAAGCTCCATGTCAATCTCCTCATCACTGGAACTGTTGGACCCCACATGCTCAAGCTCATCTAAACCAATACCAACCAGCCCTATCTGTGTAGCATCATCATCTATCTGTGCTAGCTCTTTGTTGGCGTAACAACTAACACCTCTGGAGTAGAAGTTGTTATGAACAGCCTATGTACACTACGCAATGAGTGCTCTTCAAATTAGGAGGGGAAGCTCCCTCGTTGTGCTTTGACAAAAATACTTGCAAAGGAAAATAAGCTAAACTATGTCCTGTCTTTTTGTTTCAGCTGTAGAGGCACAAGGCTTTCTTGAAAGAACCTATACGTTGCAGCTGAGTGTTCTCTGGTTTTGCAGATCTACTAACTACAACTTAAATTTAATCTATCCAATCTCCTCAGGAAAACAGAGCGAGAGGAAACGGAGCAAGGTTTGACTAACTGACGATAAACGGGTTTAGATTCTCTACTTGAGGGCAAGGTGGCACAACTATCATCTCAATCTAAACCAGCTTATTGAGCACAAAACAGATTTAAGAACTTTACCAAGACAATCTCACGAAACCCTATGTGGCATAACACTTGATCAAAGTAGTAAAGTCTTCACAAAACAGCCTTTATCATCACAATCTCACGAAACCCTATGTGGCATAACCTTTGATTATATTGATAAAGATTCACAAAACAGATTTATCACTGTAATGTCTCGAAACCCTATGTGGCATAACGATTGATCACAATGGTAAATAGACACAAAACAGATTTATCACCTCAATCTCTCAAAACCCTATGTGGCATAACAATTGATCTCAATGACAAAGATGTTCAAACAGATTTATCTAAACTAAAGAAAGAATTCACCACTACAATCTCTTGAAACCCTATGTGGCATAACAATTAATTGCAATAGTGAAGACACATGAACAAATACCAAAAGAGCAATATTGAGGGCAAGGTAGGCGCAGCATATATTTCTCTCTCAAGCAAAAGTTATTTACAAATGAGCAAAAGCTCTTATTTATATACATCAAGGTGTAGGGAACCCTAAAATCACCTTGAGTCATCTACAGTTCTTGCAATGCATGCAAGACTTGCTGCCAAACCCTAATGAAGAAAACTATACAGTTAACTGGAAAGCTACCATCAGTTAACCGAAACATCTAATCTAAAAATGGACAATTGTGCGAGCATGCGTCCTTATTGAAAGCAAGTTAACTGGAAGACTAACATCAGTTAACGAAAAACCCTAAATGAAACTCCAAGTAAACAAGGCGAATCTCAGAATAGATATGCATGAGGTGAGACAGCCAGTTAACTTGAAAGGGTAACACCAAGTTAACTCCTATGTATAATGTCTATCCTGAGAAGTGGAAACTGAAGTCTACTGGTCATGATCTCGAGCAATCAATCCCTCAACGAGATTGTTAACTGTATCACTATCTGGAGCTATGAGACTCTGTCGAAGAATGCTATGTCGATGCAGCATATCCTCACCAGCTGTGATCTGAGACTGAAGTTCGCCCCTACTCCTCGTTGCCTCGTCGAACAATGCTAACATGACTGTAAGCTGAGTAATCTTACAGCCAATGGTCTCCCCACGAAAATGGTATGAATGAGTGCCTGGAGCTCTGATTGAACATCAGTAAGCTCAACGTAGGCACCACCCTCAATCTGATAACGGCACGGTAAGCGAGAAACCAAGGTTCTCACAAACCGGAGTGCACTAGTAACGTGCTCTCTACTCTCAGCCAACTCTGATGCTAAACTGTCCTCTATCTTTACCCTGAAAACCAATTGTGTCTTCCAAGAGTAGATAGCCTCTCTGTCCTCTGCATCCGTGACTGCATCATAGGCCACACTTAGGTGAGCAATCATAATCTCATCCCTGGGTTTGCAAATTGCCATATCCCATTCCTCATCCTGAAGACGAATACGGAGCTCTCGTGCATTGTACCGCAACTGATATAACTCTGTAAGCATAGTACGGCCTCTAGCAACGAACTCCTCCTCCCATTCCTCCAAACGCTTGCCATATGCAACTAAGTGATTAAGTTGACTTTGCTCTGCTGGAGGCTCAAGCATCGATGGGAGTGTGTTAATGGCATCGGGTCTATGTACAAGGCTAGAGATATACTGACGAAGTTGTCTGATTTCAGCCTTGAGGGCTGCCTTATCCTCTCCGTCCTTTAGTATTCTATCCCTGGCACTATCTGTAGCAACCTGTAGAAGATCAACCTGAGTCTGACGTGTGCTGCGACCAAGGTTGACGGTGATAACTTCAAAATCCTGAGATTCCAATTCGGCCAAGCTCTTCTCCTGTGGAGGCACGGCAGTTTCAATGACAATCTCCATGTCAATGTTTCTCTCTACGTGAACCATGTTCTTAACTCTCTTGTCCGGCGCATCCTGGTAAATGTCATCAAAATCGGAATGACTGAGAACATAGGATGGCTGCCTCCTCTTCCTTACTAGCTGAGCTTCGATCCAAGATTGATCTCGACTAATGCTACTAGAAGGGTCTGCACTAGCGACAGGAGGTACTGATGAGAGTGAGTGTGTAGAAGACCCACTGCGAGGTGGAGAGTCTAAATCCAATTCGATGTGAATTGGGACTGGTGAAGGCTCTGAAACTGGTGTAGGAGCTTGAGGCTGAACCTCAGGTACTGGCAGGTTTTGAACTGACCTCTGAACTGATTCTGTGATAGGATGTCTGTCAGGCTCCGTATGTGTAACAGTGGCAAGCGCCTTGCCCTTTGAGTTGTTTGGTGCTTGTATTTTCTTGGGAGGATTACTCCTCTTCTTTTTGTTAGGTTTTGACGAGGAAGGTAGCGAAGGATTCACCACTACTGGCGGCTCTGCTCTGGGAACACTTACCCTCCTTGTCTTCTTGCTGTCGAGGTAAAGTATAATGTTTTGAATAACTCTACTTGACCTCTCCTTGACCGTTGCATATTCCTTGGCGTACCAATCAACTGCTGGCAACGGTTGTGTATCGATCTGCTCTCTAAAAAACTGAGGAAGAACCTCTCCCTCATCATCTGATAATCCTCCCACATCCTCTGACAAGAAAACAGAAATCTGTGAGAGAGAGAAGCGGCCGTAACTGCATCTGCGAACCTCGAAGTCATCTGCGCAATTTGCCCAGTAATCCTCCATAGAAGGCTCGTGATATATGCCTCCAGCAAGGCGAGTTGTATAATGACCTGAAAGGTCATAGGCACGTGCTTCGACAAGATACTTAAGATGATATTTCTCAAGTTCTTGTCCTGCGATCTTACTATCAATTGCCGACTTGCACCAATACATTCCAAACTGAAAAGGAAAGTTAAGTGATGGTCTGTGCCTGCGGCATAGAAGACGATGAACATCATGCACTGTCTAAGGAACTCCTGAAAGACTGTCTTATCCGAAGGATAACGTGGAAGCATAGCTGGATTTCTGTGAAGCCGTATACTCGGATGTAGGTATATGTTGGGAACTGAATAAACCAATCGCCCATCCATCCATGCTGCCTAGCTGCGAGATCTGAGCGTGCAATTCACGGTCCAAGTTCCTCCTTATATAAGTCAAAGAAAGCGTGAACCCCGTGAAATAGCGTTGACAGTGAACTCAGTGATCATATCTGATAGACTTCGAACACGAGGATGCCCCGGTGTTAAGTCCTGAACTGACCACGATAAGCGATCAAGTACACGAGATATGAACACATGTGAAACTCATGGGCAACTAGGAAACCGGTGATCTGCCTGTGGAGAATGTCGCTGATGAAGGATGCCCAGTCATAATGCTCCTGCCCAGAAACGATGCGACCAATAATGTAATACATCCAAGGCTGGAAAACATTTGTGTGTGCTTGACCTGAGACACGATTCAGGAGTGTGATTAGAATCGCGTACTCATCCTTGTATTCACCACGACCCACATTATTTGGCAATCTGTTCTTTGCTTGTTTTAACCATCTTTCTGCCATCTTCTTCTGACACTTGTCCATATCAGCATCAAATGCCTGCTCACACTGCTCCATAGAAATAACTAAACTGTTCTGGTGTTGAGGAATGCCAAAACTCCTTTCGATGTCCAAAGGCTTGAGACTGCAAATGACCCATTCGTCAACTGACGCTATCTCACGAGTAGTAGGATTGTAATGCTTAATGCAAGACATTACAAACTCAACACAGTGAACGGAGATAGGTATGGAAGCGGCCTCTAGTAAACCAGACTGCTCAATATTATGAATGATTGAACTTCTGATCTTAACTGGGTCTAGCACTGCTTCTGGCAATACTTTGTGAAGGTCTGTCTCAACCAACCTACGAAAATCATGAGTAAGGACGGTTTTGGTCCTGTATTCGAGCTAAGTGAACTGCATTCTGAAAAACTTGCCTGTTGACTGTAAACTTGACTATACTCTGACAAGATTTCTGGAATCTAAAAATAGCCTGCGAGAGTTAAAAATAGCCTTTCGAAGAATTATTTTCAGCGAAAAATCCAAGATATGGGTTTTGTCCAGAAAAGGATTCTAAGACAACCCAGAACGTCAGATTTGCAAAAATTCAACTTCTACTAGATCGTACAGAGATTTTTCACTTGAGAAAATTAGTAACTCAAGAATGAATGTTCTGAAGTTAAAAATTCGTGAAAAATCAAACGCACAATTTCAACTCGAGGAAATTATATGAAAATGATCCAGATACTGAGACTTGTAGAATTCGCCAATTTCAGGAACATGCAATTTGTATTTTGTGAGAAATCTAAGATCAAAGGATGAAAAAGACGTTTTTATTATGCCTTCTGTGAAAATCGCCCAAGATTTCTTCAGATAACTGATAATTGTGAACTTGAATCTGCAAAAAGATATGTTAGGAAAAATCGCCTCTGTGAATTGATGTAGATTTTGCCTTGAACTGGAAGAATCCGCCTTGTTTTAAAAACCACGAACTTTCCTCTCTTGAAATTTGTGCCTTTGAATATGAATGAAATTCGAATTTCCTTTGAAGAAAATACGAATTTAATTTGAATTTGAGGATTCGCCTTTCATATATAAAATTCGCCTTTGAATATGAAATCCGCCTTTGAATCTTTGGAGAACTTGCGAATTTTATTGATTTAAGGAAACGCCTTTGAGGAATTTGCGAATTGTTTTGGATGAATTTGCTTTGAAGATATGCACCTTCTCTTCTGAAGAAATACGAATTTATCCTTGAAGTTTGCTTTAAAAATAATAAACCTCGATTTCCCTTGGAAGATAATGAATTTGCCTTAGAAAATCACGAATTTCTCTTAAGATTGGATTTGCTCTTGAGAAATACGAATTTCCTTTTGAAAGCTCTGTGAGTAACAATGAAGATGGCGCCATGTTAAATAAGAAGAAATTCGCAAAAATTCGCACCAATTTGATAACTGCAAGAACTCAAAACCCTAACAAGAATAGAAATCCTCTGATTGGTTGCCTTTCAGTTGCACTGCCACTGACTGGAAGTTCGAACTTGAAAATAATAATAAAATCTTTATTATCATGCAAGGGCGCCAAAAATAGAAAATTGCTATTTATAAATAAGCATATTTGGAACTCCAGTTGACAACCCGGGTGAAGCTCTGAGATTCATCGTGAGACTTCAACGATTCCGAAAAGTCATCTCTTGATCATATAGGCGTCCATTTGCTCAAGATACTTCATTTTTTACTAACTCCCTATTTTATAGCTGACAGCACTGTCACGACTGGCCAACTTCGACACTAATTTCCGGATGACCGGGTGATGCTGAGACTGATCTGAAGAATTCATCAGAAAGCCTACTAAACAAGGAAGAAATGTCTGCTGGGAGACACTACTGCAAAATCCATCGTTTAACCCCTTGAAAAATTAGGCGCCCCTGATTAAATTGCTTTTACGGGTTCCAGACTTAGCCATTTCTCGAACTGCCATCTGATACTTCAAACAGCTGCTGACGGTGAACGGTGAACGGTGAACCCTGTTGACAGGAAACGAAACTCACTGCATGCCTAGAGACATTCTGCATCCAACGACTGTATGCACGACACCTGAAAGTTGTGTTAAAGGCCTCAAAAGTAAAAGCGCCCCTGGCTCATAGTTGCACTGGTGTCAATTTGACGAAAGTCGAACTTTCACCAAAATACCCTACTTTGACCTCTGATATCTGGAGCTGGGATGACCCGATTCAGGTACAATCTGTTTTAACGGACAACCAGAAGGGCCTACAAAAGAAGTCTCTGGAGGTGACGAAGCAAGAAAACTGCTTCTAAGACCTCAAAAACTCCAGTGCGTATTTTATTTAAAATTACCGCTCTAGACTTAGCCATTTTCCGGATATCTTCACTTTGCAGTATTACACTAAAAACCTCGCACGTACGAGCGACTGCCAAATCCCGAAGGCTGACGGCTAGGCTCGTTGAATAGATAAAATGATTACGCTCAAGAGTCGTGAAGACTTCGAACGCGAACGGGCTCATCTAACAGGCCTAAAGGCTAGGCGCCTCTGGACTGTGAAAATACACTGAAAACCATTTGTTGGTTCGCCCGTAAAATTACGTGCTTGGTAGAATCTCTACCACGACCACCTGAAACGTCGGATCGACAAGCAAAATGGTGCATCGCGGAGCTAGGCTAGAGTATTACTGATGTTAGGAAGACTCTGTCTGCAAATTTCGCCATCTGAAGGGCCCTTTAAACCAGCGCCCCTGGGCTGTACTTGCACTGGGAACAAACGGAGAAACTTAGAAACGTGAAAACTCCATTTTAAGCTGATCTTTGGATGACTGCCACCGGAATTCTGAAACTCGGATGACTACGTTTGATATCTCGTCGGATGAGCAAACTAGTCGAGAACAGATTGACTGTATCCGTCTTTAAAAATGTCGAAATTTACCCCCTCCTTAAGATGGGCGCCCTCAGGCTAGAGGCGCGCTTTTGCCTGAAAAAGACACATTTCACACATCTGGGAATTTAGGGATTTCAACTTCTGTCGCTATTTGCCGGAGCCGTGAGTCTCGGAAATCTTTGCTGGATAGCTCGATGGATAGCCAAACTGATTCTGAAGAGATTGACTGGATGCTTGAACATTTTCAGCAAGATCTTGACCTTCAATAAGTTGGGCGCCCTCAGGCTATACTTGCACTTTCATGTTTTTCCTCTGAAAAATCTTCATAATCTGACCATTAAAAACTCTGTTCTGATCATTGAAATGACCATGGGCAATGTGAAACGCCGTCGTGAGATGTTCCTCTATCATGAAAAGCTCCATTCTGAGTCTCTGCTTCAGGTTCTGTTCAATATAACTGACTTTGACTGACAAACTATTGACAAAAACTCCATGCTTGATATTGCCCAAAACTGTGTTTTACAACATTTTAACAAGGTTTAGACTTTTTTAGACTTTTTAATGCAAAATGCCTTGATGAAGCAAAAAATTTGGTTTGGGTACAACACTCTTCTAGCTCTACATCCCATCTGGCTTTGCTTGCACTCATTGTATTCCATGAGATGACATCTCTTTGAGGCATTCACTCAAACAGTTCACATGCCTTGCCCGTGCTTCCACATTTTGCAAACATCTCTACAGCCTATGGGACGGGCTTTGAAAATAAAAAATTAATGCAAAAAAAAATAAACATAAAAAATAAATAGAAACTTCAAACTACATACCCAATGCCCTTCCTGAAATCGCCTTTCCTCAATCGCACTCAGTCTCAACTCTCACGCACTCAAAGACTCGGCTAAATGAAAATAAAACAAAAATCAATCAATTTAGTCTTTTAGGGTAAGTTAAGTTTAACTTAAAACTTTTAAGTTTTACTTTTGTTTATTAAATTTAAAAAAAAATCATTATTTTTTTTCATTTTCATGGGGGGCGCCTGGGAGTTTCTTGGGAGTCTCGGAGACGTCTGAGAGTCTTGGGAACATCTGGGAGTCCCCTTTTGGCTAGAAACACTAGGGAAATGTCCCCTTGAAAAGAGAAATGTTTAGGAGATGGCAAGGAAATGTGGAGACAGTGAGGGGGCAGTGGAGGGACGTTTCTCAAACATCCCCACGTCTCGGGGATGTCCCCGTCTCGGGTGCAACAGGATTTTCGAGGGGGACGCGTCCCCGTGGAAAACTGATTATACATCTTTTTGGTTGACTTGATCAATCCCATAAACTTGTACTTGAGTATTAATTACTTCTGGGAATGATAGATGTTTGACTAAAGCATTATAAGCTCCTCATTAGAAACAAACTTGCTTCCAACTTTGTTTCAATGTTTACACAAAATGAAACATACTTTATCTAAGGGAAAATTATGATTCAAACATCTATGTCCTTTACACAAATGATTTGGCACAAAGGAGTGGATCTTGATATTCACAACATTCCCACAATCCATCATGACTTTAGATTTCAACAAAGGGAAATAAAAATTTGTATCATTGCCTAGGATCCTTGAGGTAATGAAATGAGAGAAAACTTGTCTCAAGTAACAAATCTTGCCAAATTCCAAAAATCTTGGTAAAAACCAGTACATAAGACAATAAATTGCCCTCATACCCTAGAGGATGGTATCAACCTTATTGGTAGTGAATCGAAGCAAAGAATACTAACAGTTACTCTCCGAGGACATAGGGTCAAACATAACCAAAACAACCATCACTTGGTTTAGAATTACTACAACTAACACTAATGTTGTGCGATTGCTTGAGGACAAGCAATCTGGGGCAAGGTGGACTGTCATGCTCCCGAAATTGCAAACATTGAAATACAGATAAATAAATAACAAATATAAATATTAAAAAATATAAATACAAATATTAACAATTTAAATATGATTATAATTATAATCATTATAATAATATAGATATACAAACTTAATAAATACATTAACATTGCCTTAACAATACAAAGAAGGGCAAGATATTCCATGTCAGACTTGGTTGTTAGAATCTGTCCCCTGCAATACCCTTTACAATCATCCGATTCAAGCATTAGCCAATAAATATGGCAACTATTTAGCCATTTAATTAAAGGACATCGATCAAAATAAGAAGCAGCGGCATATTTGGAATTAAAGAAGAATTAATAAAGGCACCGATGGAATTGATAATGTACAGCAGCAATTGAGTTGATAATTGACAGTGATTAGGATAAGACAAAGCAGCACTTAACCAAAAGTCATGTCTTTTGTTAAAAGGATCTCTATTCAAAGAGACGCATGGTTTCATTTAGACTTGAGGATATATGAAAGAAGCCAGATTATTTGCAAAAGGCATGAAGAAAGGAATAAGGAATATTATTAGATATAATGGCAGTCACATGCAGCGACAACAGTCATACAAGGCAGCGCTTATGTGGAAGCATTTCATTAATAATAACATAACATTAAAGATTGTTTTAATAAAACAAGAGCAGCGATTAGTTTTGAAAAGGCATGACTCCTTTAAAAAGAGATATCTAATCCCAAAGGCTATGCCCCTCCAATATGAGGATATGGAGGAAATAAATAAGGAATGTGAGACATATTCCTGAGTACAGCAGCAGCAGCAGACAATCAGATAATTTCATATATATATATAAATAATAATGATGCTTGCAGCAATTATTGGGCTTTGTAAAGTAATTATGGTTCCATATGAATATGAATGATAGATTCTTATGAGTTTGACTTACACTAACAATGTTTTCTGAATATTAAGAACAGATCGATTGGAGAGCAAGTTGACTCAATCTGAAAATCAATAAACATCTGAACATTAAGATAGTGATCATCTGATCAGATAAAGGAATAGAGGTCTGCATCCTCTAAGTCAGAAATAATCAATTAATTAACATTTGTGCAGCAGGCCGATTTCCTAAGTTGGTGGTATGAGATCTGTTTTATAGTTATATGGTGTAGCATAGTTTAATATAAGTGATTGTGACTATTACTTTAGATATTCAAGATGCAAATGATACATTCCTGTTATAACTGCTTCCTTATACTAGTAAATATGATTAGTATTTGTTGTCATATGCCTTGAATACTTTACCCATGATAGAAAGGACTGAAATTACAAGAGGGGAGTGGTGATGGGGCACTCTCCTGGGTACGCCACCTCAAGATGGGGACCAAATGAGCCCCATGAGGCCAAGGGGGTACAAAGGGTACTGCCTTTGGGCTTAGCAGATATGGTATTTTCAGGGCACCCATTGTAATCTCACCCCTCCATCATGGGGAATCAGCACAAGAGGTCAAATCATAGGGAGAGGGAAATGGTTGGTGAGATGAGGGGATAATGGAAAAGACACCTCCTAGGTAGATCACCTCATGTGGATGGCATAGGCCACATGAGACCAAGAGGGATGGTATATCCACTCTTGGGCCTAGGGTAGAAGGGTCCTAGGCACCCCATCAAGTCACGTTCTCCCATACTCTCCTATGATTGAACCCTCCACGGATGTTAAAATGCTTTGTGATTGAATTAATGATTGGCCATGAGTTTATTAACATCTAGTTATGGTAATCTATTAATTAGTATTATAGCGGAAAAATGATTATAATCTGCTAATCAGTTTGATTATGGTAAATGGTTCTAACCTGTCAGGGCTTCAGTCAAGGCCTCAATCAGCTGAAAGATATTCTCTAACCCCTTTGTTTATTTAAATGAAAGAATTAGGGAAAATTTAAGGCATTCCCAATTAGGGGACATTACACCACTCACCTCCCACCCACCACCCCCCACTCCCTGTTGTCATCCCCCCGCCGTCCGCAAAATTAGGCCCTTGGTCCCCCTGTACCCCCATCAAGAAACTCCATGGAACAGTAACTAATATTACTAATACTAATTTGGAATTTGATTATTTAACAATAACTAAAGTTTTAAAAGACTAAAAACAATTAGATACTAGAGTTTCCAATATCGATAGGGAGGTATTAAAAATGCTATGATTATTATTTTTCATTTCCTTGAAAAAAAGTGCTTTCATAATATATTTAAATCTATGTGATGAAAGTGCATCCTAGGGTTGATGCAGTCTCGCATCATCCAAAAATATTTCTTGCTTTGTTAGTTCTTTGCACGCACTTGTCTGTTTCTGTTTGTGTGTGTCCGTTGGGCAATTTTGGTGGACTAGCACAAATTTTGCTTCATCAGCACAGCTTTATTTCCTTGCACGGACCTTATTGGCCTTTGCAACTAGCCCTCTGGGAGTGTTTTCCATCCCGCACAGTTGCTCATAACCTTTGTGCAGCCCAATCCTGCGCACACACTTTGGCATACCCTTGCTCCTCGTGCAGCTCTCACGCAACACACACAACTGTTATAAATCTCCTTGCACCACGCAACTCAATGGCACATCATCTTGGAAAAGTCAACAGATGTCAGAATGCTAGGGTATCAAGTCAGGTTGCCAAAATGACCACTGACAGAACAAAGCTATCAAATTTTCTGCAAGGAAGTTATGACTTGACTGGGGCATTATAATCAGTGCAATCACAATCTAATATTAGATTGCTCATCAGTTGGCATCTCAATATAAAGGCAATATTGCATTCCTGTATGCAAATTCGTGTATGTGCAAATTCATGGATGAATTTGTGCAAGTTCATGTATGTGTATATCCAATGACTTCCTACAGGGAAAACAGAAAAAAAAAATAATAATCTAAATGGATAAAAAAGCTAGGAACTTCTTTATAATTTGTGTTTTAGAACAATAAAAATAATAATACGATGCTATTCGATCCGGGCATACTGCATCAATATTATATATCCCAGCGCAAAATTAAAACTAAATTTTTGGATATTTCAATATTATTGAAGCAGCGAGAAGGATTAATTTAAAAGCGTACCTGCTGAAGCTCCAGACTTACAGCCCGCGATCGCAGAATCGTGGATTTGACGAGGAAAATAAATGAATTGGCAATATAGTTGACTCTATTTTGGACTGAGGTTCCAAAAGGATCATTTTAGAAATATATTGTTAGAAAATCCTCGAAGAGGCACAAATAATTCATACTCTCGATGCACATTTGACGTATTTACTTGGTAATTGAAATTCAAATGTGCATCTAGAGGGTTGGATAGACAATCCTCAATAATTTGGGGTAGAGAACGGATTAGAGAACTCTGTTGTAATTGTTTATTAAGAAATAACGATAATTATTTGTTTAATCTATAAAGGGATGTTTTAAAAAGTGAATGATTAAGGTTTAAATGTTAACTTCATTAAATATTTATTTTAAAATGATGTTATGCCAAAGTTAGGGTTTAAGGACGGAATGGGTCACATAGAAATGCTTAAATATCAATTCTTGAAAGAATGTCATGCTAAAGTTTAGACTTAGTGATGTTTCTAATTATCTTCAACAACAAAAAAATTAATTTTTCATTTGATTTACTTGTTTTGTCTATATAATTGAATATTGTAATTATTTATGAAATGTGTAAATAAATTATGTATGGTTATATTATGATCGTATATTTTTTAATTTAGAGGGACCAAGACCCAAATGCTAGGATTATATGTTATATAACTTGCAAGTCATAGGATAAGAATTATTTAATATTTGTAATAATGTTAAACAATGTATCCACAAGGAAAAGGGTGTTCCACTTAGATGGAATCTTGAGATTTATTGTTGGTACTTTCTATCATGTGTTCGTTGGTTTTATAAAATTGTTAAAAAGCAATAAATAGTAGATTATTAAGTGGACTATGACTAGATTTTTATTGTTCAAGGGGATGGAAAAATAGGTTGCAAAGCAAGAATAAGAGAAAATTGTTGCAAACCATTAGGTTTTTATTTTTAGCATAGGGTCAAGATATTTTGTATTGCAATGATCTAGGTTTCATCCCAAATGTGTAATGAAATATTTTAATCCTTGAAGAATGAGTCAAAATCATAAATTTAGCATTATCTAAATGTGTCTATGTATATTGTTTGCATTTCTGGATGTTATTATTTATTAGTTAGTCAACTAAATAATTATAAAGACTTTGTAAAACTTTCATAAGATATCTTTTTGAAGTAATATGAGTTCAACACATGGGTTTATACATAGATTTCTAAATTAGATTATTTCAATGTTCTACAATTTTAGATGCCTTCTCATTTGTATGTATAGATCCTAGCCTATATATAGGCTTTGAAGGTGTAGTCTCTAATGACATCTTCATCAAGGTGTTGCCAAGTGGATTTTAGTCATTGCATCATTTGTGTTTAAAATTTGAGACTCTATCACCTAGGTGGATATAGGCACCCATCTACTTCATGCTTAAGCTCTCGTCACACCAACACACAAAACAAAGTAAATCTAATTTCACTTCACATTGTGAAAATTATTTTTTTCCACTACCATGTCTAGACATGTATAACAACATTATGGGCTATCAAGAACACATCCTTAGACACTTTGCATGATAGTCCATCTACTTTATAAAGGTACAAAACCCTATGTGTTTCAAACTAGCATACAAATATAGAGTGAAAACCTAATAGGAGTATACTTTGCACTCGATATGGTTTTTGTCAAGGTAAATCTTCAATTCATGTAGTTATATCTAAAATAATACCTTAGGGAATCCCCCTTGTCCTAGTAGATCCTAAAGTAGAAGGTATTATCCACCTTAATGTATTAGTTTATTGTTGCCCAACTTAATGATAACTTTGAGATATTTTTCCTAAGTTTCACACCCATAGCACTTAGGGCAAGCATCTAAATATTCAATTGCTTAAGGGCAAGCAATTTCAAGAATGGAGGAATATAATGTCCCCTTCTGAGGAGTAAGTATCAATAGAGACCCTTAGCCAATTTAATTCCTACAGGCTAAATAGGGTGTTTTTAAGGGGATATTTAAATAATTAAATTTGTGGTGTCTTGAATTCTTATTTTATGAGTGAATTTGATTTAATTAATTATTTATTTTATTTAAAGTGACTTTTCAAGCCCAATAGTAAAATTAAAAATTAAATGGGGTCACTTTATGAGAAATAAAAGTAAAATGCTTCTCAAAAATTTAGATGGATATAAAAAGCCCGAATGTAAAAGGAAATTTTGTATCTTTGGTCATTTTCATTTCGCATTATGAAGATTGGGCATTATGTTTAACTTAAAACCCTAGGATGAAAAACATAAGGGTAATCAGATTTGAAGAAGGGATTTCTTCCTAGTCAATGTCGAGGTGGATTCAAACATGATTCACAATTGTATTCAAACTAAGGATTAGAGATATTGAGCCAAATTGTCATATTTATTATAGGTTTAGAGAGACTGCACATGAAATAAAATTATTGAAGTTTTGTCAACAAAAATAAATTTGTAAGAAGGGCTACATTAATCATGCTGGTTGTTTGAAGTATATACATATATATGTATATATATATATGTATGTATACACACATACATATATACACATATATCATATGTATATAAATATATACATACATATATATACACACATATATGTGTATACATACATTCATACATACATACCTATATGCATGAATTTATTAGACTACATATCATATGAGGAAGTTAAGAGGATGTAGGAATGAATGCTAGTAGTAGTTGTACCAAGATTGGTGACTATCATACCATATATGGGGGTTTGGGTTGTTCAAAAGTTCATAGCTACTAAAAAAGATAGGTCAAGAGTTTAAAAAAGTGAAATAGTTGAGAGTCCTAGTGAATATAGGATTTAACTAACCTAGTCGCTAGCCTTTCGACACTTTATATCTTCTAATTTTGGTCGCAGTGCTTTTCAAAACACTATCAAGTCTTCAAAATAAAATCTCTTAATCCATATAGAACTATTAAAAAGTTTTTGACAACCTTTGGGAAGTTAAGAAATATTTAGTGGAAGGTTTGAAGCTACTAGTTACAACTACTACCATTTTTTAAGTATGAAAATGGTCCATACCATGTTCAAATGACACAAGGAAACATATGATAATTAATAAAATCACTTCAACCATTTTATTGATAACTACAAAAATCTAGAGGAGCTATTAAATTATGAAACCAAGCACCTAACCAAACATGTTCACTTACAACATGCCAGTACATGTCCAACCAACCAATGTGTTCATTGATCTTTTAGGAACTATGCATCAAAGTTGTCATTAGGTATGGGTATTGTTCATCTTTGTATTGCTAGATCTTTATATATTTAAACCCATGCTTAGTTGTTAAATATTTTTTGTATATCAAAGTATGGAAGTGAAATATAATTGAACTCCAATGTGTGCTCATTATCATGTTTGAAAGCAATAACTATTATGGGTCATTATTTATTCTATAAACATTCAAAACTAGCAACATCTCAGTAAGAAATTTGTTCCTTAAGAAATTGGTAAGGGTCATTACAATGGTATTAGAGCCATGTATCCTACTAGCATGTAAGGTTTTGAAAAGATTCATGTAATCAAAAATTTTATATGCAACTAGGTGAAGGTGTAAATAGATACTATTTAAGAAGAAGACCTTTGAACTCTACAAGTAATACAACAAAAGTTCCTACTAATTTACCAATTGAAGGACAAGGTGAAGAGGAAATTATGGTTGAAAGAAGGGATCCTCATAAGGGAAATAGTATGTAGCAAATTTTGAACATTTTGCTAGAGGGCAACAATGGATGACTCAGTTATTAACACAAATGTTGTAGAATATGAACATGAAAATAGCTAATCCAAATAAAAATGGTAACAATGAGGAAGGTAGTAACATTGAAAATAATTATAACAACAATATTCATAACACTAGAGCAACTAATGGTGCATCTTCAATACCTTTAATGCCCACATTTTTAATAAAGAACAAGTTAGCAATGTGGGACATCCTAATGAAAATGAAGGATTTATAGATTATTTGCATGAATATTAGTCTTTAAGGGATAAGTTTCACACTACAATGTCATTAGTTGGCTTTTTCCAACTTAAGATGAGGAAAATACCCAAAAGTGAAAGAGTCCAAAACCAAGATTTATGGTGCAAAGTGGGGAATTGTATATACCCACTTTTGATGGCTTAGGAAAATACACAACACATTCTCAGGTGAAAAAGCTTGATGCCTACTTTAAACTTAGCCCAATGAATGAAAGTGAATCAATCAAATATGCTACTCTTCATCTATATGGAGAGTCTCACAAGTGGTGGTATCATGGATCTCATTCATTTGTATGTTGATTTTACTCAGAGGTTGATTGATAGGTTTGATAAAAGGTGTTTAGTTTAAAAAGGGATCCTAAGCCTAATACATATACCACTAACATCAATCCTTTTTCAAAGAACATTAGAATGCAAATCGACATGGAGATTAGATTGACTTACAACCTTAAAGGTGATTCAATCAACCTTAGATCTAATCCTTTAATGCCTTAGAAATTGATCGAAATTGATTTTCTTTTATTGACCTAATGAAACTATGAGACCCAATCTAAAAATGCAACTTTTCTATAATAGAGAAACTATAAAACCAAATTTCAATAGCAGATTTGGAAAGAGCAAAGTTTTGTGCACTTGTCATACAAATCTACGCCTAATTTTACTAGACAAGGGTGCATAGGGCACCTATGTCCAGAGAGTTGAAACTACAATCTTCTTTCACAATCCTCAAGTTTTTGATTAGAGGCTTTTTCCTTTCGGATCTCACTGTTAGATCTCCATTAGTTGTTGAGATAACTAAGTTTTTGTATCTTGTCAAGTTGTAGGGTTTGAAAGAAACAATGAACAATTGGTCTTTGATCTTCCTCCAATCTTCTTCAGATTTGTAACCTACACACTCAAAGAGAGAGGAAGAGTTGTGCCATATAGGGGTTTACCTCGATCAAACCTCGCATTTGTGTTTCCACCTCCACAGTGGAAAAATTGATGAAGAGAGTTTATCCTTTTGAGGGATAGATGCTAAATGATAAATGAATGATGAATCAACAATGGATGAAACTCACCACTTAACTCTAATTTCCTTGAAGGACTAAATTCATGCACATCTCCTCAAGGGTGGATTGTAATTTGGCTTGAAGACCTACAAGTGTTAGTTGTCACAAAACAAATGATCACGAAACACGAATGGACTTACATAAAAACATGATGGATTATTGTCATGATGCTTGCCTAAAAATAATGTTGCAATAATGCTCATAAATCTTCCCTTGACTATCCTTAATGGATCTTAAGATCTTCACTTTTCTCTCCTTTCAGAAATTGCTTCCTTCATGCTCAAAATGAGAGGAAAACATGCTTAAATATGCATATTAATTAATCCTTTTGGGTAGGGGCCAACCTGGGGTCATTTTCAAATCATAAAAGCCCATGAATTAAAATTTAGAACATTCAAAAATTTGCTTTTTGGATAATGGTGCCCTTGTCCAATAATGGTTACATTGTCTGACACTTTTTGACCCAAATTTATAGGGATGATGGGGAATTAAATATATTTTAATAATCTAGCCTCGAAATTGGTAAATTATTATTATAATTAAAATTATAGGCAAAATAGGGTGTCAAGGTAGTGTGAAATTGTCAAGGGTGACAATTTTTTATGCTACAAAAAGGATCAATGGACAGTTATGTTTCAAAATTCCAAAGACTATCAGTGATGATCATCGATGTATGAGAAAGAAAGCTCACATTTCTTTTTTCTAAGGGATTAACAAAACCTTTTTCATGAATGGGTGAAATCTTTTCATCCTCTTACATTACATGATGTTATTAAGAGAGAAAGAAATATGGATTTCTTTGTACCTAAATTTAATTTCAACCTAATGCATTTCCTCCCAAGAAAGATAAGAAGCCCTTTCAAGAGGAGTGGCCTAAGAAACCCAACATGGAAAATGAGGAAGAAAATGAGCTATGCAATAAAAGTATATACTTTTCATGGAAGGAACCTTGGGAGCCTAGACATAAGTGCTTAGGTAGAGGCAAGGTACATTGTAATGAGGTCACTTTTGTTGTTGAGGGGGGGAAAGTAGATGAGTTGGGAAATGAATAAGGTTTGGAAATAATTGAAATAGAGGGGCATATGAGTGGAGGAGATTTTGGATTAGCCACCATTATTGCACTATTAGGTACTCCTAGATATCACTCATTCAGAGTTAGGGGATTTTTACAAGGATAAAAAGTTATAGTTCTTATTGACAATGGGAGAACCCATAATTTCATGAATGAGGGCCTAATAGCTAAGAGAAGCCTAGAGGTAGATGAATTTGAAGGGTTCAATGTTATGGTTGTAGATGGTTTCACCATGAGTTGCACAAATAAAATATCTCAAATGAATCTCATGTTAGGAATTCAAAGAGTGATTGATGACTTTTACATTGTGGGAATTGGTGAAACATATGTTATCTTGGGAGTTCAATGGTTACATTCACTTGGAAAATATTCATAGAACATTCAAATAATAGAATTCAAATTCAAGGTAGATGGAGAGAAGGTGGTTCTTTGGGGCATGTGAGATGGAGCATTGGAGGTGGTTTCAACAATGAATATAGAGGAAAATTTTAGAAATAGTAAGGTTGCATGGGTAGCCAAATGCTTTATATCCACAAGACATCCTTGGATGGAGAAAGAGACTATCATGTTGATATACAGTTTCTTTTAGACAAGCATAATTTCTTTTATGAAATTCCTCTTGGTAGAGGATTTAAGCATGTCATTGAGCTGAAGGGGGGTGCTACGCCTGTTATTACCACTCCTTATAACCACCCTATTGGTTTCCAAATCAATAGGTTACAAATCCCTAAAAGTATGCATATCTTTATAATTGGGTTTCACATGTGAATTTCCCAATGAACAAAATCAATCAATATGGTTGGAATTCCCTACACTTAAGGCTTTGTTATGCCTAGGTGGGTATTAACTTGATCACTGATCTATATACGGATCTAGACTATATGCAGTATTGAATGCTTAATTTCAACAACTTAAAGGAATTACAAATTCAAGCATACATCAACGAAATTATGTATCAAAACTGAAAACATAAGGTGAAAATTAGAACATGAGAGAGGAGAGAAGAAGTGCAAATGAATTGGTAACGGAGTTCATCACAAACGTGACTACGTCTCCGGGTCCACTCCAATAGAGAGACCAATCCGATTAACTCCAAAATCAATTACAAATGATGCACCAAGACCATCAGTTCGGCAGCATAACAAGGCTCCGACGTACAACAATGGCTTGAAAAATCTCCAGCACCTCTCTTTCGTATCACCTCAGCTTCAAGAATTCATCACCTGAAAAAAACTTAATCCCACTCTCATCTCACACCCCCTTTTATACATGAAATTAGCCTAATTAGGCTTAACAAAGATAATAAATGGTTAACCCCCTTTTAACATCTCGGAACATGACTAAATTGTCCTTTAACCCTATTTTTGTTTGGTGGTTAGGGGTTATACAATAGAAAATAGCCAATTTGTTATGGCCTCGGGCTAATACATGTAACAAAATCAAATAAACACCACATATGTTAAAGCCCTGTTCAGTGGTCTGTTGGCAATAGACTTTTGGGAGCCGCGTGGTCGGGGGTTCAAACCCCGCCCACCATGTTTTATACCAACCTCTGAACCTTTATCACAACAAAACAAAAGTCTTGTTACACATATGTTGAGGCGAGCTCGGTGGTGCAACAGTTGTAACACCTGGCTGTTATGACCGAGGTCACGGGCTTGAGTCCCCCCAAAGTTTTTGTTAAAACAAGCCAACTACTGACTGATTGCTAAAGGAGCAACGAGGGACCCGTGCTATGTCGAGGTGCCACATGTCAAAAGTAGAGTGGATGATGAAAACACGTCAGCAATGATCGACTACCACCTGTGTTCCCATGTGTATGACGACTGCTCCACGTGGCAGAAGACTATTCACTATCGACGACAACCTATCGCTGACCTGTCCGCCACCTGTGCCGCCACATAGACACTGACTGTACTGCCATGTGCCAAGCGCTCATTCATTGATGAAGACATGTCACTGTTGACTGTACCGCCACCTAGATGCCAAGTCAACTCTGACGTGGATGCTGACTGTGATGCCATGTCATGTACGATCTGCCAACTTACCATGCCACGAAGGAGTACAGATGCCACGCCATTGTACGGACATGACACATGTCAACACCTAGTTGGTCCACATCAGATTTTGTACCATGTGCTGACGTCATCTGTACGGATGATGACATCATCAGTGAACCCTCTGTCCACCAAGTCAACCTGAAACTTTGACCGCTGATAACTCTCGCAGACGATGTCAGATTTTGATGAAACGAACATCGTCAGAATCATCTCGACGAGTTCTTCGACTTGACGCTGATTCCATCAATTTCTGAAACAATCATTTTTTCCACTTCTTGGACGCCCCTGATCCTAGTTTGACCGAAGGTTTGACTGGCCATAACTTGCACAAACGGACTCCTTTTCGCTCCATTCAAGTTGCATTGGAACCAGGACATCGAGCTCTTTCTAATGGTGTAGATTCTGGAGAGAAATGAGATACTTCAATTTTCACTAAAAATATCCATCAGATCAATCACCAATGAATATACACTCTCCACAATTGCTTGGTGATGATTAAGAAGATTATTTACTCATATGAGTTTAGAGGGTTTGTTTGATCCTATTCTCTTTATTTAATTATCCACTCTTTAATCTATTTCATACTAGCATGAGGGTGTGAAATAGGTTACCTCTAAACTATTGCTACTCATATTGCAAAAAATAAAAAATAATAATTTACAATAATGGTACAAGGAATTGTTCTGGAAATGAATTGATTGGTGCCTTATCTAGGTAATAGAGTCAAATTTCAATTGTGTATGTTCACTTTTCTTGTAACAAATTGAATTACTTGGCACTGCTCTATTTATGCCTTGCATAAACATGCAAAATTATAGTTATAAGGCTCTTCTTATTTATCTAGATGATTTTCCCAAGTTACTATGATTTATTTAATCCTTGAAGGAACCAATTAAATTAACCGCATAAAACAACCAATATGCTTCAATAAACCAATTATATCCTTGATATATTGATTTAAAAAATAGAGAAAAACCAAATTGGAGACAATGGCATAACCTTGATTAATGACATACTACAAGTAATTGATAACCAAACTGTTAACACTAGAAAATCAACTTCTTTATTGATGATATCTGTTACAGGCCTTCATAATGTTGATTTCAAAAAACTCATTCTAGAACCTTGCTTCATGGTCTTAGTTTCCCTCTTATAGAAATGAATGAAAAAACCATTTACATTAAAAAATGGTTCATATTCTCAACCATTTTGTATACCATTTTGCAACATTCATTTTTAAAAAACTACTTGCAAAAATACTAAATTGATTTTCCTGCTCTTACCCTATAAAGTATTTTGCTTCTTACATTATCGAAAATAAAAAATAGATTTTGCAAATCAATTCATCAAAGAAACTCATGATTAGCTTCCTCAACATGTCAACGTGCCTCCAACAATGTTACCGCTACCCTATATTGTATTCATCGGGCTCCCTTTTTGCTACCATTGAAACTCTTTTCTCCCTTCAACAAATTCAATGGTATGTGTATTGTCCTTTGGGGTTTCGAAGAGATTGTTGCTATTGTTCCACCAATATTACCTTCTCTCCTCAAATTGCAAGATGCTAAGTCTTTAATGTGTATCACGCCATCGAATAGACCTTTGACCACCTCTCTTCAATATACCATATTCTCTTCGACAACGTATTTCCCTTTCCTCTCTATTAGGTGTTAGAAGAGACAACGAGATGAGTCTCTCTAACATAGCACATTATCTTCAATAATGTTCAATTTTCCTTCAAGTATATTGAGTGTTCGAAGAGACTATGAAATGGGTCTCTTTTACGTAGCACGTTCTCTACGACATGTTACCCATCAATGATGCTCTCTTTAGACCATATCTTTTTCTCACATTAGAGTCTATATGATTCTAGTAAGATATTACAACAAAGGCTACGTAAGGAAGTTTCATTCCATCACTGGTATCTCTGGAAGGGACCCTAAAGTGGGTCTCTTCGACATAATATAGTCACCCCAATGCTACTCCATGTTGCTTCAAATGTGCAATGTAATACATGTATGAACCTACATGGACAACGACTATGAAGAACAAAATACTAACAAGACAATGTTAGAATATGTTCCATTATGGACTTAGGGTTAACAATTTAGAGTAAACACATACATATTTTGACAGTTGAATCAAGGTATATGTGGATTACCAAAGGCATATATGTTAAGTTTGGGACTTGAATAAAAATTTCAGTGTCAGTCAGACCTAAAATGGATTTGCAAAGTGAGCTCAATCATGAAACTTGGGTATTCTACACAACTGAAATTTCATATACTAGGTTCAAAACTTGTCAAAATGGTAAATTTACACAAAAGTATGGAGGTTCTAGTAGTGGCTCTAGTTGGGGATGAATGGCTATATAGGCTTTGCAAGAATCTAGATCTCTGGTGAAAGCAGACCAAAACACAAAACTAGACCAAACAAAGAAAACCAAAACCCAGACAAAATCCTAAACTACTATGCATGGAAAAGTCTTCCTTAAGAAAAGAAGTGTTTCAGAAATTTCCATGCACTAGAAATTCCTCACTTTCACCCACCATGTTCTATAGATAATACGAATCTTCACCACATTTTCCAATAATGACAAATGGTCCCAACCAAAGAGCCTTGAACTTTCCATGCTTTCCTTTGTCCTGACTTCGAACATTCCATATGAGAACCATATCATCAAGCTAAAACTTCCTACCCTGACCCCTTTTATCAAAAAGATACTTCATTTTCTCCTACTTTTTTTCATCTTGTTTCTGCACTTGACATCTGATTTCATCCAACTCTGCTAACTACTCCATCATTTCCTCCATTGGCTCAGGAACATCCAAATATTCCTACAACATGAACTTATAAATAGGAAAAAATATTATGCATTGGAATTCTTGCTTGAGCTCCATAGACTAACTCAGAAGGTGATTTTCCAATAGCATTTTTCAAAGTAATTTTGTTTGGCCATACTGCTAGCTTCAACCTTGAGTTCCATGCCCTTTTGTTATTATCCAACATCCTCTTGATTGTCTTCATGATACTCTTGTTACTGGACTCTACTTGACCATTTGCTTGGGGATGATACAAAGAGGCATATGATATGATTATTCCATAAGACTCACAAAATTTCTTGAATTCATCAGATCTAAAACACATACCATTATCAGTGACAATTCTTCTAGGAACCCCAAACCTGGTGATAATATTTTCCACCAAATTTTTTATGACTACTTTACTGGTAGCTTGTTTAGTTGGAACTGCTTCAACCCATTTAGTAAAGTACTCAGTGGCAGTAAGAATCCATCTATTTCCACCACTTGATTTATCTGTTGTCTCTCCTATAAAATCAATGCCCCATTGATGAAAGGGAGCATCAATCTACATAGGCCTTAGGGACAAAGCTCCTTGATACTTCAGTTTACCAAATTTTTTTTGGCATGCTTCACAAATTTCCTTACATGTCTATGAGCATCAACAAAAATCGTTGGCCAAAAATAACCTGCTCTCAATATCGTATGTGCAGTTTCCATAGCCAAAAAGTTTCCACCACATATACCATCATGCATCTCCTTCAACATTATTTTTGTCTATCCTTGATCTAGACACAAAAGTAGAACACCATCTTTATCTTTCCAGAATAAATCACCATTCACAAACACATACCTTGATGCTTGCAACTTTAGTGTCCTTTTCTTATTGTCATTCAATCCATTTGGGAACTTCATGTGTCTAAGGTAGTGAACTATGTTTGTATACCAAGGTTTATGTTCAATACTAGACACCATACCTTCTTCTTATTCAAAATTACATACTTGAGCAACCTCCAAATTAGATTCAGCCATTAATTTTTCCAACCCTTGTCCTCTTACAAGCTTGGTGATTTGGATATTGATGTTAAATTCTTTAATTCAGTTTATCCATCTACACCTTCTTCCCATAACCTCTATTTGTGTGAGGACATCCTTGACTACTGCATTTGGTACATAGGCAATCACTTGTGCTCGTACCAAATAGGGTCTGAATGTTTTTACTACCTTCACAAGCACATAGGCTTGTTTCAAAATATCATCATACTTCAACTCAACTCCTAAATGTGATTTGGTAAAAAATGAAATCATATGTTCATGCCCTTCTTCATCCTTTTGCAACATGACAACAACAACAGTGTGAAAAAAGGTAAAAGAAAAAATCAGGAATGGCTTACCAAAGTTAGGAGATTTCAAAACTAGAGCCTCTTTAATTGTCTTTTTGATTGAAAAAAATGCATCCACAGCTTCTGATGTCTAGTCAACCTTTGCTCCTTTTTTTAACATTCTTGAGATGGGCTTCACAATTTCAACAAAATTAGAAATAAATCTTCTAACAAAATTAATCTGCCCAAAAAATGACTAGATAGTTGTCACTGTTTTAGGGATGGGAATCTTATCAATTGTTTCTACCCTCTCTTGATCTATCCTGATACCTTATTTAGAGACTATGTGTCCAAGAAAATTTCCTTCAGTCACAACAAACTGACATTTTTTAGGATTTAGAGATACACCATATTCAAGAGCCCTTATGAATACCTTTTCCAAATGCATGCAGTGATCCTTTGCCTTCTTTGAGTATGCTATTAAATTATCTTGATATACCAGCATTGTGATATTGATTAAATCTACAAAGGCAATGTCCATGGCTCTTTGGAATGTGGCACCAACATTCGTGAGACCATACAACATCCTTACATACACATAAGTACCCCAAGGTGTAGTAAAGGCAATTTTATATTTATTTGATTCCTTGATTATATCTAGAGAGCCCATCCATCATGGAAATCAATTCACACCCTATCACCCTCTGCAAGATAGCCTCCATATTTGGAAATGGATAGTTATCTTTCAATTATGAGACATTCAAGTTACGAAAATCCACACACAACCTTATATCACCATTTTTCTTTCTAAAAGGTACCAAATTTGAAACCCAAGAGGAATGCCTGATAGGCTTTATTATACCACCTTCCTTGATCTTCATCAATTCTCCCTGCATTTTTGGTGCTAAAACGGGATTGATAGGCCTTTGTCTTTGTTTGAAAGGTTTGGTGTCTAGTTTTAGTGGGATCTCATGTTGAAATAGGTCTTCTCTATAAGATTTAAAATCTTCATAGGACCATGCAAATACATGTTTGTACTTACTTAGTGTTACCAGATTTTCACCTACAGGCTTAATCAGGATAAGCTACCTATGTTTCAAAATGAATGGTACATTTTAAACCTTCTGTGTTACATTCAATTATACAAATGAAACAAATTTACAATATTACAAGAAAAAGTATTACATTTATACCATTGAATGAGACAAAATATTTTACAATATTTTTTGAAAACGTAATCTTTATTGAATGTAATTAGTCACATGTGTCTCACACAATGAAGCCGTGAGACTGACTTACTCATTTGATACAAATAGAAACCAAGATATGCATAAATGAGTAAATGATGGAAGAAACTAAACATGCTAAAAAGGTAACCAATCATTGCCTGAATGATTGGTACTACAACTGGATTTGCTCCCTTTTGTCTTTCCTTGCTCCTTGTAGTTCCTTGGTCTCTAAGTGCCTGGTGTCTGGTTGCCTGCATTGAGTAAAGAGATGGATTAGAACAATAAGTTCTAAGCAATGAAGGGTTACGTTTTGAACATGCACATTTACTCATTCATACATATTTTGATTCCCACGTGCATCAAATGTAAATCTCTGTCATAGGTTTCCATGAAGGCCAAAATAGAGGAACATTACACCCACTTATGAAGAATATTTTTATTTCTAACTTTTTTGTTCCATGTGCAGCTACAGGTGCAATTATTTTCAATTCAAATGAGTGGAGATAAATGTGGCTCCCACAAGGGTTGATCCCACAAGGGTTGAGCCCATCTCATATGCACAATCTTTAGGTACTTGGTGCATTCAAACAGATTGCCATGTCGGGGATCTTATTAATAATAGCTTTTGAGATGTAAACTGAAAGTACAATATATAGTGACAATCATTTAAAGATGGCACATGAGTTATTCAAAGTAATCAATGTCTCCAAGATACTTTCAATATAAATGACAGTCAATGCAAAAGTTTTAAATCAACTATCATTTCAAAGACTACAATTTACAGAAAGAGTTTATCTCATTTGATATTAAGATTATTTTTTTTACTTTATGTTCAAAGGTCACTCTATATAAGACAAATAGGGTGATTTGTTTCATTTTCTACAAAGAAGATACACATTGTTGCAGAATTGAGAATTTGAAGTAAATTGTTGAACCTCATCAGACACAACTTTATTCAAAAGCATTAAAAGTTGAGTAAGAACAATTTACTATATATCAAAAAAAGGATGTGAACAAAATAAAAGCTTCAAAGAATGTTATGTTAGGAGATGCCATCTGTTTGAGTTTTAGAAACAACAATATTATTTGTTGTGAAAATTCAAAATGAGGAAAATACCACAAAGCATTGTATATTATGAGTAAAACAAAATGCAATGATGGTTTTGATCTTAAAGGAAACAATACAAAATGACAGTTACATTCACATATTGTTTGCAAGATTAGGGATACAAAAGGATGATAAGCAAGCAAAATTCTGTGATAAGTAAAATAATGTCGTTTCTTTTCCTTCAAGAAAATTTGAAGCTGCAGGAAGTGAAATCATGTGAGGACCTTTCAAGTAAATAGTGTCATTTTATGATATTAGTTATCAGCTCATCTTGTTGAGGATTTAAACCTAGACCTGAAGCCACCAAAGAGGCATTCAAAGTAACAAGGGATTGCTACAGGAAGGATCAAATCAATATTTATGACAGTGCTAGTGATGCATGAAAAGCTAGTCTTTGAAGAGTGTCTTAGTATAAGAACAAAGTTCTATGTGAAACTAGAGAAAGGGACTATGAATGAAATAGCATAATAATAATTGTTAGAGTCTCAATAATGAAGTGCTTATAACATTGTCTAACAGTAACAACCAAAGCTTTGTTGATAGAATGTACAATCTAACTAAGCTAAAACTAATGATTGTGATGATTGTGCCATGGACTAAGGAACCTTTGAAGCACACACAGTGATGGTCCTCAATTTTAAAAGGTAGATAATAGTCTCGAGAACGGTGAGTACGGTGACAAATTTTTACACATTCATCTATGAAAGAAAATCAACTGTTCAGACTAGAGTTTTGGCCAGTGATGTCAGTGATATTGTGTAGAGTAAAATAGTGAAGGCACGGGTTTCATTTAAACCCAGAAATTGCAAAAATGATACAAATTCCATAGTTTCCAGATGGCGCTAATGGAAGACCCAAAAAATTTAAGAGAAGATCTCATTATTATGGCTCAACCAGTTTTATAAGGTACACAAAATGTAATGAAATCACAGGGTGAAGAATAAACAAAGCCTAAATCATTGAAATATAAGGCATAAATCTATTTGTTCACAAGCCATGGTCATGGAAGGACCCAGCCATTTGTAGAATCATGCTGAAGAAGTACCAAAAATTACAAAATAAAGTTTCTCAGTGAATAGATGAATCTACAAAAAATATAAGAAACCCTCAATCTCATAGTGCTTGCATCATGGGGCTAAACTACAGGATGATTGAATGCTGAGTAGTTATCTAAAATGTTTCTTGTGTTGCACAAAAATCCATGACCATCAAAGCAGAAAGATGATATAACCCAGATGAGGTTTTTCTCCTAAAATATAAATTACATGGCGAGTCTTCAAAGGTCAATACATAAGTAATTAAAACACAGATTCAAGCCTTTCCAGCTGCGACTTGTGAACAAATAGAGCATTTTTCTCAACAAGAGTCATAAATACTGAGGCATTCATGATGAAATCATTGAGTAACAAAATTCTTTACATAAACAATGGAACTATATTAGAAAATATTCATAAGCCGCAACTATATATGGCTAGTTTGATAAAAAAATGGAGGTATTTTGTCAGGGATTTCTTTAAAAATGACTTACCAATTTATTTCTATAGAGGAAAATGATGGTTTCTATGCCAAGTTTATCCTTTCAACTGCAAAAAATCCGCCATGGTCAAGCACCTTGAAACCCTCATAGCTGGCGGCATTGTTTTCCTCTTTGGGCTCGGTAAAGAAAGAAAAGCTTTTCTTTTCTTTTGCATTGATTTTAGGTTGTGGGAAAACCCTAATACATGTGGTTGATATAATAGGCAATTTTTGCCTTCATTTTATCAAAAAATATCATTGTTACTAATAACCTATTGATGTGAGTTTGAGTTTCCTTTATTTTCTTAGGCATCTTCATGTTTTTACGTTATGCACCCTATTCTTTAAGGGTTTGTGATTATATGTGAAGATGTAGTTTTTTTATTTTATTTGAATTTAATCTATACTGTAAAATGTTTACATTCAAATGATAAACTTATAAATCATTTGAATTAGACATTACTTCTACAAAATGCAAAAATCATGAAAACATGTGCTAAATAACATGTCATAAAGTCTTTTAATGCAATAAGGAGATGGATATACTTATGTTTATGACTTGGAGAAGGAAAGGGGAGGTCATTTTCAGTTTGGGAACAAAAGGAGGGTATCTAGGGGCCAATTTATTTAGTTTTATCTTGGATATGGTTAATTTGACCTTTTTAACCCTTTTTGAGCCTCTTTGAAGAAGAATCAGTTGCTATATTCTAGGCTAATTAAAGAAATCTGACCCAAATTGTTAGTGGGGATTACTTAGTCTCTTAGGCTACTCATTGTAAGTAGTTCTGATTTTTGCTAGTTTGGAGAGTTAGTGATTTTTACAATCCTTTTTCAGATTGGCAGACTTTGTAACTCAGTTTTCTTTTAGATATGGAATACAATGGAGACCTTTGAACATTAATGATTTCTTGGGAATTTGGATTCTCTTTCTTTGCTTCATTGTGTGCATCAATAAGATTTCATCAAATTTATTTGTGAGGTATTATCATTTCCTTATAGCTTTATCTCTTATTCAACACCTTTGTGCAAAATATTGTTAGTGTAGGTCATAGTTTGTGTCCAAATTTTGTAAATGGCTTGTAGTTGTGAATTCATTTTCCTTCTAGAAGTCTGAGCATTACAACCTTGTTATGAAATACTTATGTAGTGACATACAAGAGTAAGCTGTGCAATTTTCTTTTAAAAAATTTTAGTCATTATAAGCAGAGTGTTGAAGTTTTGAATTTCGTAGTCCTGTTTTTCAATTAGGTGTATCACCATAGAAATAGATTATCTTCATTTTTATGCATATCTTTCTTCCTTTTTCCTCATCAGTCAATAGTTTAGGTGACACCATAGGAAATCAGCCTTCTCAGAAGGTTGACCTCAATCTACAAGTAACCCACAACTTTAGAGTTCTTCCCATGTTACACTGAGGTGTTGAACATCAGGTTCAACAGGGTGCACTTTCAGTAGCTAACAATTTTGGCATGCCCAGTGGGACAAGTTTCACATCATATTGTTGGTTTGGTATGCAACCAATAAGTTTTTGACTTTGTAGAAGTTATTTTAGCATACTTGGTGACTCTGTGAGGTGAAAGAACAACAGAATCAGTATTGTCATAGCTTATGTGAAGAGTACAAAAATGAAGTTCCAAAGAATTTAAATTTTTGCAGCTATCACCACCCAGAAGACAAGGCAAAACAACAAAAGAGTACACCCTTGTAAGAGGGTATAGTCTACACCACCTAGTGTTAGACAAGAATAATTTTTTTCACCCCTAAGGAGGAGAGGAAGACTATCTAAAAAATAGATCGAGAATCGTTCAACCTCACCAAGCCTTAGAACAACAAGGTCTCATTCAAGTAGTCCAACTGCATTTGCTAGTCATATAGGTTTTGCAACTTTTTCATTTTCAAGTTTTGCTGCTAAAACAAGTTCATCAGCTATTGTTCTTATACATTTGAATCCACCTCAGCCACTTCTAATGGCTGCTCCTAGAAATCAGCCTTTTGTGCCATTTAATGGAGGCAGTTCATTAAATTTGGCACAACATAATGATATACCAGTGGTAGCTTTGAAGAGCTTTCCAATCTTTATTGGTGAAAATCAAACAACTCCAATTGAGCACATTAGAGATGTTGCTTCCTTATGTGGTGTACACCATATCACACAGGAAGATGTAGCTATAAGACTACTTGCAGAATCATTCAAAGGAAGAGCGTTACAGTGGTTCAAGAGTCTTGGAGTAGGTTCAATTGCAACATGGGATGAGTTGGGTGACAAATTACACAGGCAGTTTCAGGACAGGTCTGATAACTTGTCTCTATTGGAGAAATTGACTACAATTAAGAGCACTCCTTAGGAGCAAATGAATGATTTTAATTTCAGGTTTTAGAGGACTTGGGATAGAATCCCTACAACAGTGAGACCACCTCCAAAATACGCATTTTTGTACTTTTTGAAGGCTCTTAACAACAATATAGCTGTTATGATACAGTCAAAGGGACGTGTTTCTCTACCAGATGCATTTGAAATAGCAATTAGAATAGAAAATTGTTTGATACAGGCAGGAAAGATTGCTCCTAGGCCACCAATGCCTATTTTTCTAGAGATACAGCCAAATATACCACTTCATATTCCACCATTTGCAGAATTACCTGTTGTATCAGCATTACCAGTTGCTGGTAAACAAGAATCTGCTGTTGTAGTACAGTCTCAGTGTTGGAAAACATGCCTCAATCTTACTGGCATGAAACTCCTGTAAGAGAAAAGTCAGTGTGACATTCTTGTTGTCTGGCTGACTAGTAGTTGTTTAACCTTGTGGAATGCTCATGTTGCTGAGACATTGTTGTTGTCTTGTCGATTGGTGTTATCACTATGACATTTCTATCGCTGTGACATTTTTATCTCTCCACTCGGGGAGATCTCTGGCCGACGGTTTGGTTATACACTCGAAGTCATCAGGGAGACACTCTGTCTGAAAGGTTTGCTTCGATATGATGTCTCATTGATACCGGTAGTCTTACCGATAGAGCTACATATGTTTTTCGTCGGTATGATGTCTTAGCAATATGGTATGTCTCGCTGATAGCATTACACTCGGAGTCATCGAGGAGAGGCATGGAGGCTTGGTAAGAACTCTTGGTGATGGATGTAAGTCTCGCCAATGGATATATTGCTTCGGTGTGACCTCTTGGTGAAAGCGGTAGTCTCTTCGACTGTTCTGTGTTCGGTATGATGTCTTACCGATATCGGTAGTCTTGCCAATAGCGCTACATGTGTTTGTTGTCAGTATGAAGTCTCAGCAACATGGCTGGTCTTGCCAACAGCTTTGCTCGATGAATATTGGTATGACATAAAGATCGATGAGACTCTTGGCAATAGAACTCTTGGCGATAGAGCTTCATAAGATGTATTTACGTTCAGTATGACCTCTCGCTGATAGTGATGGTCTGGTCAATGCTTCTACAATGGATATCGATATGAGGTCTTAGCGACAAGGGTGAGTCTAAGCGATAGCTTTTGAACTTGGTGTAACCTCTTGTCGAAGGTGATGACTATGGCCGATATCAACAGTTGGGTCTTGTGGCATCGGGGAGACACAGTTAGTGTCTCATCGAGATGCGAATATTGTTGAACGTTTTGACCGATTGGAAGACTGTCCTACGCGGTGTGGCTTTGACCAATCAGAGAAGCAAAATGGGAACCGTTGGAAGTTAGACTATTGTGGGCATTCTTGTGAGGAAGATCAACTGGTCATGGACGACATGGATATACTCAAGATTCAATGATGATGTTTGGTTGGATGAAGAATTCAATAAGTGATCAGTGTGAATTTGATTTGAGAGTGTCTTGTAAATGAGATGTTCTGTACAAGGTTGATTTTGAATCTGAGGCTATAAATTGGCATCAGAGAGTGAAGCCCGTACTCTGTATGTAATTTGTTTACTGTAATCTAAAGGGGTTTTTCTTAGTGTGGTGGGTTTTTCTCCCATAAGGGTTTTCCCACGTAAATTTGGTGTTCATCCGTGTATGGTTATTTATCTGTTTCTGTTATTTCTTTCAAGTGTATCTTAATTGGACTATAATAGAAAATTTAAAGTCACCTCTGCATTCTTCCCTGAGGTTTTGATGTTAGGAGAGTTAGTTCCACACCTTAGCTTTCCTTACAAGTGGTATCAGAGCCTGGCCAGTTGTGTTATCCTTATGGGTACATTGGATTTTTTTTGTCAATTTTGTTTAGTGGGAGTCTTGTAGAAGTTTGGTAATTCGAATTACAAGTTAAGATGGCAAGCACGTCAAGAAATATTGAGATTGAGAAATTCAATAGTAGCAATTTTGAGTTGTGGAAACTTGAAATGGAAGATCTGTTGGTTGATCCTGATCTTTGGATTGTTGTGTCTGGAACGAAGCCTACAGGCATGAAGTAAGAGGATTGGGACCTTGCAGATAGAAAATCAAAGGGGATGATAAGGCTTTATTTAGTAGACTCTGTTCTTTTGAATGTTCATGAAGAAAAGACTACATCTTCCTTGTGGAAAAGACTACAGCTATTTATCAGGGCAAGTCCTTGGTGAATAAATTGTTCTTGAGGAAGAAGTTGTATAGTTTGAGAATGCAGGAGGGAGGATCTGTTGTTGATCATTTGAGCACTTTCAACATGTTGATTGCTTAGTTAGCATCTATGGGTGTGAAGATTGATGAAGAAGATCGTTGTATGCTGTTATTATGTTCTTTGTCAGATTCTTGGGATCACCTGGTGATGACTATTGGGAGTACGACATCCACTTTTAAGATGGAAGATGTTGCTTCTTTGTTATCAAAAGAGATGAGAAGGAAATCTTCTGAGATGGAAAAGGAGGCTCTTACTGTTAGAGGTAGATCGAAAGAAAATGGCAAGAAGAAGGACAAGAAGTCCAAATCCAAATCAGAAGAGAGATCAAAGTCTCCTGGCAAGAAGTCCAAGGAGAAGTGCTGGAATTGTGGACAACCTGGTCATGTTCAAAAGGATTGCAAAGAGGAGAAAAAGAAGAAGAATTCTTCTGACAATGATTCTTCTTAGAGTGATGTAGACACTTTCATTGCAGCCTTGGCTACACAAGCATCAGATGATGTCTGGCTAATTGATTCTGGAGCATCTTTCCACATGACATCTCATAGAGACTAGTTCATGAAGTATGAAAATTATGGTGGTGGAAATGTGTATTTGGCAAGTGATTCATCTTTGGAAATAGTTGGTCATGGAAGAGTCAGAATTCAATTCCCTAATGGAAGAGTGAAGGGAATCAATGATGTAATGCATATACTAGGTTTGGCTCAAAATTTACTTTCTATAAGTAAGTTGAATGATATTGGAGTGCAAGTCACATTCTCTGGAAATGGCTGCAAGATGACTAGAGGCTCTATGGTGCTAGCAAGGGGTGCTCGTATTGGTACCTTGTATAAGCTGGATGCACATGTTGTACAATGCAATAGTGTCTCTATAAAGTCACAGAAAGCTATTCATGGGGGAAAAGAGGTAAAATTTCTTGATAGTGTAAACTCTATGGAAGTTAAAATTCCAGCAGAAAAGACTATGCTCTGGCATCATAGGCTAGGCCACATAGGAGAGAAAGGTTTAAAAACCTTGAAGAATAAAAACCTGGTTTAGGGGCTTAATGATTGTAACCTCGAATTCGAGTTTTGTGAACATTGTATATATGGTAAACATCACCGTGTTTTATTTTATTCTAGTCCTCACAAATCTTTTGGTTTGCTTGATTACATTAGAATCCAGTAAATGTTCCTTCTTTTTCTAAGGCAAGGTGCTATGTATCATTTATTGATGATTATTCAAGAAGGGCATTTGTCTATTTTTTGAAAAGTAAATCAGAAGTGTTCAGTCAGTTTAAGGAATTTAAGAACCTTGTAGAAAATTAGATTGGAAGAAAAATAAAATGTTTAAGGACTGATAATGGCGGTGAGTTTTGTTCTGATGATTTCGAGAGGTACTGTAAAGATCATGGGTTTAAAAGACATAAAACTACACCTTACACTCTGTAGCAAAATGGAGTTGCAGAAAGGTTCAATAGGACAGTGATGGAAAGAGCATGAAGTATGCTGAGTAGTGTTGGCTTGGAGGAGAAGATCTGGGCTGAGGCAGTTGCAACATCATGTTACTTGATAAACCATTCTCTGAATTCCTCTCTTGTTGATAAAACACCTTTGGAAGCATAGTCTGGAAAGAAGCCCTCTCTGAGACACATTCGAGTCTTTGGCTGTGAGGCATATGCACATGTGTCGTATGAGAAAAGATCTAAATTGGAAAAAAAGGCTATCAAATGTACTTTTATTGGTTATAGTGCTGGCATAAAAGGATACAAGCTTTGGAATCCTGATACGCAGAAGGTTCTATACAAAAAAAGTGTTATCTTTCATGAGTTGAAGTCTTCTACCTTGAATCTGCAGTCAAAGACAAAATCAGAAAATAAAAAGGATGTAGTTGAAGTTCCTCCAACACCAGATAAAGAGGAATTCAAAATTCAAAATGTACCTAAAACTGAGGAGATCTCAAGTGGTTCTGAGAGTTCTGAAGAAGAAGAACAACCTCAGCCTCAGCCCGTGAGGAGATCAACTCGTGAAAGAAAGCAACCTGATAGGTATGGGTTTTCTTTGATAGATTCTACTTGTGCCTATGCTTTAATTTCTAGCACGGATGAGCCTAGGACTATGAAAGAGGCATTTGGAATGTATGATTCAAACTCTTGGTTGGAAGCCATGAATGAAGAAATGACATCTTTAGAAAAGAATGATACTTGGAGTTTGGTGCCCTTGCCTAAAGGCAAAAAAGTTGTTGGCTGCAAATGGGTATTTAAAAGGAAAATAGGTCTAGATGGCAGTGTGGAAAAGTACAAGGCAAGGTTGGTTGCGAAAGGTTATTCCCAAGTAGAGGGAATTCATTATGGAGAAATTTTTTCTCTAGTAGCTAAGCTGACATCTATCAGATTTCTTTTGTCACTTGCAACAGTGTATGACTTAGAGGTTGAACAGATGGATGTGAAGACAACATTTCTTCATGGTGATCTTGAAGAAGAGATTTATATGTCCTAGCCTGAGCACTTTGTGGAGAAAGGTAAAGAAAAACTGGTTTGCAAGTTGAAGAAATCTCTGTATGGATTAAAGCAATCTCCTAGAATGTGGTACCAGAAGTTTGACACTTTTATCTTGTCATTAGGATTTGTAAGATCAAAATCTGATCATTGTGTGTATTACAAAGCTGAAAGTGATCAAGTTCTTATTATTGCTCTCTATGTTGATGATATGTTGTTCATAGGCAATAGTAAGTTAATGATTTTTGATCTTAAGTCTCAGTTGTCGGTAAAGTTCAAAATGAAAGATCTTGGTGTAGCGAGGTATATTCTAGGAATTGAAATAACCAGGGACAGGAATAGTAGAAAACTTTGGCTCAGTTAGAGTAAGTATATTAAGATTGTTCTAGAGAGATTTTGTATGACTAATTGCAAGCAGCTAGTTGTTCCAGTTTTGCAGGGAATGAAGCTATCTGTTGAAAATTGTAAAAAATCTCCTACTAAGATGGAGGACATGACCAATGTGCCTTATGCTAGTGCGGTTGGCAGTCTAATGTATGCAATGGTTTGTACAAGGCTAGACATTGCCCAAGCAGTGGGAGTACTTAGTCGGTTTATAACTAATCTTGACAGAACACATTGGGATGTTGTGAAAAGAGTATTCAGATATTTGAAGGGCACTTCAAAACATGCATTGTGTTACCATGGAAAATTGGTTGAATCATAGAGGACTGTCAGAATTCGAGGCTATGTGGATTCTGATTGGGTAGGGGACATTGACAGCAGGAGATCCACCAGTGGATATATTTTCATGTTGAATGGTGGTGCAGTTATTTGGATAAGTAACCGGCAGGCTGCAGTCGCTTTGTCCACTACAGAGGAAGAATACATGGCAGCAACACATGCCTGTAAAGAAGCTATCTAGTTAAAATGATTATGTTCTAACATTGGTTTTGATGCAAGGCAAATAACAATTTACTGTGATAGTCAGAGTGCTATTTGTTTGGCAAAGAATCCTACTTTCTATGCCAGAATGAAACATATAGATGTATAGTGTCATTTTGTACAATATATGGTGGAGGATGGAAAGGTCTCTTTAGAAAAAGTGGATACTTTGGAGAATGTTGCAGATGCATTGACGAAGCCAGTGAGCACAAAAAAGTTTAGGTGGTGTGCCAGTTTGATGAGCCTAAGTTCCCATGAATTTTAGTAGTTTTGTTGTGCTGTGGAGGTGCCAGTATGATCTTCGTCAAGTGGGAGATTATTGGAAAATGTGCCTCAATCTTACTGGCATAAAACTCCTATAAGAGAAAAGTCGGTGTGACATTCTTACTGTCTGGCCTACTAGCAGTTATTTAACCTTGTGGAATGTTCATGTCGCTAAAACATTGCTACTGTCTTGCCAACTAGTGTTATCACTGTGACATTTCTATCTCTCTTCGCTTGGGGAGATCTCTGGCCGACAGTTTGGTTATACACTTGAAGTCATCGGGGAGACACTCTGTCCGAAAGGTTTGCTTTGGTATGATGTCTCACTGATAGCGGTAGTCTTACCGATAGAGCTACATATTTTTATCGTCGGTATGATGTCTCAGCGATATGGTATGTATCGCCGACAGCGTTATACTTGGAGTCATCGGGGAGAGACATGGAGGCTTGGTAAGAACTTTTAGTGATGGATATAAGTCTCGTCGATGGATATACTGCTTCGGTGTGACCTTTTGGTGAAATTGGTAGTCTCTCTGATTGTTCTGTTTTCAGCATGATGTCTTACCAATATCGATACTCTTTCCAATAGCGCTACATGTGTTTGTTGTCAGTATGAAGTCTCAGTGACATGGCTGGTCTCACCAACAGCTTTTCTCGATGAATATCGGTATGACAAAAAGATTGATGAGACTCTTGGCAATAAGAGAACTTTGCCAATAGAGTTTCACAAGATGTATTTACGTTTGGTATGACCTCTCGCCGATAGTAATGGTCTGGTCGATGCTTCTACAATGGATATCGGTATGAGGTCTTAGCGACAAGGGTGAGTCTAAGCGACAACTATTGAACTCGGTGTAACCTCTTGTCGAAAGTGATGACTCTGGCCAATATCGACAGTTGGGTCTTGTGGCATCGGGGAGAGACAGTTAGTGTCTCACCGACATGCGAATACTATTGAAGATTTTTGACTGATTGGAAGACTATCCTACATGGTGTGGTTTCGACCAATCAGAGAAGTAGAATGGGAACCGTTGGAAGTTAGACTGTTGTGGCCATTCCTGTGAGGAAGATCAACCAGTCATGGATGACATGGATATACTCAAGAGTCGATGATGATGTTCAGTTGGATGAAGAATTTGATAAGTGATCGATGTGAATTCAATTTGAGAGTGTCTTGTAAATGAGATGTTCTATACAAGGTTAATTTTGAATCTGCTGTTGTAAATTGACATCAGAGAGTGAAGCCCATACTCTGTATGTAATTTTTTTACTATAATACAAAGGGGTTTTTCTTGGTGTGTTGATATTTTCTCCCATAAGGGTTTTCCCACGTAAATCTAGTGTTCATCTGTGTATGGTTATTTATCTGTTTCTGTTATTTCTTTCAAGTGCATCTTAATTGGACTGTAATTGAAAATTTAAAGTCACCTCTACATTCTTCCATGAGGTTTTGATGTTAGGAGAGTTAGTTCCGCACCTTAGCTTTCCTTACACTTAGGAGTTGCAAGAAATAAAAGAGAGCCAACAAAAGATTGAAAACATTTTGCAGACCTTTGGTAATAAGTTGGTGAATTTAGAAAAGCAACAATCTTACACTAGGCCTTATCAACAGAAGAATCAGACTTCAAATCAACCATTTCAAGGTAATAGGCAATAGTATCAAGGAAACTTCCAAGGTCCATGACATAATGTGAATCAAAGGCCTTTTCAGGCATATAATCCAGCACTTGTTAGTGTAGCTAGGGATCTTGTCCCTATTCAGAATAACTTGGCTGTTGATTATGAGTGGTGCTACCCATGCAACCAACCACATAATCAAGCTACATGCTCCAATGGAGTTATTAATCAAGCACTTATGGTACAGAATGCACTCAATGATGCACCTCCACAACACCAAGATCAACTTACAAATGAAACTACCTTACTTAACTGGCAAGGTGAAGAATTTTGTGGATTGAATGTAGAGAATTCTCTAGTTGCAGCTAACACAATGGAAGAGAAAATAGCTTTTGAACTTGATCAAGCAGCTGATAAAGGATAGGAAACAACTATATAACCATCTACATCTCAAGTAACTCGTGTTTTGCGAAGAAATCAGCAATTCCTAGTCAAGAAGCAGCCGCACTTGCAAGCTGATCATGTTGGCATAAAGGTACATCATAAAGTAAAACCAACTGTACCTTATAATATTGTTGATAATATGAAAAAGATGAATGTAACGATGTCTATGTGGGATTCATTAGCTATCCCAGGTCAAAAAGACATGTTATAGTTAGCCTTGTCAAATCTGAAAATGTCTGATGAGTCTGAGTTTCCAATAGGTCAAGTTAGAGCTGTATTGACAAATGATCCTTAAGAAAATGATAAAAAACCCAACAAAGGGGCAGGAAAAGACATCAAACCACCTCCATTTTATGTGTCTATAATCATAGGTGATAAGTTAGTTCACAACTGTATGGTAGATAGTGGAGCTAGTAGCTCCATTATGCCAAAACAAGTTGCTGACAAACTTAGACTAAAATATCAGCCTTTAGAGAAAAGAGTGATTCAACTAGATGGTACCTCAGTTAATACTTTAGGTGTTATTAAAGGTTTGAGTCTTACTCTTCACGCTTGTCTAAACTTTTCAATTCCTTAGGACATATGCGTTATAGATCTTCCACCTTTCTTTGCTTTCTGTTTCTCAAGAGACTTTACAGCTAAAATAGGAGGCTATGTGTCAGCTGATTGGTCACATATGTTGTTTAGAACAAGATATGGAACCAAAGTTACCATTAAATCTAAAAATTTGGCCAAAGATCACATTGAGCCATATAAGCCAAGTCCTATCAACGTTGTTCCTACTACTGCAGACACAAATGGTGTCATTTTTACTGACATTGAGCTAGCTACTGCTCAAGAACTTCAAGCAGAAGTTGTTCCTGATGTGTTGTTACATGAATGGGTAGCTGAAAATGTGTTGGACAGTCTTGAAGACCTTATTCAAGATGTCGGTATGGGTAATTATGTGATGCTTGAACCTGATGCAGAGGTTCCAAACTTTGAAAAAGGAATAAATCAATTGTTACAACAACAAAATGAACTTTGGGAAATATTTTTTGATGGTTCCAGAAGCAAGAATGGAGTAGGTGGAGGTGCAATGTTGGTTTTTCCACAGGGTGATAAGTAATTTTTAGCCTTTCATTTTGCTTTTGCATGTTCTAACAACATTGCTGAGTATGAAGGACTCATTCAAGGCGTTGAGTGGGCAAGGAAAAGAGGAATTAACTATTTAAAATTCTATGGAGAGAGCGAATTGATAGTTAATCAGGTTAGAGGCCTGAATGTTGCCAATAACGATGCCTTGAAGTCTTACAGAAATAGTGTATGGAATATAATTAAAGAATTTAATGCCTTCAATCTGATTTCTATTCCACGAAATCAGAATAAGCATGTTGATAGACTTGCAACAATTGGAGCACAGTTTGATATCCCAAACGATATAAAAAAAGATAAAATACAATAGTATGTTAAGGTTGTTATTAGGCCATCAATTCCTGATAACAACACAATCTGATAGGTATTTGAAAGTGATGAGAAGATTTTAACCTTTCTGCTCCAAGCAGATCAATTTTCTGTAGTGAACCAGGGAAAGATTAAACAATAGTATGATGATTAAGTGATACAACTGAAGACAAATAAACTTCCCAAAGGACTGGTTACCTTGGAATCCATATTCAATTTTGATGATTAGCTTAAAAAAAAACAAAGTCAGCATTCAAGTCAAAGAAGATCGTTATCAAGAAGTGGAAATCTTTAAAGGTAAGCTTCTCAAATTAGGTAGAATTTGTTCAGCTGAAGATAGAAAAGCTTTCATTACTATATGTCAAGAGTATCATGATGTTTTTGCTTGGCAATATTCTGATTTAAAAGGGTTTGATCCTCATATTGCACAACATATAATTGAGTTAGAAGTTGGTGCCAAGCCTGTTAGACAAAAACAAAGACCTTTGAACCCCAAGCTCAAACCTTTAATGATCAAAGAGCTGACCAAGTTAGTGGAAGGGGTAATTGTATTTCTAATTAAACACACATCCTGGGTTTCTAATCTTGTTCTGGTTAGAAAGAAGAATGGTGAGATAAGATTATGTGTAGATTTTAGAGAACTTAACAGAGCGTCTCTAAAAGACCATTATCCCTTACCGTCTATGGAATAGATTTTCCAAGCTGTTGTTGGTTTAGAGAGATTTTCTCTTCTAGATGGATATTCTGGTTATAACCAGATTCTAGTCAAAGAGGAGGATCAATATAAAACAACATTTACAACAAAATGGGGCACTATGGCCTACAAGAGAATGCCTTTTGGTTTATCTAATGATAGTGCCACCTTTTAGCGTGCCATGGATATGACGTTTCAAAATTTAATTCAAAAGTTTTTGCTTGTTTACTTAGATGACATAACAGTATATTCCAAGAAAGCAGATGAACACTTGTCACATCTCAAGCAAGTTTTTGAAAAATGCAGAGAATATGAAATATCTCTCAATCCAAAAAAGAGTATCTTTGCAGTTCATGAGGGTAAACTGTTAGGTCACATAGTATCAAAAGACGGAGTTACCATTGATCCTGAAATAGTCAATGCTATACTTGAACTCCCATTACCTAATCATAAGAAAGGATTGCAAAGCTTTTTAGGGAGAATCAACTTTTTAAGAAGATTCATTCCTGATGTTGCAAACTTACTACAACCTTTGACTTCCATGCTTAAAAAGAATGTAGTTTTCAGTTGGACTAGAGAAGAAAAATGTAGTTTTGAAGAAATCAAGGAAGCTTTAGCATCATCCCCAACGCTGGTGAATCCATATTTCTCTAAAGACTTCTTTTTGTATGCTTTTGGTAGCATTAGTTCAATTTCTGCTATGCTGGTTCAAAAAAATATTGACAATTTAGAACAACCAATAGCTTTCTTTAGTCAAGGACTTGCTGATTATGAAGAGAAATACACATTTGTTGAGAAACATGTTCTCGCTGTGATCAAAAGCTTAAAGAAGTTTAAACCTCTAATCTCCAACAACAAGATTCATCTTTTAGTTGCACATCCAAGTGTGAAAGAATTTTTGTTAAACAAAGATCTGAGTGAGAAAAGAGCAGGGTGGATCACAAAAGTAATGGAGTTTGATGTTGATATCAAGATCACAAAACTTGTCAGAGGTAGAGGACTTTATGAGAAACTTGCCTCAACCCCTGAAGATGCACAAAAATCAGAATCAGAAGCTATTTTAGTTAATGACAATGAAATTCAAAATGTTGCTCCTGCATTAACAACAAGTTGGGTTCAAGAAATGACCCACTTTTTTCAAATTGGTGAATGTCCACTAGGTCTAGACAGAGCAAAATGAAGATACTTCTAATTACAATCAATTCCTTACGTCCTCATTGAAAATATTCTTTTTAGGAAAGATTTGAATGGTGTTTTGTTAAGGTGTATTGATATTGATCAAACAAAAAAAGTACTTCATGAATTTCATGATGGAGTTTCAGGAGGTCATTTTGCTCCAAGGAAAAACTACTTGGAAAATCATGAGAGCTGGTTACTTCTAGCCTAGCTTATTTAAAGATGCGTATGCATGGTTAAGAAAGTGTGTTAAATGTGCTTTATTTGCAGGAAAAGAAAAACTCCCTGCTATGCCTTTACGTCCAATTCAGATAGAGAAACCCTTCATGAGATGGGGGATTCACTTCATCAGACCTATTAATCCAACTTCCAGTGCTGGTCACAAGTGGGTGCTTACAGCCACAAATTATTTTACACGATGGATAGAAGCAGGAGCTTTGAAAGAATCTAATGAATCTTCTGTTCTGAGCTTTTATGAAGATATAGTCACTAGATTTGGAGTTCTTGACTCCATTATTTCTGATAATGCTCTTGAATTTGTTGGGTTAAGAGTTACAAATTGGGCTGTTAAATATGGAGTTCAAGTAAATAGTGTCATTTTATGATATCAGTTATCAGCTCATCTTACTGAGGGTTTAAACCTAGACTTGAAGCCACCAAAGAGGCATTCAAAGTAACAAGGGATTGCTACAAGAAGGATCAAATCAATATATATGACAGTGCTAGTGATGTAGGAAAAGCTAGTCTTTGAAGAGTGTTTTAGTATAAGAACAAAGTTCTATGTGAAACTAGAGAAAGGGACTATGAATGAAATAGCATAATAATAATTGTTAGAGTCTCAATAATGAAGTGCTTATAACACTGTCTAACAGTAACAACCAAAGCTTTGTTGATAGAATGTACAATCTAACTAAGCTAAAACTGATGATTGTGATGATTGTGCCATGGACTAAGGAACCTTTGAAGCACACATGGTGATGGTCCTCAATTGTAAAAAGTAGATAATAGTCTCGAGAATAGTGAGTACGGTGACAAATTTTTACACATTCATCTATGAAAGAAGGAACTGTTCAGACTGGAGTTTTGGCTGGTAATGTTAGTGATATTGTGTAGAGTAAAATAGTGAAGGCACGGGTTTCATTTAAACCCATAAAATGAAAAAATACTACAAATTCCATAGTTTCTAGATGACCCTATTGGAAGACCCAAAAAATTTAAGAGAAGATCTCATTATTATGGCGCAACCAATTTTATAAGGTACAAAAAATGTAATGAAATCATAGGGTGAAGAATAAACAAAGCCTAAATCATTGAAATATAAGGTAGAAATCTATTTGTTCACAAGCCACGGTCATGAAAGGACCCAACCACCTATAGAAGCATGCCAAAGAAGTACCAAAAATTATAGAATAAAGTTTCTCAGTGAACATATGAATCTACAAAAAATATAAAAAACCCTCAATGTCATAGTGCTTGAGTCATGGGGCCGAACTACAGGATGTTTGAATGCTAAGTAGTTATCTAAAATGTTTCCTTTGTTGCACAAAAATCCACGACCATCAAAGCAGAAAGATGATATAACCCAGATGGGGTTTTTCTCCCAGAATATAAATTCCATGGCGAGTCTTCAAAGGTCAATACATAAGCAATTAAAACACAGATTCAAGCCTTTCTAGCTGTGACTTGTGAACAAATAGAGAATTTTTCTCAACAAGAGTCACAAATACTAAGGCATTCATGATGAATCATTGAGTAACAGAATTCTTTGCATAAACAATGGAACTGTATCAAAAAATATTCATAAGCCGCGACTATATATGACTAGTTTGATAAAAAAAGGAGGTATTTTGTCAGGGATTTCTTTAAAAATGACTTACCAGTTTATTTCTGTAGAGGAAAATGATGGTTTCTATGCCAAGTTTATCTTGTCAACTACAAAAAATCCGCCATGGTCGAGCACCTTGAAACCCTCATAGTTGGTGGCATTGTTTTCCTCTTTGGGTTCAGTAAAGAAAGAAAAGCTTTTCTTTTCTTTTGCATTGATTTTAGGTTTTGGGAAAACCCTAATACATGTGGTTGATAGAATAGGAAATTTTTGCCTTCATTTTATCAAAAATATCATTGTTACTAATACCTTGTCAATTTGAGTTTGAGTTGCCTTTATTTTCTTAGGCATCTTCATGTTTTTACCTTATGCACCCTATTCTTTAAGGGTTTGTGATTATACGTGAAGATGAAGTTTATTTTATTTTATTTGGATTTAATCTATATTGTAAAATGTTTAAATTCAAATGATAAACTTATAAATCATTTGAATTAGACATTACTTCTACAAAATGCAAAAATCATGAAAAACATTTGCTAAATAACAGGTCATAAAGTCTTTTAATGCAATAAGGAGATGGATATACTTATCTTTCTTACTGGAGAAGGAAAGGGGAGGTTATTTTCAGTTTAGGAATACAAGGAGGGTATCTAGGGGCCAATTTATTTAGTTTTATCTTGGATATGGTTAATTTGACCTTTTCAACCCTTTTGGAGCCTCTTTGAAGAAGAATCAGTTGCTATATTCTAGGCTAATTAAAGACATCCGACCCAAGTTGTTAGTGGGGATTACTTAGTCTCTTAGGCTACTCATTGTAAGCAGTTCTAATTTTTGTCAGTTTGGAGAGTTAGTGATTTTTACAATCCTTTTTCAGATTGGCAGACTTTGTAACTCAATTTTCTTTTCGATATGGAATACAGTAGAGACCTTTGAACATTAATTATTTCTTGCTAATTTGGCTTCTCTTTCTTTGCTTCATTGTGTGCATCAATAAGATTTCATCAAAGTTATTTGTGAGGTATTATCATTTCCTTATAGCTTTATCTCTTATTCAGCACCTTTGTTCAAAATATTGTTAGTGCAGGGCATAGTTTGTGTCCAAATTTTGTAAATGGCTTGTAGTTGTGAATTCATTTTCCTTCTAGAAGTTTGAGCATTACTACCTTGTTATGAAATACTTATGCAGTGACATACAAGAGTAAGCTGTGAAATTTTCTTTTAAAATTTTTTAATCATTATAAGCAGAGTGTTGAAGTTCTGAATTTCATAGTCCTTTTTTTCAATTAGGTATATCACCATAGAAATAGATTATCTTGATTTTTATGCATATATTTCTTCCTTTTTCCTCATTAATCAATAGTTTAGGTGACACCATAAGAAGCCGGCCTTCTCCGAAGGTTGACCTCAATCTACAAGTAACCCACAACTTTAGAGGTCTTCCCATGTTACACTAAGGTGTTGAACATCAGGTTCAATAGGGTGCACTTTTAATAGCTAACACTTAGCAAGCTTATAACATGTATTTGAATTTTGGGCTAATTTTCCTACCTATGTACACCTTCTTTGGAGCATCACTAATTCTAAGATTCACTTCTTCCAGATCATCATGATGTATTGGTGCCTATTTCAATATTGACCTATCATTTACATTAAAAACTCACTCCAAATCCACAAGATCCTTTGGAATTTTGTTTGTCTTCAACTGTACAACTTTGTGACCAAAAAGAGTGTCATTTCCATCAACATTTTCAATAAAGGAATTAAAATATATCTCTTGAGCTTCATATTTGTCTACACATTGAAGAAAATTTATCAAATCCTTATCATCATTGAACACTTGCCAACTATATACATTGTGAGGAATATAAGGTCTAGTTTTAAATTCTATTTCCGAAACACCAATCAATGTAACATCATCCCTTCTTAAAGCAATTTTTGCAAGAAAATCAACCATCAAATTCTTGGACCTATCTACCCAATCAATTGAAATTGCATCAAAGAGTTCAATTGTATCCCACACTGCATACTTATATTGTTTGAGCCTTTTATTCTTTGTGGCATATTTAGATCTTACCTGTGCTACAACTAATTCATAGTCTCCATACACAGTCAACAATTTGATTCCATTTTTTATAGCAAAATTCAGGCCCAATAGTAATGCTTCATATTTTGTTATATTATTAGTACATTCAAATGACATCAGAAATGAGTACTTGAAAGTTTTACCACTAGGACCAATGGAAATTACACTAGCTCCATTTCCTTCCTTGCTATAGGCTCAATCAAAATACATCTACCAAACACCAATTTTATCCAATTGAACTACAACACCAATTGGATCACTATTTTGCAATTGAGGCTGTAATTGTTCAACTCTGAAGCTTCCCAACTCCACGTCACAAAGGTAGTTCATTTTATTAGAGTCAGTTCTTTCTACCACTTGCTCGAATCTTAGCTCCATTTACAATTTGACCTCTTTCCCATTCACAGGTATGGTTGCATATTGTTGATGGAGATGTTACTCATAGCAACAGGGTGAATAAATTATCCACAAACAAACCGCGAAGAGCCTATCCTTCTTGAAAGACTTATCCAAAGACAACCCCAGGGGATCCATATGATAGGATAAAAGTTGATTCAGTTCAATCCCAAGTTTCTGGTAGTCATGTGTTGACAATACTAGGTTCACTTAAGGGTATGATGTGATCTTGTTGTTAATCTCAAAGGGACTATGTTTATTTGAAATCATATGTATTAGACATTGGATTCTCAGTTAGATCAAAAAATAATATAATGAAATCGAAAGATTTCAAATAATACTTCATGAACATCAATAAGCTTGCTATCACTTAAGTAGATTTAGCTTTAAGCATTCAACAATTTCATAGGAAATGAAAGATTTTCAATAAATTTTCATCCATTCATTTATTTTTTTTAAAACATTTTCTAGAATTTAAACATCTATTCTAAAATAAAACATAAGAACACATAAAATTAAAATTTCTCCTGGTTGTTCTCCACACATGCCCCAAAGAATTAACCAAATCAAAGCAAACCACTTTATACTTCACCTAAATTATTCAAAGCTACATATAAAATGATGCAAGCTTTTAAAGACAGGGGTTTTAGTTTGGACACCGAGTAGGTTTGCATGCACCCTTAAACGACGTGGCACACAGTCTTGTTCGACTGAACTAACAAAACTAGCTACAAAGATTCATGAGATAGATAGCTATCAAATTGGATTCAATATTGATTAATATCTACATGCATACAAGTTTTTTAGATCGAAATGATTTAGAAAACGGGAAAAAGGAACAAAACTTAGAGAAGTTTTGGCTCTTCTAGAATCCACAAATTCTTAACTTAACTTAAAAAGAAGTATCCTCTGGCATTTTATAGAAGTAAGGCACATATAGGATAAGAAAAATACATGAGAGGAAATCCAAGGGATGAATCACATCAAGGCATGTAGAATGTAGTGACTGGTAAGAGAATTGCAATCAAAGCCAACGAAGGTCAACTCCAATTGCACGTTGAAGCACTTTGGGCTTTAATCTTTTATTATCACCAAGAAAATATCTTGAATCAAGATAGTGTGCAGGAACTTTCCCATATATTCAAAATGATTACTTTATTACCTTGTTCCTACATTCTGCTCTGCTTCGGGCTTGCTACTCTCGGGAATGGGCTCCCCCAAAGATTTGCATTTTTCTCCACTACGTGTGCAATACCGAGATCTCCAACATTTTGGTGGACTCAAAGTCCTCTACCTTATAACCTCCTAGAGTATACAACCCGATTTGGATATAATTTTATCCATGATTCAATTTTTTTTGACCATCCATACTAGAACTCTGCATCTCCAGCAATCATAAATTCCATTCATTAAATCCATTTTTAAAAGAAACATTAAAAAAACATCTCATGTAAATAAAACCATTATTCAATTGTTATCACATAAATTTCTCATAAATAACATACTTTCAAGCATATTACAAATTCTTGCATGATTATCTTATATATATATATATATCGGATTACCAAGCTATTAGAACCATTAGATAACCATAAGATTTTAAAACTTCATTTTACATCGGTACTCGCTACCCGGTATTCAGCTTTACCCATGAACTTTCCCCGGACTTTAGTTTTACCGTAACTTCCATTTTACCAAACCTCAAATACTGGACCGAAACATTCTTCTCACATCTGCATTACCTTTTTCCATTTTCAAACATTCCCAGTCCCAGTATCCGGTACTCGGAACACTACATTAAGAACACTACATTAAGAAGTACTCTTTTATTAAATATTTCTCTTTGCTCTTCACTTCTAATGATCCTTTCAACTTGCTAGCTCCTGCCATAAGAGTTAAATTTTTCACTTGGGTCCCCAAGTATTATAACCTTGGGGCATGTTGTGAGACCACACAACAACTTGCAACCAATTAAACCAAATTTAAACTAAAACTTGAGATTAAATCAGCAGTTGTAAATTATAATTTATGCATATTTTAAAACAATAACCATTACCTTTACCTAGATTATGGTATAAAAAAGTAAAACTCCACCGGAAACATCTGTGTGTGCTCTGATTAATTCTAGATTTTAGAATTCAGTGAAAATAATTAGTTCATTGACATTGAACTACATAATATGGTAATCCTCCAAAGCCAACTAGGGATAGAGACTTGCTACTAGTCAAACATCCATAGCCCTGACAAGGTTATCTCCATAATTCCCCCCAAACATAGCTCTACTGCCAGCTAGGTGTCTATAGCTCCGGTAGAGATATTTGAATAGCCTAAAGAGTTGATTTTTTCTTTTTTTTTTATATTGCAATGATAGCTCATTTTCTCTTTTGATATTTCAATAATAGCTCATTTTCAACTTGCAGACAATGAAGCCCACTATTAGGTTGGGAATTATAGTGGTAGTGAAGGTTACCTTTTGATTTTTCATTCAATGCAAATCCCTTCATCAATTCACTTCTTCCCAAAAATTCATTTAATAATTCCCTGTTGGTGAGTATTTCTAGCTAAATTTTACCAATTTATGCCAAATCCTAGCTAACTGCAACTTGCTATATGTTAGAAAATATGCATAAATTAAAATTCAACAATGAACAATTTAATCACCAAATTTAAATATAAATTTAGAACCATTAGTCACCACCCTTTCAATTAAATTCTATTGCAACTGCTAAATATTCGGCTAGCACTGCACCACATTAATGAATCGAGAATGTCATGATGACATTGAAACATGATTGTGATTATTCTGCATTAAATTCACACGCCTCAACTCACACGTATTACTTCTTTCAAATTACCTGAGCGATGATGTGTGTTGCCTTGCTACCTTCATTTTCCTTTCTATTCCACACACATAAGCACCTTCATAATTAATACGACTTTAAAAAAATATGAAATGACCACTATTAACTTCAAAATCTTCAACTTGCTTGATTTGTAATCTTTGTACTGATCAAATTTGAAGCAATTTATCACCATCTTTGTGTAAAGAATTAATTTGATTTAACATTCTGCTTTGAAGACAATTATTCAGCTACCACCTTGCTTACGTTTTCCAAGACTTCACTTGAGGAAACTATGTACCGCAACTTCCTCATGACTTTCTATAAATTATGCACTTCTTCTTGAATTCTTCATGCTTTTGCTTAGCTTTCTTGTTATTCTGCATTTCTTGTTTTGCTAGTTCTTGCTTGCTTCTAGGTTATGGATACTCCAATTTCCTTGTCTTGGTCTCGCCGCCAGAACTTTTTCTTGGGAAATATCACACCGCAAAGGCTTGAAAAGGTTTTCTTCATTCAGACTTCTAGTTTCATTGTACCAAATTTGTGCTTAGTTCTCAGGGAAAAGTATGTAGAATCCAACTGCTACTTACATTTCTATTCCGACGTGGTGTCTCATTTTGTAGCATCACTTATGGATATTGTGCTTCCTGTAGAAGATGTTCGCTCGGCTACCAATTTGATAGTAAGGCCTAAATATTTGGAGAATCTAGATACTATTTTGTCTGTTGCACACTCGATCATCATAATCCATTCCATGGATGATATTCCTTGTTTCTTGGAACATGAGGAAGTGGTTCCACTCTGGCCTTTCCTTACTGACCTCTATATTCATGATTTTGAAGTTCACCAGGAACTCGCCTACATATGGTATTTGGCCCTGATAAATGAGGCATCCCATATTGACTGAATGGTTACTACTACCTATAGCTAACTTACTCTTTTTTGACTTTTTTGATCTTCTGAAGCAAGAATTTTGATACTCTATGTATATACGTGATATACACATATATAGCTTTGTAGTACATCTTAAAGCATGTATTTATTGTGCATGGTTTTATCATTTCACTTCACAACATAATTTTACAAATGTTTGGATTAAATCTCATGTGTAAGATAAGCTAAGTAGAATTTGCTAATGTAGAGGCCAAATGAAAAGAAAAGAAAAAGGAAAGAAAGAAAAGTGACAACAAAGAGAAGAAAAATAAAATAAAACTAACCCTAACTAACAAAACCTCTAATTTAAAAAATGATTAATCCTAATAAAACAACATATTTTGATTTCAATAACTATTTCCATTGTTGTTTTGGTACGAATTACAACAGGTTTATCTTTAAATTCATTCAACAAAATTTCAAAAGTTCTACTATAACAATGATTTTTTCTAAATTTTCTACATTTAATAATCATAAATTCAAAGGTCTACTTACCAATGACTTGGATAATATGTATGAAAATGACCTCATTGAAGGTCGATTGCACACACTTCGTCTGATGTGACCATACTCTACCTTCTTTCAGCCCTAGTTCATGGCTTATTTTTTTACTCTGTTTGCTTCCATGAATGGTTGTGTCCATTTCTCAGCTTTCTCCTCTGAAAATCTTTCTCTTCGGTCCTACCTTCACTTTGCACTTGTTAGACTAAGATATATCACAATTTATATTGTTATCAGAGAGAGAAAACGTAAAAGTTTGATACTCTGTATCATGCATAAAATTAGGAAAATTTCCTTTTTTTAACTTGTGAATTTTCAACTTGGAGAAAAATACATGTGTCTCCACTCAATTTTCCCTCTCCTTTTCTTAATTTGTGTTTTCCATGTATAAGGATAATGATGGCTCATCAATACTATTTCCTAATTTTTGATGTGATGTCTTTGAATCTCGTCATTCTTGCTTATTTTCCTAAAAAACGTTAAGATTTTCTTTATAATAATTGCAGTTGTCAAACCCTTTTGATGTATCGGATAATTTTTTAATATTTCCAATTCCAATAGGGTTGCACGTATTTCTTATTGATAGTTCCTTTCTTCTAGCAGTTGGAACTTCTTCTGTTAATGAAATCACCTTACATATGGCCAAACCTACCCTAGTAAAAAAAATCACAATCGAGTTCACTGTGATCAGTTGTATCATGAATTCTACACTCGATGACTCTACCAAAGGTGAGTAAACTCAAAGGATATAATCTTTGGTTAATTTTTTTTTCCAAAGTTTCTCAACTTCCATATTGAAACACCAACTTGCCCTAAATTTTTTCTTTACAAGCCTTCTCCTTTGAAATAAGGACTAATACAAATTTTAAAATATATAGGCCCTCCTTCTAGCAATGGGATCCTATTGATGGTGATGTTACTCGCAACAATAGGGGAATAAATTCTCCATAGACAAACTGTGAAAAGCCTATCCTTCTTGAAAGACTTAACCAAAGACAACCCTAGGGGATCTATATGATAGGATAAAAGTTGACTCAATTCAATCCCAAGACTTTGATAGTTAGGTCTTGACAATACTAGGTTCACTTCAGGGTATGATGTGATATTGTTGTTAATCTCAAAGGGACTATGTTTGTTTGAAATAATATGTGTTAGACATTGGATTCTCAGTTAGATCACAAAATAATATCATGAAATTGAAAGATTTAAAATAATACTTCATGAACATCAATAAGCTTTCTATCACTTAAGTAGATTTAGCTTTAAGCATTCAACAATTTCATGGGAAATGAAATATTTTCAATAAACTTCCATCCATTCATTTATTTATTTTTAAACATTTTTCAGAATTTAAACATCTATTCTAAAATAAAGCATAAGAATACTAAAAATTAAAATTTCTCTTGGTTATTCTCCATACATGCCCCAAAGAATTAACCAAATCAAAGCAAACCACTTTATACTTCACCAAAATTATTAATAGGTACATATAAAAAATGTGAGCTTTTAAAGAGAGGGGTTTTACTTTGGACACCGAGTAGGTTCTGCATGCACCCTTAAACAACGCGACACACAGTCTTGTTCAGCTGAACTAACAAAACTAGCTATAAAGATTCATGAGATAGGTAGCTATCAAATTGGCTTCAATATTGATTAATATCTATTGCACACAAGTTTTTAGATCGAAATGATTCATAAAACAAGAAAAAAGAACAAAAATTAGATAAGTTTTGGCTCTTTCGGAATCCAAAAATTCTGAACTTAACTTAAAAAGAAGTATCCTTTGTCCTTTTATAGAAGTAAGGAACAAATAGGATAAGACAAATACATGAGAGTAAATTCAAGGGAAAAATCACATCAAGGCACATGGAATGTAGTGATTGGTAAGCGAATTGCAATCAAAGTCAACAAAGGTCAACTCTAATTGCAAGTTGAAGCACTTCGGGCTTTAATCTTTTATTATCACTAGGCAAATATCTTGAATCAAGATAGTGTACAAGAACTTTCCCATATATTCAGAATGATTACTTTATCACCTTCTTCCTACACTTTGCTCTGCTTCAAGCTTGCCACTCAGGAATGGGCTCTCCCAAAGATTGGCATTTGTCTCCACTGTGTGTGTAATACCGGGATCTCCAGCATTCCGGTGGACTCAAAGCTAGAACTCTACCTTATAACCTCCCAGAGTATACAACCCAATTTGGATATAATTTTATCCATGATTCAAATTTTCCTAACCATCCATACCCAAAATTTTCATCTGCTGCAATCACAAATTCCATTCATTAAATCCTTTTTTAAAAGAAACATTTAAAAACATCTCATGTAAATAAAACCATTATTCAATTATTAACACATACATTTCTCATAAATAACATGCTTTCAAGCATATTACAAATTCTTACATGATTATCTTATATATATCAAATTACCAGACTATCTGAACCATTAGATAACCATAAGATTTTAAAAATTTATTTTACATCACTCCCTGGTACCTGGTAATCAGCTTTACCCATGAACTTTCCCCAGACTTCAGTTTTATTGGAACTTCCATTTTACCAGACCGAAACATTCTGTTTGCATTTGCATTACCTTTTTCCTTTTACAATCATTCCCGATTCCTAGTGTCTGGTACCCAGAACACTACATTACGAAGTACTCTTTTATTAAAGATTTCTCTTTGCTCTTCACTTTCGATGATCTTTTCAACTTGCTAGCTCCTACCATAAGAGTTAAATTTTTCACTTGGGTCCCCAAGTCTTACAACCTTGGGGCATGTTGTGGGGGTCACACAACACATATGATAGATCCAACTGAACATTTCCACCAACAACAATAGTCCATTATCTTGACAACAACATGCCATAATATGGCAGAATATTGACCACAGTAATGTTAGTTCTATATGTAGCTTTAGGATAAGTAACCAACTTGATCTCCATGTCCCTCATGATACCAATGACATGGATTGACCTATTATCCATGGCATAACACTTTCCATATGTAGAGTCAACCCATAAACCAAGCTCTTTTATGACTACCATATGAATGATATTTATTGCTACTCCTGAATCTATCATACAATTCTTTACTAGCCTATTGTTAATCAACAATGTGGTATAGAAAGGATAAACTTGGGGTGGACTCTTTATCAAAGTAGTTCCCAAATAAATCTCAGGAGTTTTCATGGCTTCTTATCTAACATCATTCACTTGCATCTTATTCTTTTCTAATTTATTATTATCCTAGACTTCAGGCTTATTTGACATAATTGCAATCAACTTCAAAGCACTATTTCTATACTCGACAATTTTCATCATTTTCATCAATGGCACTGAAAATTTGATTTAAGACAAATCCTAAGTTATATCAAAAAAGGGCATACCTATCAGAAGCTCTATTTTTTTCATTTCCACTTTGGTAAGCTTATGCTCTCCCATTACTTGTTGCTTAGAGTCACTCCTTGCTTTATTTTGATCTACCTTTGCTATGTCTCTGGGAACACATCTTTGGGCCAGCCTTTGTGTATTTCTACTTTCATCATCCTCTTGAAATTATGGAGCAATCTCCTTACCAGTTTGCTAATTCTTCACAAGCAAATTACCAGGTGAACCTTGATCAGTGTTGACCATTTTGTTTCTAAGATTGTAGTTGCTTCTAGCTTGCACTATAGTAGCAACTGTAACCATTTTTATCTCCTCTTTAGTAAGTATCGTCCTCTCTCCTCCATAAGGCCTGGTTGCTAGCATATTTACAATATGCTCGTCTCTCTCCTTATCATATGGCATTTCATCTTCATGTATTGAATGTGCAACCACATGCAATAATTAGGGGAATGAGGCAAACTACATGACATACACCATGGAGTATCCCCTACCATATTTGCTCCATGTCTGTTCAATGGGTCAAGCATGTCTTTGTGGACATTTTGCTTCTGATCTTCAACTACAAGCCTCCCATATTTCCAATTGGTTCTATAAGGCATATCCTACAACCTTGGTCTTTCATTCCTGTGAAAATTTGACTTATCATAAGATACTTCTTTTTTAGTTCTTTCCACTTTGTATGATAAATCCTTTACAACACTCAACACCTTTTCTAGCTTGTATTCCTCCTTTGACTATCCACTTTGATGAGCCTTATGGTTTTGTAGTATTTTCGCACCATTTCTTCTACCAATTTTCTCTAAAGCCTTTCTATTAATATTTTCTATGTTCAAAGCAATTTTGAATGCTTCAACAAGAATTGGAGGATTTATTGTTCTTATCTCATATCTAGTTTTTGGATCAAAAGCATTCAATTAGAAAACTAAGCACATAGGATCTATTGGTTTCAAATGATATGGAATCTTGTTGAACAACTTCATAAACCTAGTATTAAAATTTTCCACTAATTCATTATAGTTTTTCTATATGTTTATCAACTCATGCAAGGAATTTTTTGGATCAACATCACTACCATATTGCTCTTTGAATATTCTTTTAAATTCTACCCAAGATCCAATTGAAGCATTATGAAAATTTCTATACTAGTCTCTCACATCATCAACCAATGATTTTATGAACAATTTCATATATACATCTTCATGTTGCACCTCAAAATTATCCATGACAATTTCAAATGCTCTTATGTGATCTTTTGCTGAAATAGCATTATTACCAAAAAAATTTGGAATTGCTTTTCTTACCTTATTATCAATATCATTTGGGTATCCATGGATGCCATAAAAGTTGATATGTTTGAATCTATCCACATTCATCGGCAAATGGATGTTGCCTTTGATGAGGTTGGTGTTGATAGTGTTGAAGTCCTCGTTGCTTAGGCTAATGGTAAAGTCTAGGGTGCACATTATGGTAAGCACCTCCAGGGTTATACATATTTCCATGTGGATTTTGAGGGGGAGCATAATATTGATGCTGATATTTCCCTGGATATTGATTATATTTCTGATTATGAACTCCTACCACTCTCTGACTGAGAGGAACATGATAAGAATTTACTTAAGGAGCCATATGAGCATTTACTTGATACACTATCTATGGTGCAAAGACATTATGTTGTATATGAGGAGCATTACCTACACATCCATGTCTTCCAACTGTGTTATGAGTTACTTGCAAGGTTGAAGAACCACTAGTATTTGCATTTATAACTTGGTTATTTATGGGTACATGCTATGATGCATTTGGATTAAATTAAGAACTCAACTACTACAATTCTTTCTCTATTTCATATTGTTTCCTTAACAACCTAAGCCTTTCAATTGCTACCATCGACTACTCAACCCTCTACTTCAACTCTTCACAAGTTAGTTCTTTTGTTGGTGGTGTGTGCCCCATGAATCCATGTTGAGAACTCTCAACATATTGATGAGCCATTTTGTCCTCATAATATTTTTGGGCTTGTATCCGCCTTGCTTCTTCATCCAACTAAGCATGGAACTCCCTCATTTTTTGAGGATCAACCTTGAAATTTATAACAAATTTAGCTTCATTGTTTTGTTGAGGAGCATGCAAAGGACTATTGTATATTGTAAAGGGATTTTTTGATGTATTCCCTTGCTCATTATGTGTATCAGTGCAATTATATATTTTAAAGTGGATTGGATGTGGCTCCCTCATTTTTAGCATTAGTCTTTGAAATGGGAGAGGACCTTGAACCCTACTTTTCAATCCACCTCTTGCCATCCTTCTTTGGGTTTCCCTTATGTAGAGATATTTTACCATCCATCTTCTATGAAACTGTGATACTTAGATGTCTACAATCCAATCTTTTTGATTTTATATTTAGCTGATTACTCATGCATAATATCTCAGAGACTTATTACCAGAGTTGCCACCTCTTTCTTAGAAAAGAGGAAATACAAAAATAGGTCCACTAGACTTCCAAAACTTCAGATTGAAATTCAAATTATTTTCCTATTACAAGCAAGTCCCGAACAGAGTCACCAATTTGTTGGTTTCCAAATTAGCAAGTTGCAAATCCCTAAAAGTATGCCAATCTTTATAATTGGGTTTCACATGTGAATTGGCCAATGAATGAAATCTTTATAATTGGGTTTCACATGCGAATTAGCCAATGAATGAAATCAATCAATATGATTGGAATTCCCTGCACTTTAGGCTCTACTATGCCTAGGTGGGTATTACCTTGATCACCAATGAATATAGATTCTCTACAATTGCTTGGTGATGATTAAGCAGATTATTTCCTCATAAAAGTTTAGAGGGTTTGTTTGATCCTATTATCTTTATTTAATTATCCACTCTTTAATCTATTTCATTCTGGAAATGAGGGTGTGAAATAGGTTACCTCTAAACTACTCCTGCTCTTATTGCAAAAAAAAAAAATTGATTTACAATAATGGTACAAGGAATTGTTTTGGAAATGAATTGATTGGTTCCTTATCTAGGTAACAACGTCAAATTTCAATTGTGTGTGTTCACTTTTATGGTAATAAATCAAATTACTTGGCACTGTTTTATTTATGCCTTGCATAAATGTGTGAAATTACATAGTTATCAGGCTCTTCTTATTTATCTAAATGATTTTCCCAAGTTATTATGATTTATTTGATGGAACTTAATCCTTCCTTGAAGGAACCAATTAAATTAACCATATAAAACAACAAATGTGCTTCAATAACCTAATTATATCCCTGATATATTGATTTAAACAATAGAGAAAAACCAAATTGGAGACAATAGGATAACCTTGATTAATGGCATACTACAAGTAATTGATAACCAAAGTTTTAACACCAGAAAATTAGCTTCTTTATTGATGATATATGTTACATGCCTTCACAATGTTGATTTCACATAACTCATTCCAGAACCTCGCTTCATGGTCTTAGTTTCTCTCTTATAGAAATGAAGGAAAAAACCATTTACATTCAAAAATTGTTTGTATTCTCAACTATTTTATATTACCATTCTCTAACATACATTTTTAAAAACTACTTACAAAAATACTAAATTGCTTTTCTTGCTCTTACCCTATAAAGTATTTTGCTTCTTACATTATCGAAACTAAAACATACATTTTGCAGATTAATTCATCGAAGAAACTCATGATTATCTTCCCTGACATGTCAATGTGCCTTCGACAATGTTACCACTGCCCTGTATTGCATTCATTAGACTCCCTTTGTGCTACCATCGAAACTCTTTTCTCCCTTCAACAAATTCAACAGTATGTGTATTATCCTTTGAGGTTTCAAAGAGATTTTTGCTATTGTTCCATCAATATTGCCTTATCTTCTCGAACCACAAGATACTAAGTCTTCAATGTGTATCACCCCATTGAACAAACCTTTGACCACCTCTCTTTGATGTACCATATTCTCTCCAACAATGTATTACCCTTTCTTGTCTATTCGGTGTTAGAAGAGACAACGAGATGAGTCTCTCTAACATAGCACATTATCTTTGACAATGTTCAATCTGACTTCAAGTATATCGTTGTATCAAATAGACTTCACATCTACTCCTGTCAAAACAATGTGGTCTCCTCAATGATATAAGCAACCTCTATCTACCAGGTGTTGAAAGGGACTATGAAATGGGTCTCTTCAACATAGCACATTCTCTTTGACATTCTATTACTCGTTGATGATGCTCTCTTCAGACCATCGAAGGGACCCAAAAGCAGGTCTCTTCGATATAATATAGTCACCCTAATGCTACTCCATGCTACTTCAAATGTGAAATATAATACATGTATGAACCTACATGGACAATGACTATGAAGAAAAAAACACTAACAGGACAATGTTAGAATATGTTCCATTATGGACTCAGGGTTAACAATTTAGGTTAAATACATACATATTTTGATAGTTGAATCAAGGGATATGTGGATTACCAAAGGCATATATGACAAGTTTGGGACTTGAATAAAATTTTTAGTGTTAGGCATACCTAAAATGGATATGCAAAGTGAGCTCAATCATGGAACCTGGGTATTCTACACAATTGGACTTTCATATACTAGGATCAAAACTTGTCAAAATGGTAAATTTACACAAAAATATGGAGGTTCTAACACACCCAAATATGCATAAGGAGGATATTGATAAGGTAATAAAATAACTTCTTAACATGGGCCATATTTTCCCAAGTTCTAGACCATTTGCTTTCTTAGTAGTTTTGGTTAAAAAGAAGGGTGGAACTATGTGAATGTGTATTGATTACATGGCCCTTAACAGTAAAAAAATTAAGAACAAGTACCCCATTCCTAGGATCAATGAATTTATTGATGAGATTCATGGGGTGGTTTAATTCTCCAAGATTTTTCTACAATCAAGGTATTACCAAATTAGAGTCAGAGAGAAGATATCCATAAAATAGCTTTCAAGTGCATTGTCAGAGATTCCAAATGATTTAAATGAAAGGCATGGGAATATGATTTTTGATATATAATATGTTAAGGGGAAGAAACCAAGAAACCTACTCTGTGTGCATTGTTAGAGATTTTAATAGATTGGAAGGCTAACCTTTTTGTACAATAATCCAAAAAAACTTTTTTCTTGTGAGATCATGGAAGGGAAGGTTCAAGAAGATAGGTAGAAGGTGGTAGATGATCTAATCATGTACAAATAAATAATTTACCTTGTTCTTGAGTTAAAAATGAAGGAATTTTTTTAAGGGCTATCCATGACATGCCTTTAGAAAGACATTTGGGATATTTTGAAATGTATAGATAGGTAAAAGAGAGTTATTAACCTAGGAATAACTAAAGGAAAATATCTTGTAACATGTTAGAGAATGTTTAACTTGTGAGAAAAATAAGTTAGAGCATACTTATACAAGTTTATTACAACCCCTATTGAGTTTATAGCAAAAATGAGAGAGTGTATCTATGGATTTTATTATACTTTTTCCACATGTGCAAGGTAGAGATTACATATTTGTGGTGGTTGACATACTAATTAAGAATGATTACTTTTCACCATATGAATATAAGGCTCCACAGGTTGTAAAATTATTCTTAAAGGAAGTATTTAGATTAGATGGTCTATCCAAGATTATAGTGAGTGATCAAGATAACAAATTTTTGAGTATGTTGTGGAAAAAACTCTTTAGTTTAACACGTTTTGAGCTAACTTTGAACATTAGAGATTACCCCCAAATAGATGGATAGATGAATATTGTTAATAAATGGGTAGAAGACTATATGTGTAACTACATTTCGGGGCAACAAAAGGCTTGGTTGAAATGGTTGTACTTGGGTGAGCATTATTACAATACCACACATCATATGTCTATTGGTCTAATCCCCTTATGTACCCTATATGGATATGATGCTTTAACTTTTGTGGACCTAGTATTTGCTAATAGTAGGGTACCAAAGGATAAAAAATAGGTGTAGGAGAGTTAGGACATCCTAAAAAATTGAAGGATAACCTCCATCATGCACAAAATCAACAAAATATCTATGTAGATTGGCACAAAGTGGAGTGGTCTTTTGAGGTTGGTGACCTAGTTTTCTTGCGATTGCAACCGTATAGCAATCATCCTTAAAGAATAATGGGGAAGAAAAATTGAAGCCTCAATTTTATGAGTAATACAAGGTTGTGAGGAGAGTAGGAGAGGTTTCTTATGAATTGCAGTTGCCAGAGACAAGTAGGATCCATAATTTTTTCCATGTTTCATGCCTCAAAAAGGTACTTAGATAGTGTATTACACCATCCCCTAATCTTCCACCATTGAATGAGGATGCCAGATTAATTCTAGTACATGAGGCTATTTTGGATGTCAGGGAAAGAAAATTAAGAAACAAGAGCATTAAGAATATTTGGTTCAATGGAAGGAATTGCCTCTAGAAGATGCTATATGGGAAGGAGAACAAGTGCTTTAACATCCAGATCTTCAATTGCTTGGGGATAATAAATTTTGGGAATAGAGGATTGTAATGTCCCCTTCTCAAGAGTGATTATCGATGAAGATCCTTGACCTATTTGATTCCTGTAAGCTAATTGAGGCGCATTTAAGGGGATATTTAATTAACTAAATTTGAGTTATCTTAAATTATTATTTTTACATGTGACTTAGATTTAATTAATCAATTATTTTATTTAAGTTGACCATTTAAATATGTAATTCACAAAATTAAAACTTTTGCTTCATTAAGGCATTTTTGTAAAAATGGTTAAAATCTTATAAAAATTATTGCCAAAAGTAAAAAAAGATCAAAATTTCTAAAAATAGAAATTTCTAAAAATAAACGGACTATAGGGATTTTTTGGGTTTGTTGTCAAAAGGATGCTCACAATTTTTTTTAAAAATAGAAGTTTGCATGATGACCCCTATTTTTTAGGAAATCACACATGTTTGGGAAATCCTTAGATTTTTCAAAATCTAACGATCTGGGTCTCTTCAAAACAAAATTATCTACAAAACCCAAACCTCAGTTTTTTGGCCCTACTTTTTTGGAAAATGTCTAAAAATAGAATCTTTGCGTGGAGGGCTCAAACTGTAGGAGTTTAGGTGAACTCCTCAAACCCCCCAGAATCACCTGCAAGACAAAAACTTCCACAAGAGAGAAATGGTAGAAAAATTATGCTATCATTAAGATGCAAGGATGCCAAATTGAATATAACATTGATTACAAATGTACAAGATGCCTGATTATATAAGCATGAGAGAAAACCTAATATGAATGAGATGTTGCCATGTGTCTTGATCTAACAACATGTGACAACATGTGAACCCTATCTAGATGATTATTAAATGTTGAGATAAGTTCTAGAAGGATAACTCATCTTCTAGAAGGAATCTTATACCACCAAACAAGGAAGGGAATATTATCCTATTTATTTATTAAATGATTTATCTAATAATGCAACCTAGGACTTAACTAATTAAATGCAAGACCTAAGTTAACTTATGCTAGTGTAATAATTAATTAATTACACCAACACCCCCCATAAGTGCAACTTAGGGAGAAGCAGATTATTATACAAAGATGAGTCCTAGCAACAAGGCCTGATCAGGTACTCATTTACAAATGAAATGCAAACTAAATCAAACGAGGTAAAGGAGAAAACCACATAGGAACAAAACTCCTCCCCAAAATAGAATGCAATAAACTAAGTAAGTGATGAAAGATGGAAAGAAGGTTATTTGTCAAGTGAGGGACACACAAGACATCCTGAAAGGAGTGGTCCTCAAAACTAATAGACCCCTTCCCTGTAACACTCATGTAAGTGTTGTTTCCCATAAAAATGGGAGACATAGTGCAAGGCTCAAAGGAAGTGAACATAGACTGCGAAGATGCCATATGATGAGATGCTCCTGAATCTAGAAGCCATCTCCCTGATCCAATACCTGAAGAAGCACAAAGAGCATGTCCCTTCATATCTGATGAAGTATGTAAACCAATTGTGCCTGTGTTATGCTACTCTAAAGAAGAAGAAGAATGAGAAGAAGATGATGCAGACATCCTAGAAGGAAAATCAATCTGATGTTTCTAAAGAAGATGTTTCAGCTCATCAATGTCCTTGTAACAATTATGTTCTGCATGTCCTTCCCTCTTGCAATATGCACATGGACCCTTCTCCTTCCTAAATGATTTCCCCTTAGAAGAGGAGGATGAATCTGAGGACTCCTTCTGCTGCTCAGGAGGTTTGGAATCCTTTTGTTTTTGTTTCTTGCCTTTTCTTGTAGAAGCCTTTTGATCTCTGGGCTCCTGTAATGCAATAAGTGCCTGTGAAGAGAAAGAAGGTTTCACTGTGCCCATGCTAGCTAACTTAACTTGCTCTCGAGTGAGAGATGAAGCAAAATAATCAAGAGATGGCATAGTGAATCTTGTACCAAGTGCATCCCTAGTGGCATAAAAGGTAGATACAAAAACTAAATAATCTGGTTTAAGCTTAGAAAGAATGGACAATATCAATTGAGAGTCTTCTTTCTGAACACCACACTGTGACAACTGTAATCTAAGAGACTTGAGTTTGGTGAAAAACTCCTAGATGCTATCAAAATCCCTAGGATTTAAGCCAGTAAGCTCATTCTCTAACTGAAACCCTCTCATAGTATCCTGCTTCCCAAATAAAGACTCCAAATAGCCCATATCTCATTTGGTGTAGTGCAAGATTCAATGTGAAAAGGAAGGTAAGATGAAAGAGAAAGACATAATGTACCATAAGCTTCATCACACCTATTAAACCATTTTCTCTTTTCAGTAGCACCTGTAGGTTCAATTTCTGTACCCATGGTTACCCTATACAACCCTTTATGTTTCAAGTGAATCTCCATTTGTTTTTTCCAATCAAAATAGTTGAATGGAGTAAGGGGTGCAATATTATTTAAATCCATGACAGAAAAATAGCAGTATATACTCTCAAATAAAAAAAATATTCCTTTTTGATCTTTAAAAAAAAATTTGATTGCACGTTTCCCAAGAAAATAACTCACAAAACAAAAGCTGAGTTCTGACAAAAAAATCAAATACCTAATTTTTTTTTTGCAAAAATCAGGTCTGAGATCTAGAAGAGGATGTAACCAGCTTTCCAACGCCTATTTGTTTTTGAAAATCCGACACCATGGCCAAAAGTTATGATTTTTTCAAAAAAACTGAATTCAGCCTGCAGGAAATGGGTTTTCTAGCAAAAAAAGTTTACTTCTAATTTAATTTCTGCAAAATCTGTTCACAATGAGTGGACAAAAATAGAAACCTAGAAATATTTTTAAGCTAAGAACAAAACCCATAAATCGTTTTTTGATCCAGCAAGTCGAAGATGAAAAAATAATTTTTTTAAACCTTCAGCCAAGAGAAAAATGACACGCGCCAATTTTTGTACTATAATTTTCTCCAAATCCGTACAAGATATCAAAAATTAAAAGATACCTAGTTCAGATTTTGACCCTGGCTACAAAACCCAGAAATCATTTTTCCTAGAACTGAGTGGAAACTAGATTTCTGAAGCAAAAATGAAAAACGACTGCTTGCATCCAACAAGACCTTCATGCCAAAAAATGATCTCTCATATTCGAGAAGTCTGCAGTACTGAAGCTCTGATACCATGTAGGAGTTTAGGTGAACTCCTCAAACCCCTAGAATCACTTGCAAGACAAACTTCTACAAGAGAGAAATGGCAGAAAAATCATGCAATCATTAAGATGCAAGGATGCCAAATTGAATATAACATTGATTACAAATGTACAAGATGCCTGATTATATAGGCATGAGAGAAAACCTAAGATGCATGAGATGTTGTCATGTGTCTTGATCTAACAATATGTGACAACATGTGAACCCTATCTAGATAATTATTAAATGTTGAGATAAGTTCTAGAAGGACAACTCATCTTCTAGAAAGAATCTTATCCCACCAAACAAGGAAGGGAATATTATCCCATTTATTTATTAAATGATTTATTTAATAATGCAACCTAGGACTTAACTAATTAAATGCAAGACCTAAGTTAACTTATGCTAGTGTAATAATTAATTAATTACACCAACACAAACTAATTTTGATTGTTTGAAAATATGTCCCAATCAGGCTAGTCTAGTCAGAATTGTCAAAAACTCAATTTTTCTCTAGTGGGTCTATTTCATTTTTTTAAAAGATAAATCAAGACATTTGAGGTCATTAATGGAGGATGGCCAATTTCCAAGCGTCATATTCAAAGTATCAAACACTATACAAATCGATCTATAGTGAAAGATGCTCGAAAAAATAGTAAACGAAGGAGGGGAATCTAAAAATAGCAAAATTTGCATAAAATATTCTAAGTTTGGAAAAGAATGGCACCTTTTTTCAAGGAGGGTGCCTAACAGTCAATGCATTGGTCAATTTTTTACTTTTCATAGATAATGCATGCACAATGGTGAACACGGTCAATGTGTCAGCAATGGTCAACGCAGTCGATGAAGGTGGTGAACGACGAACAAGGGAATTTGAAAATCTTGGAAAATAATCTAACTTTGGAGAAGTTGGATGCCTTATTTCAAGGAGGGCACCCAAAATATCATGCCTTATTTTTTTTTCTATTTTTTGTAAAATGTACAATTTGACTCCATCAACCTAGTTCAGATCTAGTCAAATGTAGAAAAGCAGCTTCTAGGGTTTGAAAAGCATGAGATCAACTCAGATGTGTTTAGGCTCTTCAACGAATCCATCATCCAGTTTAGAGGATATATCAAATGACGAGAATCACAATCGAACGGAGGTGAAAACATGAAAAATGAAGAAAGTCACAAAAAGTTGGAAAATGTGAAAAATATTCTATCTCCAGAAGGTTTAGGCGCCTTATTTCAAGGAGGGTGCCCAAGATGTCAACACTTAGAATTTTTTCTACATTTTTTGGAAAATGTTAAAACTTCTTCATCAACCTAGTTTTGGATTTAATAGAATTAGTTAGATGCAGTAATGGAGAATGGTATGAGGTATCATTCTTCTCAAATTTTATTAGGCTTGTCAAATTGATTAATTTTCAGTCTCAGTTGTTCACAGATTGGTGAAAAATGATACTTGAACAAGGGGTACCAGATTCTAGAGATAGACAAACCAAAAAAGTTAAAAATCTCAAAAAAAATTCAAGTCTCGAAGGTTTAGGCGCCTTTTTTCAGGGAGGGTGCTTTTACTACCAACACTTAATTTTTTTTTCACATTGTTCATGTTTTCTTCAATTCAACCTTTGTCAACGATTTTTGGGGTATACAATGATGATCAAACATCGCCAGATGTTGAAATGAAGCTGGGGATCACTTCCACAATAGTCAAAGATGATATTTCCATGGTCAAATAGATATTATCAGTTGATAGTGCAATTTGACGGATTGCCAAAGTTAGAAGCAGGCTTCAACGGAGGCAGAGGCAAACCAAATTTGAAAATTTCAAAAAATAAACTAAGTTTGGAGCAGATGAGCACCTTATTTCAAGGAAGGCACCCCAGTCATATTTACTTGGAATTTAAAAAAAAATAATCCTCATATGCATGCTTTTTGATACCCTATATTTTAGGAGTTCTATATGTGATGCAAATGAAGTCAAATATTTTTGCATCATAGGCTCCAAAATTTTAGGGTTTTGCATGAAAATGCATTTTATCTCCAAATCCTATTTAAGAAAGATTTTAGCATTCATTTTTCATAATTTATAGGTTGGATTTCATAGGAAGAACTTAAAATTTTCTTCTCTTCAAGATTTGGAGGTTCAAACAAAGTGATTTTTCAGCATTCTTTGTGGATTCGAGATTGGGAAGCATAGAAGCACAATTTTTTATGGTCTATTTTTCTAGGGCATCATTTTTCAAAAACATATGGTCAAAATTTTGAACTTTCATCGATCTAGGTCTACTTGTTCTTCACTCCTCTTGAAGATTGGAAAAGTTTATAATTTTTAAGAGAATCTACTTTTTCATGCATGTTCAAGAAATCCTTAGATTTTTCAAAATCTGACGATTTGGGTCTCTTTAGAATAATATTGTCTACAAAACCCAAACCTCAACTTTTTTTGAAAAAATTGCATGTTGGCCCCTATTTTTAGGAGATCTTTCTTTTTTTGGGGAAAACTCAAATTTTCAAAAATTTGACGATTTGGATCTTTTAACAATGAGATTGTTTACAAAACTCAGACCTCAATTTTTTGGCCCTACTTTTTATGGAATCTTGCATGTTCTTGAAAAAAAATAGCTTTTTCAAAATCTAACAATCTGGGTCTCTTTAGAATAAGATTATTTACAAAACCCAAACCTTAGCTTATTTCCAAAAATCTACCTTTTTCTGAAAAAAATTAGCAATCTATTTTTAGCTCTTTGGTAGAATTTTTCCAAACATAGGCGTGTTAATAGTCAAAATTCATGTTTTTCAACATGCAGTACTGTCCAATAGAAATCAAGACCAAATCAATATCGCTCCATGATTTCTTAAAAACATTCAAAAACAACTTGCATCATGTGCACCCAATGATTGATTTGCATGCTTTGGAAGGCATGGGAAACATTGCAATCTTGAATCTTGACCATTCTAGGTTGCTTGCAATAGCTTCTATCCCCATCTCAGTGCAAAGCATTGAATTTGCAATTGCTTGTGTCAAGCATTACAATTCAACTTCACGAGAAATCATATCAGCGGATGGATGTACTATTTGTAGCCTCAAGCTAAAAGATATTTTTGAGAAGTGTTTTGCAATACCACCATGAATGAAAAACTTCATCATATCTATTGAAGAATGTGAAAAAGTGTGGTATGCGCAAAAGGACAAGTGCCAGAAAAGAATGGCTCAGAAGTGGCTAAAAGAGAAGCAGAATACTTTTCCAAGGAATGTTGGGCATAATGAGTTCAAGGATGAGTTTGCAGTCATGATTACTTTTCTTAATTGAGTCAAAAGTCAAGCAAAAGTAAACAAGTTTCAGTCTTGGATGTTTTATGTCATTTCCTAGATTATTGATAGAATGAAACACTATGACTGGTCAACATTGATCAGTGATAGTCTCCACTATTAGATGTCAGAGTTCTTCAAGGCCCATGAATTCCACATGCTATATTGCCTCATATATCTAATGTCCTTTCAAGGTAAGTTTAGAGGTTTGAATATCATTGGAACCCTTAGTGTTCAACATGTGTATGATCATTACTCACTATGGACATGAAAATTATACCCCCTTGGAGATAGTACAATCTGTGGCCTAATTTAGACCTACTTTAGACACCCTTGCATTAATTACCCTTTAAAAACAACATCTATAGGCTCCTAAGACTCATTATTTTGGAATTTAAGGCTTATTCCACCCACAACTCATACAAATCCTGACAAAAAACATTTAAATTATTCAAATTCTAGAAAACCCACCTCAAAAACCCCTGGTGGGACTAAGCCGCCCAGGGTGGTAACTTAGTCCCTTTTTGGGGATTTTTCAATTTTGAGTGGGAAAATCACCGACTTAATTCAAAGTTCTAATGGATGTCGGTGTGTGAAGTTAAAATAATGAATAATTAGGTATTGATGCCTATAAATATATATTTTTAGGTCATTTTTCACAACATTTAGTCATTTTTAACAAATAAATTTAAGATTCAAGTGTTGAATATCTTCCACAAGAAGATTTATTAGTCTATCTACAAAAAAGTTGAAGTTTTAGGGCAGCAAGCTAGGGTTTTTTTAGGTCTTCAAGCTCACTTTTTGTTCAAGATATTGCATTGAAAAGGGTTGATCATGGATTCCTATGGAGAATCATGGAGAAATCTAGGTTGAGGAGATGCAACTACCCATCAAATCAATCCTAAGGACTTGTTTTCAAAGTGATTCCATCTTCCATTTTCTCTCTATTTTCAGCCTAATGAAGGTTTGCATGTCATTAAGATTCATTTATAATATTATTTAATATCTCTTGGAATGAGTCTTGCATCATTCTAATTTCATTTATGCATCTTATTCTTACATGTTAGAATAGGGTTGTATCTTGTTTCAAATTTGCTAGTCTTAGATGCACTTAGGGCTAGGGTTTTATGCAGATTTTATTATCTCTTTCAAGGATTAAATACCAACTAGAGGTTTTACCGAGGAAAACCCCCCATTAGAAACCAAATTATACTCTATTTTATAGGTGTTTCCACAGATTTGGATCTGAGTTTCCATTAGAATACAAAGTGCAGTTTGAGGGCTTCCATTTCCACTTTCAGATTTTTAGAAAAGATAAAGTGGAATAAGTCATCAATAGTGGTGATTTAGTCTCACTGCAATTGTCTATCAAAAATTTCTATAGATCTAGATACCCATTTGGTTGAAACGGGCTTCAGTGCGGTTTTCCAAATCTGGGACTAAGTCACCCAACTTGGCATAAGTGTCCTAGTTGACCAGAAAATCAAATTTTGTAGAATTTCAAAGAAATATGCAGTCTTCATTCTAGCCTCTATCAGTTTCCAGGTACAATCTTTCTATTTGGCTTCTTTATCTTGACTTCTATTGCACTTAATCTATCTTTCTGCATATCATAATGTGTTTTCAAACAAGTTGCATTTCATTAGGTTTGCATTAATAATAAATATCTTTTATTAGTTTATTGCATTTAGACATTACATTTAGGCATACTTCATTCATACTTACATTAGTTTTGAGTGGAAAAATTTCCCATTTTGGCCTACCTCTCTCCTTTTAGGTGAAAAACCCTAGAAGTGTTGGGGAGTCCTGTGGAGCCAAAATCTTTGTCCACATTTTGGTGAACCTGAATTTAGAACATTTTACTTCTAATTTCAAGTACATCTTAGGAATATCTTGCATTGGCATTGCATTAGGTTTTGCATTGTTTAAATTGCATCCTAGGGTTTTCAAAACTTGCATTAGTGAAAAACTCATTTAAGCTTGCATTATTACACTTTATTTTCTTAACCAATAGTGAAATTTTGCATTTGCACTTTATATTTTCATTGTATAGTATAGACCACCTAAGCATCCATTAGAAAATTTAGAAAAAACTTAAAAATACCCCTATTGGGACTAATTTACCACCTTGGGCGACTTAGTCCTAGTACACATTTTGCATTAGCGTTTTCAGATTTTAGTTTCTAGTTTCTTAAGTTACTATTTGTTCTAATTAATTTTCTTTTTTAGTTCAATTATCTTCTATTACATTCAAATCATTCGCATCAACATCATTTACTTTCATGACAATTATGGATAGCATTAGATTTTTATAATTTTCATTTTCATTTTCAACATTAGTTGCTAGTTCGTTTAGATTAGATTCATTATAAAATTCCAACAAAAACCTTGAAACATCCAATGAAACAATAAACAAAATGCTTCATTTTAGAAAAACTATATCATCCAAACCTTTTAGTAGTGATGACTTAGATAAGTTAGATGAAGCTCTATAGGGCTTCCTCTCACTAAGTTCATCTACCAAGGCTTGTGATGACAAACCCAAACCAACCAATGATACCTTACCTCCCATACCTTTTAGTCATGATGACTTTGACATGTTAGATGAAGCCCTTTAGGACTTCATCTCACCAAAGCCATCCACTAAGGTTTGTTGTGATAAACCTAAAAAAAGATGTTAATGTCATTCAACCTCAACTCATCCTTTATCCACCTTCACATAAACCTCAACCTCCACCTAAACCCGAGTTTACCCTTTACCCACCTAAGCATGATATTGTACCACATACACATAACACTAGAAATAATTTTCAACCACAACAACCAACCCTGACCTCCTTACCCTTTCCCAATTCTATACTACCTAGTGCTCCTTGATTAAGGGAGTATGATCTTGTCAAGCAACTTAAGAGCACTCCCACAAAGATATCCCTTTGGGACCTTCTTCAGAATTCACCAAACTATCACTCTATGCTCCAAACAACATTACAAAAAATAGTGGTTTCTCCTAGTATAAATGCAAATGATGTGGCAGCTCTAATACAAGGAATGAATGCAATTAATGTAGACATTACCTTCAATCAACATGAGCTCCCTCCATTAGAATTAAGGAAACAAAATGAGGCCTTTATGATAATTTCTCAATTCAATAATATAGGCATCAAAAGGACCCTTGTTGACAATGGCTCTACCCTTAATGTGTGCAGTGTAAAGCTCATAGATAGATTACGTGTGGATAAATCACAAATCAAACCTGATTCCTTATCTATTAAGGGATTTGATGATATCACAAAGCAACCGCTCGGTGTAATTACTTTACTTATTATAGTCAGAATGGATACTTTGCAAACTTCTATTCATATAATGCCTTATGATCTTTCCTATAATCTTCTTTTGGGAAGACCATGGATTCATGAGATGTATGTGGTTCCTTCGACCCTTCATCGAATAATGAAATATGTCTATAACAACAAATTTTATCAAATTGAAATAGACCTTGAGCCTGAAAGTTGCTTACAACTTGAAAAAGGAACAACAAGTCCTCTGCACATATTAATTCCACCATCTCACATAGAACCTCTTGAAACCACCAAATAAGAAGAACACGTGTTTAAATTATTAGGTGATGATTGGGGATCATTAGAATTCACACCTTCATTTATGGATGAATACATAATGCAATGAAGTGAGGATGGAAAACAAGAACAACCCATGATTATGTCCACACATAATACAAAAGAACCTTCACCAACATCTACCTCATCTACTTTGTTAGAAAACACAATTTACACAACTAATTTTGATGAGATAGATTATCAATAACTGCCAAACCTGAAAGAAATGGAAAGACTTTATGGATGAGGCTATGAGCTTGTGAAACAATTGGGATACAATGGTAAAGGATGTGGAAATAAAAAACAAGGTATTTGAGTTCCTATAGAACCTAATACACAAGATACAAAGACTAGTTTGGGCTATTATTTTTCTAAGACAACAAAGACAACTCAATGACCATCATTAAACATTAACACTATCACATGTAAACCATGAATTAATCTCACACTACAACATCCTAAATTCCTTGATATGGATTTACCACCATCATGGGAGTATGTTGAAAGTGATGAAGACTTGAAACAATTGTTAGAAGTTTATGATATGACATCCTCTACTACTCCCATGAAATAGGTTACTTGTTCTATGATTAATACCAAGCAACAAGACATAAGTAATAAGCTGAATATGAGTAGGGAACCATATGATCCTGAATTTGCTAAGTCAAATGCTCTCCTCTTAGGGGATACAATTGATATACCAATGGACATAGATGATAAAGAAAAGATAATTAGGATTTGGAAGTGCCTTGATGATGAAGAACAAGAGGATACTACAACCTTGTTTCATAACTTTCCTAAAATTTTTGCTTGGAAATATTCAAATATGCCAGGAATAGATCCGAAGATCATAACACATAACATTGTTCTTGTTGACAATGCTAAGCCTATTTGACAAAAGATACAAAAATTGAATCCTAAAATAGCCTTGCTTGTTAAAGGAGAACTTGAAAAACTCCTTGATGCAAGTTTCATTTGACTAGTTGATTATTCTCCTTGGATCTTAAACATCGTTGCAGTTGCTAAACCTGATAATCGTATTAGGATATGTATGGATTTTTGTGACTTGAATAAAGCCTCTTTAAAGGATGATATTGCCCTTCCTAATATTGACATGATAGTGGATTCAACTGCTGGACATGCTTTGTTTTCATTCATGGATGGATTTTCTGACTATAATCAAATCTCACCAACTGACAAGATCAATATAAGATAGCATTTACATCCATTTGGGGAAAATTTTGTTGGGTTATGATGCCTTTTGGATTAAAGAATGCAGGAATAACTTATCAACAAGCTATGAAATTGATATTTCATGATTACATACATAAAACCTTGGAAGATTATGTTGATGACATCTTAGCCAAATCGTTAACAAGAAAAGATAATGTGAACGTCCTTCGACAAATCTTTGAATGGATGTGTAAATACAACATGCAACTAAATCCAAAAAAGTGTCTTTGGAGTAGATAGTGGAAAAATATTAGGGTATATCATATCTCATAGAGGCATTGAGGTTGACACAAAGAAAATTGATGCTATAATAAACATGCCACTTCCTAGAAACATTTCTCAATTACACACATTATAAGGAAGAATTCAAGCCATTCATCATTTTGTCATCTCCTTATCTGATCAAACGTTACCTTTCACACATCTCCTTAGAAAGGATGTGCATTTTGATTGGAATGAGGATTGTAAACAAGCCTTTGAGATTTTGAAGGAATACCTTGCAACTCAGCCTATTTTACAACCTACTATGCCAAACAAACCGTTCATCCTTTATATAGCCACATTCGCCCATGCTCTTGCAACATTATTGGCTCAACAAGATGATATTGGTAAAGAACATCCTATTTATTACATTATTCAAACTCTAATCAATCATGAAACATGATACAAATCAATCGAAAAATAATTTTTGGATCTTGTATCGCTACCAGTAAGTTGCAACACTATTTACTGAATGTAGAAATACAAGTCATGACAAAATTTTATCCTCTCAAACATCTTTTTAATAAAACAGACTTATCAAGATGTTTAGCTAAATGGGTAATGTTGTTGACTAAGTTTGACCTTAAGTTTATGTCACAAAAAAGAAATCAATGGCCAAGCCTTGATTGACCACTTAGCTAATGCTCCTTCTCCTCTAGCACTACCTAGCAATGATTCTTTTTTCGATGACAATGTGTTGACAATAGATGTTCCTACATGGGAATTATATTTTGACGGATCCAAGTGTAGAACAGGCTTTGGTGCTGGGGTTATATTAATTCCACCCATAGGAAGGCCTATTCCCTTGTCTTATCAATTAAATTTTCTATGTACGAATAACACAACTAAGTATGAGACATTAATTGTTGGATTGCATGCTGCTTTGATCACATGTGTCAAAGATATTAAGATATTTTGTGACTCCCAATTAGTAATCAAACAAATAAATGGAACATATCAAGCAAAGCATGACATATTATCTAAATAAAAGGATCTTATCATGAACTTGTTAGAAAATTTTCAGACATTTACCATTGATAACATCCCATGAAAAGATAATTGGCTTGCCGATGCAATGGCAAGTGTTGCCTCTCTTATATCCCCTCAAGATCCTTCAAAATATTTTACATTCACTATTCACCCAATCATGAAATCTTCGATCGATGAAATAATTTTTAATGACAAATGAGGAAAGCTCGAGTGAATGGTATGACACAATATTCAACTATTTGAAAAGTGGTATCTTTCCTAAGTCAACAACTAAAAACCTCCGTGCTCATTTACGAAAGCTTGCATCTAAATATATAATTCTCATTGATGTGTTGTATCGAAGTTTATTCAATGGTCTCTTACTTAGATGCTTAAAAAAATTTGAGATACCTATAGCACTTCACCAAGCCCATGAAGGTGCTTGTGGTGGAAATTTTGGAGGAAAAACATTGGTTCAAAAACTTATCTGTATCAGGTACTATTGGTAAAACATGGAATGTGACTATTTTGATTATGTTCAAAAATGTCATAAATGTCAGGAACATAGCCATTTGAATCATGCTCCTGATAGTGAAATTCAAACTCAAATTCCGATATGGCCCTTTGTGGTTTGGGGATTGAACATTATAGGAAAAAATTCACCTCCTTCCACTGGACATACCTTTATCATCACTACAACTGATTACTTCACAAAATGGGTAGAGTCCATTCCTCTTCGATCTACAATAGTTGAGGTAATATGTCATTTCATCCTTGAACACATTATTGCTTGCTTTGGACTCCCTTCCACATTAGTCTATGGTAATGGTACACCATTTAAGAATAATGATGTGAAGAAATTCTTGGAGACCTTTGATATCCAACATCATTTTTTGACACCTTATTACCTACAATCTAATGGTCAAGTTGAATCAACTAATAAAGTCCTTTAACACATTTTGAAGAAAACGGTTAATAAACATCATAGGGATTGGCACACATAATTACACTATGCACTTTGGGCTTATCGCACAAGTGCTTGATCTTCCATAGGGACCACACCTTATCATCTTGTCTATGGCAATGAAGCAATAAAGCCCTTGGAGTTAGAGATTCCCATGCTAAGAATCGCTCTTCAATGTCTTATTGACAATAGACACTATAAAGAGAAAAAATTACACTAGCTTGAGGTGCTCGATGAACAACACATTAACACTCTCGAACATCTTTAAGCTTATTGCAAAAGGAAACAAAACTATTACAATCTCAATGTTATCCCTCACACATTCCACAAGGGTGACCTAGTTCTATTTGAAAATCAATGCAACATCAATGCTGATCTAAATGAAAGAGGTAAATTTAGTTCTAATTGGTTAGCACCATACGTCATTGATGAAACTTTTGGGTTTGGTGCATACATGTTAACAGAACTAGATGACACACCCCTTAAGGAACCTATCAATTCCACACATCTGTGTTGGTATTATGTCTAATGCCTTTGCATAGTATGAATGATAAAGCAGTGTTGTTAGAACTATTGGGTCACATCCTTTATGCTTTCACATTGCTTCATTCTTGACACACAATTATGCGTATGTCTTGAGCAATAAAGTGATTATTTAATTTATTTTTTATAATTACTTTAGGTTTCATGCTATTCAAACTCACCTTTTGTGTTATGTTCAGTTAAACCATTATATACATTATAAGTGCATTTAATTTAACATAAAAAACTTAATCACAATGTTGTATCTAAGAGAAATTGAAATATGATTTACTTAGATCACATAAGCTATGTTAAATCATGAAGACATTAATTAAATAATTTCACAAAGGTTATTTAATTAATCACATTTCTATTTAACATTCAAACACATTAAAAAAAGTAATACACATCAAATGATCATATATATATCAAAATTTTTTATGTATATGTTATCAAAATATACAATATCACTAGGGTCTGTGGGTTCCAGAACCCTCAGGATCTAGTACTTGTGTTGATCTGGTAGTAGGACATCGAGAGACGGTCATGTTTGATTGTGATAGCGATCCATTGAATTTGAGTGCAAAATCTAAGCCTTGTATCTATCCAAGGGCCACTTGCTACTCCTTTGCTATCTGATCCCTCTCCACCTGTAGCTGTGCTACCTTTGCCTCTAGTCTCTCAACCTCTTCTAGGGTTTGGGATGACTGTGCCTCTGCTACAATCTAGGCTTGGTGGACTCATCTCCTTAGACTCTCATATGCTATGCGTAATCTTGTGAATGGCCTAAGTGACTCTAGATCCTACTCCACAATAGGTGGGGGTACATAATCTAAGTCCATCTCCTCCTTGTCAATGGATGTTGGCACTATCTCTATAGTTGCTTGATGGTAGAGAGCCTACCAATCTCTCATAGCTCCTGCAAGGTAGAAACAATACATAATCAGTACACATCATGATATATATATATATAAAGAGAACAAACACTAAAGTACATGTATAAAATTAAATATCATCACCTATATCTCCAGTAGGTTGAGCAACATCAGCCTCGTCATGTATAGGGGGCATGTAAGATGTGTTAGCCTCTTTGCGACTATGGGTACTGATGCCTACTGCAGTAGCTACTTGTGATCTAGTCATACAAATGGGAGAAGGCTCTCCCCATTCATGTTGATCCTAAGCTATTGCCTCATCACTCTCACTCAGGGGTGACTCCTCCTCCTCTCCCTTTTGGCCATCATAGTCAGAATCTACATCCTCATTGTAATCATCATCAATGACATCGGTAAATATGTCTGCAACTCTATATCATGTCTCCTTGGTCCTATCCTCTCTGTCATCTCCCTCATCTAGTAATGGTCCCGCATCTCCTACAGGATCATCCATCAGATATATAGGAGTTGTTCATGGTACTATCCACCACTCCTCATAATCCCATGTGGCACTAAAATTGTCTGCATTGGAGATTGGAGGTTGATCATGATTTAAGAAATCAAAGTCACTCTTGATACATGGTCTAAAGTGAGCCATATTGTATCACCTAGTCTTTGGGCACTCCAAACTGACCTCCTGAAAAAGGATCATGCCCTAGGTGGCCTTTGAATCTGTTCAAATTTTTGCATGACCTGATCATAGTAGAAGGGGTATACTACATGATCATGATGGCCAACCAAAAATCTGTCTAACTATAGTCTCCTCGATTGCCTCATGTGATTTGGCCATTGTAGTGTCAACCGATAAGGTCTCCATAAGATCTCATCCTCCTCTAGTCGGTCAAATCTCACTCTCCAAAAGTGTAAATCCCGTATTTCCATAGCCGCCATAGAGGATAGCCAAAGTCCTAAGGATACCCCATTGTTTTTGGACATGGGAAGCTAACAGGTCTAGTACATGTGATATGCTCAAGACACCAAACCTATAGAATCATGTAGTGCACCATGCTATCTACCTCTCAGAAAACAAACCAACCAAGATCATAATATAAATGCACTAAGATATAACACCCCTAGGCATATACTCTCCTATACTCTGCCATCCCGCGTACTAGGTGTACTAGTCCTCCCTCAAGATGCACTACCCGACCATATGGGATGAGTACTAGTGCCATTGTATGCATCATGATCCATCTCACAATTGACACTTGTTAATACAACATCGCTAGATCAATCCACCCTCTCACCCACTCATCGTGCACTGGCCCATCTAGACAATACTACATACCGACCTTCTGCTTGTAGAAGGTGTGATCTCTCTAGAAATGTACTTGCTCTCCTTGAGTATGAACTCAGAGAATGCGATGCACATCCTCTAGAGTAATCGTCATCTCACCAGTTGGAAGGTGGAATGTACACATGTCTGCATCCCAACGCTCGCATACTGCCATCAACATAGTATCATGGTACTTCATGGGGGGCATGAGGTACACCCAATATATACCCATGACCTGCAGGTGCTCTGTGTCCTTTTCTATAAGTGTAGGGGCTAAATCTCTTAGAAAACTCAGCTGCCTACCTCCTAAACACTGCTGCGAATGGGTGGGTACCTATCAAAAACATAAAAATATGCTTTATAAACCATCTAATACCTTTAATTTTTACTTTATTCATCATGCAAGTGTACTAAATTTCATCTAGTGTGCTTTCCTAAAGGTCCTAGACACTTTAGAACCCTTTTGGGACACTTTGCGAAGAAACGAGACACTTTGCGAAAAAGTGGGACACTTTGTGAACAAAAGGGACACTTTGCGAACTTTTTTTCCAAGATCCTAAATTAACCTAGAAATGCATAAAAATAATTAAATAATTGCATAATCACAAAGCACAGGTAGTTGAATCGACTCACTTTGTGATGACGCTTGTCACACACCACCTGGTCCTGTAGCATGACCAGTCTTGTAGGTGTGTAGCCCCGTCTACTCGACATCTTTCACTATTCTCTCATCACTCTCACGCTACTAGAAGATAAATTGAAAAAGTAAGTGAAAAATTACTTCACTTTTAACTCTTTCAACTCTTTTCACTCTTATGTATGAAATTAGGGTTTTTACTATCTTAAAGTACATTTTATTCAAAACAACATAATCGGTGCTAGTGAACTTCATTTTTGACACCATTTGATGCGTTGGAATTGTGATTCCACACCTGACATCATCAATTGTCTATCGTTATGTGGCATGGTACTTGGATGTGTCCTACGATATGATTTTCCTTATTCAATTTGGCTAGTTTGCTACCTTGATTCCACCTTCGTAAAGCAAGCAGACTCAAAGGGGGACATACATCCACCCTCAAATTTGATTTCTATAAGTTATATAAAAGGATTTTTGGAAAACTAATGAATTTTTGTTGTAGGATGTGGTTCCTAATGTTGTGGTTTTGTAGATAACTACATTGGGGGCTTCATTCTCCCATCTTTTGAATGAGTATTCTTTATGAAATAAATTGCATTGTTTAGAGTCCTTTAGCTTACATATGCACATAGTCATATGAGCACTAAAGTGGGGGCTGAATGTGGACACATAAATTGTACTTCCTTGGAGATAGTACAATTTGTGGCCTAATTTGGACCTACTTTAGACACCCTTGCATTAATCACCCTTCAAAAAAAAAATTATAGAGCCCTAAGACTCATTATTTTGGACTTTAAGGCTTATTCCACCCACAAATCATACAAATCTTGAAAAAAACATTCAAATTATTAAAATTCTAGAAAATCCACCTCAAAAACCCCTGGTGGGACTAACTCGCCCATGGTGGCAACTTAGTCCCTTTTGGGGGATTTTTCAATTTTGAGTGGGAAAATCACTGACTTAATTCAGATTTTTGATGGATGTCGGCTTGTGAAGTCAAAATAATGAATAATTAGATATTTATGCCTATAAATATATGTTTTTAGGTCATTTTTCACAACATTTAGTCATTTTTAACAAATAAATTTAAGATTCAAGTGTTGAATATCTTCCACAAGAAGATTTATTAGTCTATCTACAACAAAGTTGAAGCTTTAGGGCAGCAAGCTAGGGTTTTTGCAGGTCTTCAAGATCACTTTTTGTCCAAGATATTGCATTGAAAAGGGTTGATCATGGATGCCTATGGAGAATCATGGATAAATCTAGGTTGAGGAGATGCAACTAGCCATCAAATCAATCCTAAGGACTTGTTTTCAAAGTGATTCCATCTTCCATTTTCTCTCTATTTTTAGCCTAAAGAAGGTTTGCATGTCATTAAGGTTCATTTCTAATATGATTTAATGTCTCTTGGAATGAGTCTTGCATCATTCTAATTTCATTTATGCATCTTATTCTTACATGTTAGAATAGGGTTGTATCTTATTTCAAATTTCCTAGTCTTAGATGCACTTAGGGCTAGGGTTTTATGTAGATTTTGTTATCTCTTTCAAGGTTTAAATACCAACTAGGGGTTTTACCAAGGAAAATCCCCCATTGGAAACCAAATTATACTCTATTTTGTAGGTGTTTTCATATATTTGGATCTGAGTTTCCATCAGAAAACAAAGTGCAGACTAAGGGCTTCTATTTCCACTTTCGGATTTAAAAAAAAACCAAAGTGGACTAAGTCACCAATAGTGGTGACTTAGTTCCACTGCACTTGTTTGTTAGAATTTTTTGTAGATCTGGATATCCATTTGGATTAAACGGGATCTGGTACAGTTTTCCAGATCTGGGGCTAAGTCGCCTAGCTTGGCATAAGTGTCCCAGTTGACCAAAAAATCAAATTTTCTCGAATTTCACTAGGGGAATATTTATACTTGCAGAGATGTACCAATCGAGGTATAATTCCCATAATCTTCACTCAAGGATTCAAGAGTTCAGGAAAAATATAGCAGAAAGGAAACTAAGAGATGAGTTTGTCATTTTTGACTTGAGGACAACTTATGATTTAGTCACTACAGAAGAACACAAGAAGAAGCTTTTTGCTTGGAGAGAACATCTCTTCAAAGTAAAAACCTACGAAGGAATATCTTTAGAATTGTCCAGATATAGACAAAAGGTTGCTAATACTCTCAAGTTTGTAAGCACGTTTGTGTCATAAATCCCTTGCCAATATTAACATGAAGATGACACTTACTTTGATCTTAGTGAAGTACAAACAGAGTTTTAGAACTCTGTCCGTGGAAGTTTTAATGTCAATCCTGGTTCTTGCAAGATGAATCATGTTGCTACAATATCAACAAAATTTGATGAAGCAACTAAAAAGAGGAAAGAATTGCTAAGTTTGATTACAGATGGTGAGATGTTTGAAAAATAGTACATTCTGGATAGTATTAGTGTTCTCGATGAAGAGGTAGTTAATGGATTTTTTAAGGATGTGATACCCAAATTTTTTAATGAGTGAACTACTAGTTGGAGCATGCAAAGATTTCTAGAGATAGAACTCATGTAAAGGAAATAGTTAACTTGATGCCTTTTTCCAAGTTAAACTGGTTGTTCTCATTCATGCTTATTTATTCTTTGGAAATATCAATGTATAGTTGGAGAATTTTCAGTTAATTGAGGTTGGTAGTTAGTTAGTTATTAGTTATCTTTTGTTTATTTTTAGAAATAAAGATTGCATTAAAAACAAGGAGATTTTAGGGTTCCCTACTCCATGTTTGTGTATAAATGAGGGTAGCTTGTCCCATTTACTTTTAATCATTGTTGTGATAACAAATTGTTGAGCCTATTTTTCCCACAACTTTGTTATTCAATGTCTGTTCAACTTTTGTCTTTGTAATTTGGTTTGACTGCATATTGTAAGCCTATATTTGCTACAATATGCTGTCCCAAAAGTGTATTTGCTGTAATAAAATTGAGGAAGGAAATCTCATGCCTACCTTGCTTTGATCTACTATCTCAATCTATTCAACTCTTTGTTTTATGTTTTACTTTAGTAATCTTTATTTTAGCTTACATCTAATAAGTACAATGAGTCTTTGGGCATCTTTTGGAAGCAAGTTTATTTAACCTTTTGTGTCAAATTAATCATTCCTTATTTACTTCTAATTCTCAGGCTCTGAATTTACTTGAGTTATTAGAAGCACTATTATAATAAGCTTAGTTGTAGTTTGAGGTTACGAAACCAGAGAAAATCTCAGTTGCAAAGCAAAGTGTTTTATAACCTTGTGGTCTTAGCTGAGAAATAAAAAGATTGGCAGTAGTTTAGTATTTATTTTTAAGCATAATCAGCGAAGAGGGAGTTTCCCCTCCTAATTTGAAGAGCAGTCTAACTACACATAGTTGTCCATTTCCAATTTGCATTCTAAAGGTGCGAATTGAAACAACAACAATTTTTTGGCATCCACCATGGGGCATGAGGCATAAAACATCAAGAAAGCTTACACTTTATGACACAAGAATGGCCATCTGGAATCCTATTACTCTTGTTCAACAACCGGATCTTGTTGCTCCTATTATCTAGCTAAATATTACGTGAGTTGAAGGTGAAAAAACATACATCATTAGTTACCTAAGGGGTTTCATGTTTATGAACAAGGAAACACCTGCTCAGTGGAGAGATGCAACTACTATTTTGGATGAAGAAGAACAAAAAGTTGATCTTGCAGCCAAAAGACCAGTCTTACCACCTCCTTGAAGTGCTACTGCAGATCCAACCTTTGAAGAAATAGAAATTGGAGAAGCATCCAACACAAATCCTAAGATCCAAGAAGAACTTGGGATCCATCCAGAAGCAATGGGTGATAATAATGATAATGTCATTAAACATGCTAATAATAATCACAGACGTCCACCCCCATTACCTTGGGGTAATAACATTGGACTGTTAGCTTTGAAAGGAAATCATGAGTTACCTAAAGGGTCAAGGAAGCACTTTCCTCAGTTTTATGGTGATGGGACTCAACACCTAGATGAACATGTTTTTGCGTTCACAATGATTTGTGTCATCTTGCATGTACCACATGAATACATTATCATACACCTATTTGTAGAGACTCTTGAGGAAAATGCAATTGATTGGTTTCATCGTCTAGAGCCAAGAATTATTACAAGCTGGGCAACCATGAGAGATAAATTTTTGGCAAGGTTCAAACTTGTTGAAGATAGTCATCAGTTGTTTGCCCAACTTTCAAACTCAAAGATGGAGCTTAATGAACCTATGAAGGAGTTTGTGGAAAGGTTTAACCACCTGGTCACACGTCTTTCTCATACACTCAATCCATCACCAAAAATTCTATTGAGTAGTTTCATAAACACTCTTCCATTTGAGATAGCCTTTTCCTAAAGATTGGCTAATGAAATAGAATTAACAACTACACAAGAAAATTCCATTGAGATTGAAGATAACATGATCACTTTTGGGAAGATGAAGACAAATTCTATTAGGGCTCTTGTTTAGGGTTCTATAGATCCACTGCTATAGAAAGTAGCTAGGGAGGTGACTATCCTCAAAAGGAAGTCACCTACTCAAGGGAAACCTGCATTGCTTGCACCACCGCCACCTCAATATCAACAACAATACCAACCTCAACAACCATACCAGCCAAAGAGATAATTTTCAGACTTTTAATAGTTACAGACTTTTAATAGTTACAGGTCACAATTTCCAGCACCTCCACCAAGACAAACGGTTGAAGCTAAGAAATCTATGGTGTTTTGTTCTTTCCATGAGACCAACAAACATTACCAGTTCCACATGTCCTAAAATTTTAAGAATGAATCAAATCATGGGATACACTGAAGCTACACCTAGTTCTAGTTTTGTACCTACACCAAGTTTGAATGTTGTCTTAACACAAATGAAATTTTTTGATGGTGACTCTGCTATGAGATACTTTGATAGTGAACCCAATATAAAAGAAGAAGATGAATACCATCAATATTCTCTTGCAATGAATCATGAAATTTTTTCAATGCCTATGTTTACATGTGCTCAACATTTTAAGGCACAAAAAGAAGAAGAAGATTGAGAAAAAATAAAAGAAAAGGATAAAGAGGTGGCTTCCACTTCTAATCCTAAGCCTTCACATGAGAATGCTAAAGCAGTTTATCAATACCTATCTTTAGCAAATTTTGATATTGTAGATTCCATGATAAAGACAAAGGTGCAGATTTGTCAACTGGAGTATCTTTAGGACCATCTAAAAAAATTGGATCAAATTCTCAAGTTTGTAAAGAAGGAGGCTACCAGCCAGCCTACATTGCTCAAATCATCTATTCCAATGGAAGAAAAGCCTAAACCATTATATATATATTTGTATATAGGAGGATTCAAATTGAGCAATTGCGTCATAGACTCAGGAGCCTTAGACAATGTCTTGCCTCTACCAAGTAATGAATGCATTGAGACTTTCATGTACTAAGACACATGAAAAGTGTTATTCATTGGAGTCTAAGTTGGTGCTATTAGTCATTCAATTGAAGGACACTCAAGTAAGGTTGGCAACTTATCTTGCGAAGAAGATAATGATGACTATCTTGGTGGCTGACATTCCAACTAGCTATGGGATGTTGCTAAGTAGAAGCTTTTGCAAAGATATCGAAGGAGAGATTCAATTGGATTGGTCATTCACAACAATTACATTAAAGAAAGGTAGTTTCAAGCTGGTGCCAGAGGCCAAATTTTGATTTATGGTGGTGAAATCCCAAGATCCTCAAGCACAAGTGCTATGTCAAGAAACGGGTCTCGGTATGTATGTTATGCTGTTAGAAATAATTGAAGAAATATAGGATGTGTGTTGTGTAGATAAGTCAAAAAAATATCCAAAGATGTGGACTATGTAGTTTGATGGGAGTTGCTCGACAGCAGGTTCAAGAATGAGAGTTGTGATAGTTTCTCTCGAAGGTCATTTGTATGTATTTGCATACCACTTGCAATTTGAATGCATAAATAATATGACAAAATACGAGGTGATTTTATTAGGTCTCAAGAATACGAGATATATGGGTATCAAACTACTCAGAGTTGAAGGTGATGCAAAGTTGATCATGAAACTGATCAAAGATCATTTTCTAGTAAGGAAATATCACCTTTGATATTATAGATAAAGTGTGTGGAATGTGATTGACTGGTTCAAATCATTTGACATCAAATACATTCCTTGTGTAGACAATAGAAAAGTAGATGCCCTTGTGGTATCTACTGCTCTTTCATGCCACATTCTAATTTTCATCAAAATGCATTTGGTATTGAGGTCATATACAGGTAGTTGTCCTTGACAACTGCGACAACTAGAAAGTGTTTGATGAAGATGAACATATTGAAGAATTTTTTGGCATGGAAGATAATTTTAAAGGATTATTCATTGAATGCAGTTTGTATCCCTTCAGAGAATTGATAATAGAAGATTTGGAAGCAAAAAATTCAGGCGTTATCCATTTGAAAGGAAATCAAATTCCCAAGGGTCTAGTGTCCTTAGAGAATATATTTGATAGGCATGATAGATACGTCCAAGATCAGAGGAACTTAGGAGATAAGACCTCTGCTAAACATTATCAAGTAAAAATTAGTACTGAAGACAAGCCTCAATTTGTTAATTTAGGCAAATGTTGTACTACAAAATAAAATGAGAGGTTCAGCTCTTTGTTCAAACAATATCGAGATGTTTTCACCTAGTCATACGAAGATTTGAAGGTCTTCACACCTAGAGAATTGTTTCATACAATTTCCTTCAAACTTGATGCTAAGCCTTTCAGGAAAAAGCAACGAAACTATAATTCATGAATTCAAGATACAATCTATGCAAAAATTTAGAAGATAATGGATGCAAAGATCATTTTTTTGATTCATCATTCCATTTAGGTGTCAAACATAGTTCTTGTACATAAGAAGAATGGAGAAATCTTAATTTGTGTATATTTCAGGAACTTAAACCAATCATCCCTTAAGGATAACTATCCCTTTCTAATCATGGAACATACCTTGCAGATGGTCACTGGTTCAAAAATGCTATCATTACTTGATGGTTTTTCTGGGTACAATTAGATTGTAGTAGCTAAAGAAAATCAGCTCAAGATGACATTCACTACACCCTAGGGTACTTTTACATATGAAAGGATACCCTTTGGCCTTATCAACACTAGTGCTACATTTCAGAGAGCCATGGATTTGGAATTTGGGGATTTGAAGAACAAACTAATTATATTGTCTACCTTTACAACCTCACTGCTTTTTCAAAGAAGCAGGGAGATCATTTTTCACACTTAGTGGAAGTGTTTGAAAGATGCAAGTATCATAATATTTCCTTAAATCCTAAGAATTCCATCTTTTTGGTGACAAAGGGTAAGTTTCTTGGCCACATCATCTCCAAGGAAGGAACTCAGATTGACCCTAGTCAGGTAGATTCCATTAGAAACCCGTCTCTTCCAACAAGCAAAACTGGGGTACACTCCTTTGGTAAAGTAAACTTCATATGGAGGTTTGTGCCATACTTCTTAAAGCTGACAAAAGATATATCCGCTATGATGAAGAAAATGTCCACCTTCAAGTGGAAAAATGAAGGTAAGAAGGCGTTTGTCAAGATAAAAGAAGCCATCAGCCAAGCACCAGTGTTGGTCCATCCCAAATTTGATAAGGATTTTATCCTTTACACATTGGAACACATTATATTTGCCATATTGACACAAAAATTGAACAAGGAAACTGAGTCTCCAATTTCTTTCATGAGCAACAATTTCAAGGATAGTGAGTCTTGGTATTCTCAAATTGAGAAGAACACATATGTTATTGTTAGAGCTATGAATAATTTTAGATTTTATTTCTTGAACTCCCATACAACAGTATGTCATTGATCAAATGGTCAACAGTGTGTTAACTCAATCAGAGATGGGCATAATGAGAGGTAATTGGATTGCAAAGGTCCAAGAGTATGATTTGGAGATCAAACCAACCAAACTCATTCACAAGAGGGGTCTTTACGAATTGATAGTAGAAGATGGTGATAAAAAAAACTAGGTCAATGGTGAACCTAAACTTGAAATTAAAGAGTATCTTCCCATGGTCCTAATTGTTGATTCTATGGATGAATGGTATGTTGAAATATGGTACTTTTTAACCTATGGTGAATGTCCAAATCACATGGACAAACAACAAAAGAGAACATTGAAGTTGAAAGCACATAATTATGTGCTTATAAATAAAATTCTATACAATTGAGGGCTTGATGGAATTTTTTTTATGTGTGTCAATAGGGAGCAACAATTTTTTTTTTGGAATAATTTCATAGTGAGGCATGCAGTGGCCACTTTTCATCAAGGGTTACAACCTTCAAAATATTGCAAGCATAATTATTTTGGCCGATTATGTTTTACGACGCATATGATTGGGTGCACAAATGTCAAATGTGTCAGCAATTTGTTGGAAAACTTAAGTTAGTAGCCATTCGACTCAGGCTAGTTGTCATTGATGCTCCATTTCAGTAATGGGATTTAGACTTTGTAGGACCTATCAACCCACATTCTGGTAAGGGGCATGTTTATGTCCTTACAACTATAGATTATTTCACGAAGTGGGTTGAGGATATTCTAATCAAGCAGGCTACCTTAGAGGTGATGTGCAACTTTTTGAAGGCGAATATCATTTCACGCTTTGGGGTAGCATGCAAAATTATGATGAACAATGAAACAAGTTTCTCATTTGAGGAGCTACTATAATTTTGTTTTGATCATGGCATCATTTTGTCACACTCATCAAATTATTACTCTTATGGTAATGGACAAGCCGAGTCATCAAACAAAAAGATCATCACAATCATATGAAAGTTAGTTGATTCCAATCAACAAGCTTTGCACAAAAAGATCTATGACACTCTCTGGGCTGACATAATTACTCCCAAGAGAGCCATTGGTACTTCACCCTTTATCATCGTGTATGGTAAGAAGGCTATGCTACCTATTACACTAGAGTTTTCCACTTTGTAGTTGGCATCCATAGTGGAAGATGGTGAGTTCAAAGATCTAATTGAGTGAGAAGTGCGTTCTGTGCCTACTAAAGCTATAGAAAGAAAGGGTGGAATTTGTTGATAAAATCACTCAACACTAGGAGTGAGTAAAGAAAATTATTGATAAAAAGGCTTGTCTGTGAGACTTCGAGATCGAAGATGAAGTCTTGTTATGGGACAAGAGACATGAACCCAAGGGAATGCATGGAAAATTTGATTCCTTATGGCCAGGGTTGTTCAAGATCCACAAGTTTGCAAAGGAGAATTCCTACATTCTCTCACACTTGGATGGAAGGATTTTTCCGCTGCTATACAGTAGGCAATATCTAAAGCACTTCATTCCTTTGGGGATGGAGTGATTTTCCTTTTTTGTAATGTGTTTCCCCTTTCCGTAATGTTTACATTATGTTGTGATGTGTTTCCCCATTCCATGAAGTTTTCATCATGTTCTAGGTGATTAGGGAGTCTTGTTTTAGGTGATTTTAGGGAAGTTCCAACTGATAGGTGATTACGAAATGATCCTAACTCGATTGCCCAACTAATAAAACATTAGTCTACGCTTGAATATCCAAATATTCTTGATTCTCCTATGCCATAAGTATTTGACATGGTCCCCAAACAAAGCTAATTGTAATTCCCAAAATTATTTTTTTGCTTCATCAAGTCATTTTTGTAAAAATGGTTAAAATCTTATAAAAATTGTTGTCAAAAGTTAGAAAAAGGTCAAAATTTCTAAAAATAGAAAATTTATATTGTTAGAAATTTATAAAAAATAAATGGACCATAGGGTTTTCTTGGTTTTTTGTCAAAAGGATGTTTGGAAAATTTTCTAAAAATAGAAATTTGCATGATGACCCCTATTTTTTAGGAAATCACGCATGTTCGGGAAATCCTCAGATTTTTCAAAATCTAACAACCTGGGTCTCTTTAGAATGAAATTGTCTACAAAACCCAAACCTTAATTTTTTGGTCCTACTTTTTAGGAAAATGTATAAAAATAGAATCTTTGCATGGAGGGCTCAAACTAATTTTGATTATTTGAAAATATGTCCCAATCAAGCTAATCCAGTTAGAATCGTCAAAAACTTAGTTTTTCTTTGGTGGGTCTATTTCATTTTTTCAGAAGATAAATTAGGACCTTTGAGGTCATCAATGGAGGATGGCCAGCTGCCAAGTGTTAGATTTAAAGTCTCAAACACTACACAGATCGATCTATAATGAAAGATGCTTGAAAACCGATGAACAGAGGGGGATCTAAAACTAGCAAAATTTGCAGAAAATATTCAAAGTCTGGAAAATAAAGGCACCTTTTTTCAAGGAGGGCACCTGACAGTCAATGCCTTAGTCAAATTTTCAGCTTTCATAGATCATGCACACACAATGGTGAACACGGTCAACAAATAAACAATGGTGTCAACATAGTCGATAAAGGTGGTGAACGACGAATGAGGGAATTTGAAAATATTGGAAAATAATCTAACTTTGGAGAAGTTGGGTGCCTTATTTCAAGGAGGGCGTCCAAGATTTCATGCCTTAGAATTTTTTTCCATTTTTTAGAAAACGTGCAATTTGACTTTGTCAGCCTAGTTTAGATCCAGTTAAATGCAATCAAAAGTAGTTTTTAGGGTTTGAAAAGGATGAGATCAACTCAGATAGGTTAAGGCTCTTCAAAAAATCCATCATCTAGTTTAGAGGACATATTAGATGATAGGAATCACAATCAAATGAAGGTGAAAACATGAAAAAATGAAGAAAGTCACAAAAAATTGTTAAATGTAATATTCTATCTCTAGAAGGTTTGGGCACCTTATTTCAAGGAGGGTTCCCAAGACTTCAACACTTAGAATTTTTTTTGCATTTTTCAAAAAATGTTAAAACTTCTTCATCAATTAGTTTCAGCTTTCGCAGAATCAGTCAAAAGTAGTAACAAAGATTGGTATGAGGTATCAATCTTCTCAAATTTAATTAGGTTTGTTAGATTGACTAATTTTAAGTCTTAGTTCTTCACAGATTGGAAAAAAATGGTACCTGAGTAGGGGGTACTAGATTCCAGAGACACGCAAACCAAAAAAGTTGAAAATCTAAAAAAAATGCTAAGTTTGGAAGGTTTGGGAACCTTTTTTAAAGGAGGGCACCTTTACTTCCAACACTTAGAAATTTTTTCACCTCATCCATCTTTTCTTTGATCCAACCTTCATTAGTGACTTCTGAGGTATACAATCACGATCAAACTTCATTAGATGCCAAAACGAAGCTAGAGGTCACTTCAACAGTGCTCAAAGATGAGATTGCCATGGTCAAACATAGATTATCAATTGACAATGCCAACTTGATGTATCATCAAAGTCAAAAGCAGGCTTCAACGAAGGTAGAGGCGAGCAAAATTTGAAAATTTGAAAAAAAAACTAAGTCTGGAGTAGATGGGCGCCTTATTTCAAGGAAGGCACCCAGGTCATCTTAGATTTTTTTTGAAAAATATCCTCATATGCATACTTTTTGACACCCTATTTTTTAGGAGTTCTCTGTGTGATGCAGACAAAGTCAGTATTTTTTCATGATAGGCTTCAAAATTTTAGGGTTTTGTATGAAAATGCCTTTTATCTCCAAATCCTATTTAAGGAAGCTTTTAGCATTCATTTTTCATAATTTATAGGTTGGATTTCATAGGAAGAAACACAAAATTTTCTTCTCTTCAAAATAGGTTATGCAAGTTTTATGCTTAAAAATTTTCAAGTTCAAGAAGATCTACATCAACATTCAAAATTGTCAAAGTGCATAAAAGCATTGCACTTCCCTCAAACAAAAGCATAAAAATGCTAGCAAAAGTGTGGATATGCAAGTAGAAGCATTAGATAGTGGCACTTAAAAAGTGGTGAATAGAACTGAAGCATAGATATGAAAATTTAGGATTAGCAAGATAGAGTTAAAGTCAGAAGTGTCAAAGTATACAAAAGCATCAATATGCAAGGTAAAAGCACCAAAATTCTACAAAAAAGTGATGAAATACAAGTAAAAGCAGTGATATGTGTAAATGTTTTGGACTCTAATAGATAAAAGCAAGTTTCTACAACTGGTCTCAGTGAATTAGTGAAAGTTTGACAAGTTTCAAGGGTAATTGTGAAGTTGCGTTTTCTTAGAAAATGATACAAACAACAAACATAAGATCAGGATTGACCCTGTAGCGTAGAAAATTGTACTCCTTTACATTTTCACACTTTGTTTGTGCCCTCTTAATTAAATTGAACTTAATTATGCCTTTATAAGCCCTATTTTACATCTAAAAACCTAATAAATTAATTTTTTTGAAGGGGAAACCCAACAATAATTAATTCCAACTTATAAAAAATATCCTTGAGCAATGTGTGTTCTAAGAATAGGGGACTAGGACCCATTCACCCATGGGCGAATGAGTCCTCCCTAAGCCTTTGAACCCATGCTTAAACATGTTTTTGGTGACATTTTTATGATCCTAAATTCAAATTTTAATGTCATCTTATAATGTTTAATTTGGATGCATATCTATAAATACAAGGCTATTTTATCAAATCAACTAGAGGTTTTCAATATTTTTGAGAAAACTTTCACAATAGAAAATATTGTCAAGAGCAATCAAAAGAAAATTTAAAAAGCATTTGTTGCAGAATTAAAGATTCAAGCATCATGTCAAATCCTTCTTGCATCATGCATGTTTTTGGAGCTAACATTGTGATGTAGGTTTCAAGATCAAGCTGAAGCATTCAAACATCAACTCAAATCATAGATCCACATCCAATTCAACCATTTCATGCAAGTTTTAGATCTCCATTGAAAGGTTTATTCAAGTGTTTTATTTTTGGTTGAAGTAAAATTGAATATTGGAGATATCTAAAGTGAAAAATTGCAAAAGTTCCAAAAGTTGTCAAAGTTGTAAGAAAAGTTGTCAAGATCATGGAAACTCAGATCTAGTGCAGGGGCACCCATGAGATTTTGGTTGTCATTATTTTGTTTTTTTGTCTCTCTTATTTAATAAGGTCCTTTTGGATCATTTTTATGTTTTTAAGGGTCTTGATGAAGTATTAGGAGGATAGGTGTGGTCAAGTTGTCAAAAATGTAAAAGTTGTTATAGGTTTTAAAAGTTGCCAATATTGTCTAAAATGTTGCAAATTGTGGAATTTGAAGTCACATGGTGTAAATGAAGGAATTAGAATGGTTTTAGTTTAAAAATAAGTTGTAAATGGTTGGTGCATTTTTAAATATCCTTGAGGAGGTCAAACCCAAGGTTGGTGGTGACATTTTTGAAGTGAAATCAATAAAAGGCATACTTGTTTTTGCATTTTTGAACATTAAATTGATGTTTCATAGCTTAGTATAGCCTTATATGATTGGTTAATAATTTAAAACCAATTGAAGTCGATGGAGAATTGATTCTACTTTCTATTTCACTTTGTCTCATTGAATTTCATTAAGATTTGAGTGTTTTAGAGCCAATTTACCTCAGAGTAGTTGAAAACCCTAGGTTTAGTGTCTTGAAGGAAGAAAAAATGAATATCTCATCATTCCACTGGTGCAACCTCATGAAACTTGGTGGAATGGCTGTAAATAGGTTGTTTTTGGTTTTTATAAAGTCGCAGATTTAGAGAGAAGGTTTGCACATGTTTTGGTGATGCCCTAGGTCAAATTTCTTTATGTTTTAGGTTTAATTAGCAGAAGGACAAACCATTTTTGAAGGATTTCATACAAAGTAACCTATCTTGATTTTGAGGTATGTTGTATAAAGCCCAAATGGGTATATATAACTATGTTTATATCTTGGATATCATGTCTGTACTAAAAATTATGGACAAAAAACTCAATTTGTTGCCCCACCTTCAAGGCCTAGAGAATTAGGTCAATTAAAATTTGGGCTTATTCGTAGAAAAAAACTGCATCCAAATTTAAATATATTGAAAAAGGCCAAAAAGGGTATTCAAAAATATTTTTTTATAGTTTAGGTATAAGGTCTACACAAGAAGTTGTGATTGGAAAACCAGTTAGGAACTTGGACTACTAGAGGAATTGAACGATTGTGATGGAAACCCACCAAGTTATGTTCTAGAATTGCAAATTTTATTTGATTTAGGTTGTGTTAAAGCTATCCACCTTGATCTGCATCAAATTGGTATCAGAGCCTAAAAGGTTTGGGAAATGAAGTTTGGAGTATGTGTTTTGTTTTTTGCAGGTTGAAGCAAGAACCCAAATGCCAAAAGACTAGGTACTGAAGAAAGGAAGAAACCTAGGTGAGTTATCATGAAGACAAGAGAAAGTGAAAGAGACTTACTTGAGAAAGGAGAATGGAAATGTTGAAAAGATTCATCTATGGAGATTTACAGAGTAAGGAGGTCACAAGCAAGAAACAAGAGAAAAGAAGAAAGTGAGATGAAGAAGAAAAATGAGAAAGAAGAATAGATAAAAGTGTAGCAAGCGATAATGGAGTTGAGACACACCTTGGAAGAAATGGAAAAGAGGCATGAAATAATGGAACTTGAGATACAACAGGGTCTTCAAAAGGAAAAACAAGCAATTGGTTGGAATTTTCCAATAAGAAAGAGGCCCAAATGGCCTATCAAGGAGATCATTTAAAAGAGAAGAATACAAGAGAGGATAGAAAAACTAGACATTGAATAATATTTGTTGATGAAGGAAGAGAAAAATCCAATAAAAGAGGAAGAGGTAGGTGATACTATGGTAAGCAAGCCTAAGACTGTTTTTACATTAACAAGCATTGAAGAGTTGCATTGGGAAGTTTAGGATGTCTTGAAAGATCATGTAGACATGATGGTTGATAAATTTTCTTAATTTTTGCTTCCAAGAAAAGGTGTTAGTCACTATTTAGCTTTTGTTCTAGGGTCTAGTTTGTCATACACAACAGCCTATGACAAAAAAAATGAAGAATATGATGTGTCTAAAGAAGGAGATGGTGACAATACAAATGATGCACTTGTTTGGAAGGTTGTAAATGAAAGAAATTTTGATGTTAAAGGCAATAGGATTGTTGGGAAAGAGATTGTAGAGTTGACTAAGCAATGTTTGAAGGGAAACAAAGGTATGGAGTAGAATAATGACAAAATTGAGTTGTAGATAGAAGATGGGAAGTTAGACAAGAAACCACTACAAATGGAGCAGAAAAAAAGAGTTGCAGATGTCAAGGAGTGTAATGATGAAGGTACCAAGGTTAGCTGTGATTCATTTCTTTTAGAAAATGGCAGTAACACTGAACAAGAATCCATACTTGTTGACATGATGGTTAGAGACAAAGGGAGTAGCCAAAGTACTTTTGATGAGATTGCAAACTTGGGAGACAAGAAACCTAGGGTGAAAATGAAACAAGTCATTAAAGGGGAACAAGGTACTATTGGAGTGCATGACATCCATTAAGGAAAAATAGATCAGTTACAGGGTAGAGGTGCAAATGGAGGACAAATTTATATTGACAAGTTCAAATATTTTTGCCAAGTGTCCAAGAAACCTACATTGAAGATGAAGCAAGCATGGAATTGTTCCAAAGAAGATAATTTGCAAATATTTAAAGGCATTTGAAAAGAGTTTTCAAGCATGGTTCTCATGATTGCTACCTTCTATTGAAGTGGAGCTTGAATCTTTTCTTTACCCGGGAGTATGGTGCAGGAGCACTCATGAGATTTCAGTTTTGTCATTGTTTTGGTTTTGTGTCTCTCTTATTTAATAAGGTCCTTTTCAATCATATTTATGTTTGTATGAGTCTTGATGAGGTCTTAGGAGGATAGGTGTGGTCAAGTTGTCAAAAATGTAAAAGTTGCTATAGGTTTTAAAAGTTGTCAATATTGTTTAAAATGTTGCAAATTGTGGAATTTGAAGAGTCACATGGTGTAAATGAAGGAATTAGAATATTTGTAGTTTTAAAATTAGGTTTAAATGGTTGGTACATGTTTAAATAGCCTTGGGGAGGTTGAACCCAAGGTTAGTGGTGACATTTTTGAAGTGAAATCAATAAAAGGCATCCTTGTTTCTGCATTTCTAAACATTAAATTATTGTTTTAGAGATTGGTAGGGCCTTGTACAATTGGTTCATGATTTAAAACCAATTAGATTCGATGGAGAATTGATTCTACTTTCTGTTACACTTTGTCTCATTGAATTTCATTAAGATTTGATTGTTTTAGAGCCAATTTACCCCATACTAGTTAAAAATCCTAGGTTTAGTGCTTTGAAGGAAGAAAAAATGAATATCTCACCATTCCACAAGTGAAACTTCATGAAACTTGGTGGAACAGCTGTAAATAGGTTTTTTTGGTTTCTATAAAGTTGTAGGTTTAGGGGAGAATGTTTGCACTTGTTTTGGTGATGCCCTGGGTCAGATTTTTTTATGTTTTAGGTTTAATTAGCAAAAGGATAGTCTATTTTTTAAGGAATCCATACAAAGTAACCTACCTTGATTTTGAGGTATATTGTATAAATCCCAAATGGGTATCTATAAATATGTTTACATCTTGGATACCATGGTTTCACTAAAATTTATGGCCAAAAAACTTAATTTGTTGCCCCACCTTCAAGGCCTAAAGAAGTAGGTCAATTAAAATTTGGGCTTGTTCATACAAAACAACCCTATCAAAATTTTGGATATGTTGACAAAGGCCAAAAAGGGTATTCAAAAATTCTTTTACAATTTAGGTATGAGGTCTGCACAAGAAGTGATTGGAAAACCAGTTAGGAAGGACTACTAGAGGAATTTAAGGATTGTGATGGAAACCCACCAAGTTATGTTTTAGGATTACAGAGTTTGTTTGATTTAAGTTGCGTTGAAGTTATCCAACTTGATTTGCATCAAGATATTAGATTTATTTTTTATCATTTTCGAGTGAAACTAGTGGGAAATTACATCTCAGATTTGTCTTCAGAGGCTCTTGAAAATTTAGCTCAAACCAAACAAGACACTTAGCAATCAATTTTTGAGGGAAGTTTTAAGTGTCTTCCACTCATCCAAAAAATATAAAATTGATTGTTTTTTGTTAAATCTAGGCTTCATCTACATGAATCAGGTCTTAAGTTGTAGATTTGAGGTCATTTGCTATTTTATTTTTATCTCCCAAAAGTGTTTCTCGAACTATACTCCCCTCCCATCCACACTCACATAAAGGAAATTGTCAAATATTCCATAGAATTAACTCACCTAAGGGATAAAATTTAATTCTTTCTTAGAGGATCTCATTTCCTAAATTTGAAATAGAAAATAGGTAGGTTCATTACACCTCATTTTTCATTTCTATTTATAGTAAATTTGGTGAAACATTCCAAATTTAGTATGAAACCCTATGTTTCAGACCCCAACATATTTTTTTATGTTTTATTTTGGTGAACCTAAGTATTTGAACATTCTAATTTATGATTTAGAGTGCATTCAAACCCTAGATCTAGGATTTGAATTAATTCATTGCATTTAGGGTTTCTAAATTTGGCATAATTTTTTTGTTCATTTTAGGTGCACACTTGCATTTTACACTCATTTTAAATTTGAAAATTCAACAAAAACTGCATAATGTTAGATTGGATTTGCATAGTATTTGCATAATAGCATACTTTCAATCACTTAAATCAGAAAATTGGATCAAATTTTTTATTTAAAAATAGGTCATTTTGGTTGTCATTTAACATCATTTTACACTTGCATTTAACTCTAATTTTTCAGAATTCTAAAACTATAAGTACCAGTTTGAAACCTAGAACAAATAACACACAGAAAAACTCAAAGAATTTTTCATTTTAAAAAACCCCGAGCAAGGACCCATTCACCCATGGGTGAATGAGTCTTTGTACAAACATTTTGACAAATTTTTTGGTGCATCTAAATCTCTATTTTGTCATCATATTTCTACTATTCAAACTGTATTTTTAAATTCTAAAAAAAAGTTAGTATATGTGTAAGAAAAGGTGTTATTTTTCCTCATTTGTTGTAAAGTCATACAAAAAAAAATTCTATTGTATTTCATAAAAAATGTTTACATTCCAGAACCATTGCATATGTTGGATAAAAGTATTTTTTTATTTTTCGGTACACAATGTTTACATTCCTGAAGCATTCCATAAGTTGGATAAAAATACTTTTCATTTTTGGGTACACAATGTTTACATTCCTAAAGCATTGCATAAGTTGGATAAAAGTACTTTTCATTTTTTGGGTACATAATGTTTACATTCCTGAAGCATTGCATAAGTTGGATAAAAGTATTTTTCATTTTTGGTTACACAATTTTTACATTCTTGAAGCATTGCATAAGTTGGATAAAAGTACTTTTCATTTTTTGGCATACAATGTTAGTATCTTGCCTTTCCAAGTATGCCAAGAAAGAGATCATTAACAAGCATGTTAGCAATTCTTCCAAGAGCTTCCCTAGTTATGAAAGTCTCTTAGTGAAAGATAATGAAATTGACACATCCAATAATACCACTTTGTATATCCTTCACCCATCCCCTAATATATCTCCCACTTGTGAGAATGTTTTAGTGAAAGAGGATGCAATTATGGGAAATCATGACAATCACATTATTTCTCCTATTTGTGAGGAGGGTATGTTGGTGTTAGAAGATTCAATCATTGAGAGTCATGACAATCCTATTTTTTTCTCTTCCCCTATCTCTCCTACTTGGGAAGACATTATTGGACAAGGGGATGTAATCATAGATAACCATGACAAGCATATTTGTTCTTCTCCCAATATCTCTCATATTTGTGAAGAAAATATTTTGGTATTAGAAGAAACACTTATTGAAAGTCATGAAATTATTGTTTATCCATCTCCCAATTCTTCTCTAATATGGGAAGGTATAATGGAACAAAAGGATGCACAATCGTTGGTAAGAAAAATAATTCTTCTTTACATGCCTCCCTTGCTTGTGATAAAGTTATCTTAAAAGATCCAACCATTCAATGTCATGAAAATCTTGTTTGCTCCTCTCCTAAAAATTCTCCTACTAGGGAAGATAACATGGTGCAAGAAAATGATAGAATGATACATGTCTTTCAAAAAATAGTAATGTGGCTTCATTAGATGAAGATGATGAGGTGACATTAGACTCCCTTTGCTAAAAGATCATCAAAATAAGGATAAGTCTATTGAGGTTTTGAACATTAGATCTCCCTTGAGTCCTTCTACAAGTCCACTAATTATTGTACCTCCCAAGTCATCTCCTAAGCCACTTATTACCATTTACCCACCCTCATATCAACCTCAAGTTAAAAAAAAAACACTTGCTTATCTTAGAGCCGCCTAAAAAGAAACCATTAATTCTAGGAGTTATCTTGATTTTTACAAGGAAAATTTCTAATAATGATATTTCAAATCAATCAAGTTGTAATACCATTGCTCATACATATAACACTAGAAAAAATTAGCAACCAAGACAACCTCCAACATCCCTTCCATTACCTCAACCATATCTCCCACCTGCACCTAATATCTTGTAGTGTAGTGGAAAACAATATGATCTTATGGAACAACTTAAAAACACTCCTGCTAAGATATCCTTATGGGAACTTATTCAAGCATTGAACCTAGTTATCATAGCATGCTTCAAAGCGTTCTACAACAAGTTCATATCCCTCCTAATGTGCAACCAAATGATATAGCATCCCTAATTCAAGGAATGAATTTAGACATTGTTTTCCACCAAAGTGAGCTACCTCCTTTAGAAGTGCAAAAACAAAATGAAATTTTCATGATAATAGCCATTATTAATAGGACTGGGATAAAGAGAACCCTTGTTGATAATGGATTAGTACTTAACGTGTGTAGCATAAACCTTTTGGATAAGATTGGAATGGATAAGATCAAGATTCAACCTAATTATTTATCTATTAATGAATTTGATAATTTAAGAAAATAACTGCTTGGTGTGATCACATTACCTATTACAATTGGAAAGGCCACATTGAAAACTCATGTCCATGTTATTCCCCAAGATCTTTCATATAATATTCTCTTGGGAAGACCATGGATTCATGAAATGCATGCAATTCCTTCTACTCTTCATCATATAATGAAATATGTTTATAAAAATAAGGTTTATACAATCAAGGCTGACCCTGAACCAAAAATTTTGCACAATGAGAAAGACAAGGAAAGTCCTTTGAAAACATTGACACCAACTACTCAAGTGGAACTTGTGCAAGAGGAAGAAAAATAAAAGAATATTGAAGAAGTCACAAAATTATTGGATGATGATTGGGGTTCCTTATATTTTACACCTACATTCATGGGAGAATACAAGATCATAACAAAAGAGTCTAAAAAGAGAAAAGAACCAATGATAATTTCAACACAACATTTGGAAGAACCTTTGAAAGCATCCACTTCAACCTCTTTAGAAGAAGAAACAAATTACAAAACAAACTTTGATGAAGTTTATTATGAACAACCACCAAACCAAAAAGAAATGGAAAATCTTTATGGAAGAGGTTACAAAATTTTGAAACAACTTGGTTATAGTGGAAAAGGATGTGGTGCTAGAGAACAAGGTATTTGTGTCCCTATAGAGCCTAATACACAAGAAACAACTAGTGGTCTTGGTTACTGTCCTTTGAAAGAAACAAAAGCATCAAAAAGGCCTTCACTCAATACCAACACTATTACAAAAGATTCTTCTAAGCCAACTTTAACCTTGATGCATCATGAACTGATAGAAACAACTAGTGGTCTTGGTTATTGTCCCTCAAAAGAAATAAAGAAACCTTTGCTTAATATCAATTTCATCACACAAAACACTCCTAGGACATCTTCAAACACATGTCTTAGTACTCATTGGGGCTCATTAGATTTTCCACCCTCCTTTACAGGAGAGTACAAAATCTCACAATATAAAGAGTCTTGTGTGTGTATGACACCTTGTACTAAGCAATATATACTTTGGACACAAAATAAAGAAACATATTCTACTATCAATCAAGAGAGTACCTTGTCAAAGCTTCTCCAAGCTCATTTGATATCTCTCCCTCCAAGAACATGAAAGAAATTTTACAAGAGTTCATTTTGTCCATATCATAGAGTTCATGGTCATTCTACTAATGAATGTAAGGCTTTGAGTGATAACATTCAACATCTTAAGGATCGTGGTGCTCTTCCTTGTGTTGATGCACCTATTTCCTCTAATTGATACTGATTTTGATCATATCATGTTTCCCATTACTATGTGCCATTAGCAGCTTTATGTGTCTTGCTCATTTCCATTCATGGTGGTACAATGCTAGGTGCAACCATATCTCTCTTGGTAGCACTATGATAGTTCTTGGTGGTTTTCTTTGTCTCTATGATTGGGGGGAAATGATAACTAGTTTTTTGGGATGCATTCTTTCCAAGGATCCCCTACAACATAGCAAGTTTTTTGAAATTTTAAGTGGGGGCATATTGTCCCCTGTTCATTGTTTGCATGTCCCTTCTTAGTGATGATAGCATACATCTCCTAGGAAGTGTGAACATTAAATACAAAGTTTGTCTTCTAAATTCATGTGACGTGTCTTATTTTTGGTGATATTATGCTTGATATCCTTCAAGAGCATGACCTTTCTTGGCATATGGCATTCCTCTTAGTGGTAATGCTACAGATTGCACTCCCTAAGTTGTCAATATTTTATCCTCAACTGGTCCTCTCTTGGAGACATTAGGAATGATGTTGGCTAAGAGGAGACCTTACATGAACTAAGAAAAACCCCTTTTAATATCCTATTTGCATGTTTGTTCATAATTGATTAGCATAACAGAGCTTGCTAGCCTTATGAAGCTCAAAGTTCATATTTTTTGGTGCCTTATCAAAGTTATCAAGAGGTATAATTTTGGTATGGTTAGTACAATGGGAACTTGTAGACATAGCATGAATTTCTCATTGTACAGTGAGAGCCTATAGACCTGGCCTGAATTTCTCACTTAGCCACTTTCTGGGGGCTCACTTAGTGGACACTATATTTCACTAGCCCTTGTGATTACATTTCGCATGGCCATCGAGCATAACACAACTTTCTTGCCTATAGAGCCAAGTGTTTTATAAGTGATTTTACATCCTTATGAGTGTATTTGATGGATGTGGAATAATACAACTTTCTAGTCCATCTTTCTTTCCTCTTTGCATTAACATTAACATTGAATGTTTGTGTATCTTGTCTTGTTGCTTCATATCATACATCTTGTGTGTGTCCCTTTGTGCTTATGTTGGTTTGCCATGGGATCTTAGATCTTGGGGGCTTGTGCAACCTCCTAGATCTTTTTTATCCTATCCCATCAACATTTGTGCACTTAGACCCCTCTTGACACATATTTTTCTACTTTAGTGTGAATTTGATGCAAGGTCATCCTCTCACTAAAATGGGGGCTAAATGTAGAGAAAAATGTACTCCTTTACATTTTCACACTTTTTTTCGGCCCTTTTAATTAAATTGGACTTAATTATGCCTTAATAAGACCTGTTTTACATCTACAACCCTAATAAATTACATTTTTGAAGGGGAAACCTGACAATAATGAATCCCAACATATAATAAATCACCTTGAGCAATGTGTGTTCCAAGAATAGAGGCCTAGGCAGGCCTTTGAACCCATTTTTAAACATGTTTTTGGAAGTATTTTATGATCCTAAATTCAAAATTTAATATCGACTTGTAGTGTTTAATTTTTAGGAAATTAAGGATACATACCTATAAATACAAGGCTATTTTATCAAATCAACTAGAGGTTTTCAAGAATATTTTTTAGAGAACTTTCACAAGATAAAATAATATTGTTAAAATAATTCAAGAGTAGATTTATCAATCATTTGTTTTAGAATTCAAGATCCAAGCACCATGTCAAATCCTTCTTGCATCATGCATGTTTTTGGAGCTAGATGTAGGTTTCAAGATAAAGCTCAAGCATTCAAGCATTAACTCAAGTCAAGTAATCTAGATCCACATCCAATTTAACCATTTCATGAAAATTTCAAATCTCCATTTAGAGGTTTATTCCAAGGGTTTGATTTTAGATTGAAGGAAAATTGAATATTGGAGATCAATAAAGTGCAAAAGTTGCAAAAGTTGTTAAAGTTGTTAAAGTTGCAAGAAAAGTTGTCAAGATCACAGAAAATCATATCTCAAATTTATTTTGTATCATTTTCAAGTGAAACTAGCGAAAAATTGCATGTTAGATCTATCTTCAGAGGCTCTCAAAAATTTAGCTCAAAAAGTTGTCTCAAGACACTTTGCAACCAAATAGGACACTTAGCAACCAATTTTTAAGGCAAGTTTTAAGTGTCTTATGTTGGTATATGGAGCCTAATCAAACTCAGAGGTTAAATTTTCCCCACTTTTATTAGAGTGGTTTCCCCCCAAATTATTTAACGAGGTCAAGGGGTAGTGCCCCTTGTTTTATAAAGGCATCGGGTGTTATTTTTCTATTGGCCAACATAAAAAAAAAAAAACCTTATTTTTGTAACTATCATAAGTCTTGATAAAAGGATAAGGGTTTGGGTTATGTTGACATTGTATTGTAGCATTTACAGTGGTATTGAGTTGCAAGGATTACGGGTTGTAATTAGTTCGATTTACTGAATAATAATATTGGACTCTCTATTGGTGGACGTAGCCCAAGTTTGGGTGAACCACATTAAATATTGTCTCTTACTATTGTTATTTATGTGTTTTTCATTCCTTTGTTTAATCTTTATTTGCATGTAATTGATATTTTTTGCATACAATTCCTAACATCTTCCACTCATCCAAAAAATACAAAATTGATTGTTTGTATTACATCTAGGCTTCATCTACATGAATTGGGTATTAAGTTATAGATTTGAGGTCATTTGCTATTTTATTTTCATCTCCCAAAAGTGTTGTTTGAACTATAGCCCCCGTTCACACACACATAAAGGAAATTATCATATCTTCCATAGAATTAACTCACCTAAGGGTTGAAATTTAATTCTATCTTGGAGGATCTCATTTCCTAAATGAAATAGAAAATATGTAAGTTCATTACACCCCATTTTTCCCTTTCTATTTATAGAAAGATTGGTGAAACATTCCATATTTAGTATGAAACCTTATGTTTTGGATGCCCAACCTATTTTTCTATGTTTTATACCCCAAGGTGATTAGGAAGATTTCGCAAGCCTTCTTCCACAAATCTAACTATTATTATCATGGGTATAGCACAATTGAAGACATGCCAGACAAGTACAACCTAGCTAGTAGTAAAATATGTATCAATCTATAGTGGGCCAACTTGCTAAAGCTATGCCATCCAATGAATGGGCGACTAAGGTATTCCAAGGTCATGTACCACCTTGACACCCCTCACCTTGAAAGGACAAGATCCTAGCAAGGAATATCTATTATAGTACATGATGAGTAACTTCATGTATGATATTATATGTTGTACGACTATAAATTTATGGTTTAAGGTCTTAAAGGATACTAATCACAATGTTTGTAGTGGGAGATTAGTGAACAATGAGCTCATTTGATAGTGCCCAATATTGGATGGGTCTCCTCCACTCTCATCACCAAATGTGTATTGACGAACCGAGGGTCATGTGGCTTGGCTCAAACAATGTTGGCCACATCTTGGGGTACAACTTTCTTTCTCCCCTCTTTATATACCCTACATGAAAATATGGTTGAGGTCAAACCCTAGGGTGATTAAATCCCTAGGTAGGCATCCTACTAAAAATAAAAAGGGAAGGAATAGTGTTGCTATTTTTGGTCACCCAGGATTGCACTAGGCACCTTGGGGGAGAGCATACGTAGACAACTCCTTTGATAAAACAAAAAAATGCAAACTAGTGGTGTATTTGATCTCCAAGATCACACAAATTATAGGGAGAGAGAATACACACCCCAAGTCTACTAGACATGGAAAACAAGATTCATTTTAGTGCACCAAATTGAAATGTGTGGTTAGTTTTAAGATTAAAAAATTGTAAAAAAAAAAAACCCTGCACCAAATTCATTAGTAGTTTCAATTTTGGTCTTCTCCCAATGATTTCCAAGTGTTGAATAGATAGGTTAGCTTAAAATCATCAAGAAAATAGGCCCACATTAGGGTTAGCAAAAATCTAAAAGCACAAAAATCAAAAAATATTCTACAAAAACAAAAGTGTTATTATGTAATAGATAAACACATTGTTATACCACAAAAGCATCGAACCTCTAACAATTGTGTCACTATAATTCTGCAAAAGCATGGGGTTGAAGCAAAAGTGTCAAATAATAGTCAAATGTGGCATTATACCTACAAACAAAGAAAGCATTTGTGTCAAAAAAATAGAAGTGTGGATTTACAAACAAACATTTCACTGAAATTTTGCAAATGTGTCAAAGCATGATAGAAGTGTCGAGTCACAAGAAAAAGCATTGTTATAATTCTACAATTGCATTGTTGTAACCTTTAAATCATCAAAAACTCAACAAAAAATGTTAGATTAGGGAAGTGGGTCCCACCAGGTGTGCCAGAATGTGTAATGGCGTTTAGTGGAAAATCAATTAAAATCACAATTGAAACAATTAGGGTTAGAAATCTCAAACATCCACATGAAAAATATTGATAAAGACCACTAAATAATGAAATTGAGTGCTCCTACATTAGAAAATGACCATTAACATAAAAATTAACATTCCAAATTATAATCAAAGTAGTGCAAACCTAACATTCCATTATGAATTATGTTGATTTGATGTTGGAATGCTCAAACCTTAGCACCTATGATTGCAAAAGCTTCAATTGACCTAAAAGATACTCAAAATGACATGATTAAATGCTCAAATGAATGCTCAAAATGACATGATTTCATTACAATGCTTCTAGGTCATTTGAGATGGAGGGAGATGCCTTATTTAATAGATTTTCAAAAATAAGATCAAGGGTGGAGATCAGATCTTGAAATGAATGGTTCAAATCGAATCTTAAAGATCAAGGGTTGGGATTAATTGATAGATTTAGTTAACTCAAAATATCTCCTTAATTTTAGGGAATTTTTTGATATATTTTTGAAAAGAATATTCCTTAGAATATGCTTTTGAGAGGGAAAATTAAATTAATTAAATAATTATAATTATTTAATTATGTGAGGATGAGAATATTCATTTTTGAAAAAATAATATTCCATGTGCAAGTGGAGTGAAGAAAATTAGATAATTAAAAATATTTAATTAGGGGAATAGAGAAAAATATTAAATGTTGAAGTTATTTTTATGGGTACTTATAGCTAAAGATTGTGACTAGTTCACTATCAAGATATGAATTATGCATTTAACCAACACTTGATAGCTCAACTAAATTGACTAACTCCAGATAACAATGCATGGAATAATTAAAGCATGAATAATGGACAAGATCTTATTCACATTCATTACATGAAGAATCCGATTAGGATAAACATATGTATGAAACTAACTATTGCAATAGAAATAAATGTATAGAAGATAAAGTGGGGAATAGTTACCTTGAGTGGCCCTTGCTCAAGTGACTTTCTCCACAAAGTGAACTCAAATATATCTCCTCAAACTAAATTAACATAATAGTAACTAAAAAGATCTCATTCATAATTCAATATATCACAATCCAAAGAGATTCTCCCATAATATCTTATTCATAATATCATGGTTGAGAAACAAAACATTATCTGTATAAAAATAGAAATTAACTAAACAAATCTATCTACTATATCCTCTATTCCAATTTAATTAACTAACTCAACCACCAAACCATTCATATAGGTACAAGGGAGTCTTATTAGAACAAGGACTCAAAAGATAAATATAATTGTAAATCACCTCTCCCTACAAAATAGAGTGTGAAAAAGTCTGAATAATCAAAGCACAACTAAAAAGGAAAAATAATTGAAATAGGACTGTAACTCTTGTTATAATGGTTTTAAATGAAATGTGGAATGTAGAAATAGTCACATTAGATTCCCAATTGTAGCAAATTTCTTCTCCTTCAGCAGTTTTATTAAATGATGTGATGATTCACAAAAATCCTGACAAGTAGACGCCTCCTTTTATACAACTGCTATGTTCTTCTAACTTCCCTTGCATCACTGTTGAAACTCCCTTTGGCTGTAGGTTGCACCTTCTAGTTGTTGCAAGATACAATCTCTTGTCTTAGCTACAAAGAGTTAGTTCACACATCTACACAATACTAATAACCATAATTTAAACATATATATTCATTGCATTTCATACATATCCATATATTAATCATGTAATAACGATCATATCATCATCATATTTCCATAGACTTTAAACCAGGTCCAAGTTTTCATAATAATTATAAAAGATAGTAAAGTTTAGGGATATATAGGAAATAAGTGTTTGGAGATGTCTAAATCATGCATTGAAATAACAAAAAACTAACTAATAATAGGACTCATCATTCCCCCCATTTGATCATTTGTTTGTCCTCAAGCAAAGCGGTTTAAAGGATGGAGGTTGCACTATAAGGTCATCTCCCTAAGGTCTGTGATGACATCCACTCATTTTTTTTGTCTCAAAAAAAACCTCTATAGCATGAAAGTCTTTGCCACCTGACATCCTCAGCTTCTTCTCGTTCTTCATTCCTTTCCCTTGTCCAATGTGGTATCGGGTAGAGAAGCATTAGTGGAGAGAAATTAAATGGTACCCATTCAAGTGCTTTGTCTTTTGCAATTCCCATATATATTTGGGTTCTTTCAAGCATAGCCATAAAGTGAAAGTTATATATAGAGTGGGGATCTTTCTTTTGCAACTCAGGGTTAAACTATCCCACCTTTCCTGTATAAGTTTATAAGAATGATGAATTCCTAATATTAGCCTTCGTATTCTGTCATAATCATTTAGTCTCAGTTGCATAATTTTTTTCCTAGACCTTTATACTTTAGAAGCTCTATCCATTCATCTATTATCTTATGGGGGTTCTTAGATTCCTTTTTTATTTGAAGGGTAATTGATTTCTCCCTTTCTAAATATTCCTACATAATCTCACCCCTCTACATTCATTTATAAAGTATGAAGCTAGTGCACTAATTTGTAAATAACCCACAAACAGTAATGGGTTCCACTTTGTATCATCTGGCATAGCATAATTATGTAAATAGAATTCATATAATTGATCTTGTACTTCAGGTGTGGCATCAACAAAAATGTTTAGAAATTCAAACTTTCTACTTATTGCAATTGGAAAATTACTAATCAACTAACTAAATTGAAAGCTTAGAAATATTTCCTACAAAACCAAAGTGTATACTCTAGCAGGAGGTCTACACTTAAAAATTTGAGCAACCTTATCCACTATCTCCTCAACCTTAATTTGCTAGCCTTTTCAATTTAGTTTATTTGTTTTATAGCACTCTAGTATGCTTTGAAACCATTATTTCCTTCTCCTTCTCCCATTTCTCTTTTTGGTGGGGTAATTCCCGAGTTACCTTCAACAGATGGTAACCTAGAGACATGGTTGTATGATAAATTGGAGTCTTTGTAATAGGGGATCCTTAGGCTGCAATTGTGATTTTTATGTTCCCTGCCTTTACTATGGAAAGTTGTGCAAGTAATTCCAATTTAGACCTATTCCCATAGCTATGAATTTTCTCCTCCAATTCTTTAATCTTCAAATCCTTTTCCTTGTCTCTTTGCTCATATGTTTTCACTAGTTCTTCAAACTATTTAATTCTCTCTAATGCTTCTTGTAGTTCCTTCTTTACATTTCTTTCTTCTAGGAATAAATTATCATCTTCTTCAAAAGTTTGTCATTACCAACCCCGGTATATGTACAACCCTCACTGTTAGGGCTTTGTGGGGTTCTTCTTCTAGTTTTATTAGCAACACAAATTTCCTCTGAGTTAGATTCAAAGGTGGTTGAAACATACCATTTTCTCTTAATAGGTGTATGTACATCCTCAAAAACATTGTCTTGCAAGTTTGAATCCTCTACTATCATAGTAATCTTTTCCTATGGTTTCTTGACACTACCCCACATGACACCCTTTCTTTTCAGGTGATGTGAATGCCCTATCTAGTTGACCTTATTCTTCTGCACTTTCTTGGAGCAAGGGAAGGTCCACCTTTCCTTTTTCTTCTTTTTGGTGTCTTAAAAGAAGTTGGGGTTTCCTAAACATTCCCTACTACAAGTTGCTCAGAGGCTACAGGTGGTGACCTTCATAGACTCTGCTCCTCTGGTTCTCCCCTGTTGTGGATAACTAAAGCAACATGAGAACCAAATAGAATTTCCCTCAATGATATAGCAAGTGAATCCAAATTCTCTTGAACATCTAGTTCTTCAAAGTATATTGCTAATATGGTTAAAAATCAAAAATATTTCCCAAGAGACATGTGAGCATTGAATTCTTAAACTTTTTTTAAAAAGTAGGGTAACCAAACAATAGTGTGACATGGTTGTAGTGTTTCTCTTCCTTTCGTATTTAGACCTCATTCCCTTCAATAAATTATAAAGAAAATTTGGAACATTAACCTTTACATCGTGATGGAGGTGAACCAAAAGTTTGAAACACACAGTATAAAGAAGAGATTGTCTACCATCACATGTAATATATTTGGCAATAGAAGAGGCACAAGAATCCCATACCCATTGTAGTGATAATCTTTTGGTACCTTGGAATGACAACTCAAAATTCTCTCCAAGCTCTCTGAATTGTTCCCTAGCAACTACTACATTTTCCCTAACAGGATATTCAACTCCCTCTCTTGGCATACTGGATACCTCTGCAATTACAACCTCAGAAGCATCTAAGTTATTATCTCTTAAATAGTGGCTTCATCATGCTCTAGTGTCTCTACAAACTATTCTTTCATGGATTCATTGTACTATGTCAACCTTATAAAATAGTCCAACCATTTTGCATTTATGAAAATATGACTAGCCTAAATTCTAGTATTTGTTGGTGTACAGAAGTCTCTATGAATAATGTCTCCTCCCATGATGGTAAATTACTCTTTTCTATTCAAATTATACAAATTTAGCTCACAATTTTAATCTTACCAATCATTCCTAGTCCTTACCAATTCTTCCTATCTAATATTCTTGAATTCTTGAAATTCAATTTCCAATTGCTTATACTGTGTTTGTTATAACTTAAATTGGGATTAGGTTATGGCTCATAATTGGGATGATGATAATTTTTTTGCAAAAATAGGAAGAAAATTATTTTTGGTGGAAAAAATGAAAATACAAACCTTGGAAAATGTAATCTCCTCATAACTAAAGTCATTAAGTGATCTCACTTAATGTTAGCGTACTAGGCTAATGGTTTAATTACATAGAATGGAAATAAGATAATGATTGTGAAGCATGCATAATTAAATGTGAATAAATTGAAAAATAATTGCAAGATATTTTAATTATGGTAAATTAGAATGTCTACTTAGCAACATTTAGTGAATTGAACTCAGCTCATGTGAAGCTGATTAGGAGTGCCTGCACCATAATTATGATTTGTCATTTGTTTAATTGCAATGGGTGATGGATGAAATGATAGGGTGGTGTGTGGTAATGAAGACTACGAAATGTACGACAAATGGATATGAAATGATTTCTTAAATGCACAGAAATTGAGGAATGCATCATGGGATAGGATGAATGAAATGATATGGAAGACACTTGGTTGAATGTATGAAGAAATGTAATGTATGTGGATGGCATGCAATTAAGTTAGAAAAAAAAATTGAATTTTTTGACTGGTGTGTGTTGCAGGTACCTTCTATGTTAGATCCCTTTATGAATTGTGCTAGCTTTTATTCTTAAAGCTATAGGTCCCTACTACATGATGGATTGTAGTTAAAAAGAATTGTTACCTAGATCGCATGTGCAATGTGTGCATATGTGGGTGTTAGAAAATTATACATGGTCAACCCCATTAGATGGGATGTAAAGATTATCTAATGAAGCATGTGTAGAATCTATATTATGTACTTTTGTATCCTTGTTGTCTTTCAGGATTTTTTCATCGAGATTACTACCGTTGTCATGATCATTGGCCTACTTAATGCCTTTATCTAAATCACTACATTGTCCATATTGTTGCATTAGAGCAATGATAAAATCATTTTTCTATGCCAATTTCATGTAAATTTTTAGTATGTGGCCATTGACCAATAGTGATAATCTAACAACATCTATAGTCTACAACTTGACTGCTCCATTTGGAAAAACTTGCTCTATTTCATATGGTCCTAACAACCTTGTTCATAGATTCCCCTTATAATCTTTATACTTTGAGTCATTTAGTAAATCCCAGTCACCTATAGTAAATTCTTTTGTCTTTGTATATTGATCATGTCATTTTACTCTTCATTTCTAAATAATCTCTATGTGATGCATGGCCTCCATTCTAGTCTCATCTAGTCCATTCAAATTGTGTAGTCTTTCTTTTTGTGCTACTTTCAAATCCATATCTAGTTCAAATTTTGTCCTGAGTGTCTTGTATTCAAATTCAATTGGCAGAACTGTTGTTTTACCATACACCAACTCATAGGGTGTAAATGTTGTTGTCTTCCATTTTGTCCTATAGACCCATATTGCCTCAAGTAACCTAGTTGCCCAATCTTTTCTGTGAATCTGTACTATTTTGGTAAGGATGTTTTTAATCTCCCTATTTGCAACTTCCACCTATCCATCGGCTTGGGGTTGATAGGGTGTTGACTTCATATGCCTTATTTCATACTCCTAAACCAATTTGGTGATCAGTTTTGACATGAACTATGGACCTTGATCTATCATAATTTCTCTTGGCATTGCATACATTGTGAATATGTCTTCATATAGGAATTTGGTTATGTTACCATCTCTAGCAAATTGCAATGCTTTGATGTCAACCTATTTGGTCATATAATCTATGAAAACTGATATACTCCTTGTTATTGGATGTTGGTGAGATTAGACCAATGAAATCGAGCCCCCCTTTATCAAATGGTGCTAGTGCCAACTATAGTTGAAAGGAATCTCATCTATCTTAGTTGTCCTACCCATCCTCTAACATCTATCACATTTCCTTGTATATTTCATTGAATCCTTATGAAGAGTTGGTCAATAATACATAGTGGTGAGAATCTTAAGTGCACTGCTCTTTGCTGCAAAATTTCCCCCACAAGGTTCATCATGGAAATCTTTGACTATGCCATTGACCTCATCCTCTCTTATGCATCTCCTCATAATATTGTTTGGACCTGTATAGAACAAATAACCAGCCACCCAAGAGCATGAGAAAATTTTATGCACCATTTGCCTCTTTTCTTTAGGGGAGAAATGAGGTGGTTTTTTCCCTACTACTAGGTAATTTGCAATATCAATAAACCAAGGTGCCTGCAATGTTAGAGAAAATAGGTGTTCATCTAGAAAAGAATCATCAACAACACCTTCTGCTAATTAAGTGGGTAATCTAGACAAACAATATTCCACAACATTTGTTGTACTAGGTTTTTTCACTATGGTGATATCAAATTACTACAACAATAATAGCCATCTAACAAGTCTCCTACCAACCATAGGTTTATTCATTAAATACCTTATTGCAATGTGATCAGTGTGAATGAAGACTTGATACCCTATGATATAGTCTCTAAACTTGTTAATTGCATAGATAACTGCCAACATCTCTTTTTCTATGATTTTATACTTGAGTTTTGGTCCTTGTAAATTCTTGCTAATGTAGTATATGGCATACTCCCTATTACCTTCCTTTTATCCAAGTACCACTCCTATGGAAAATTCAGTAGCATCTATGTGTATGTGGAAAGGAAAAGTCCAATTTTTTTCCTCTCAAGATAGGTGCTTTTGTTAAGTTTGTCTTAAGTGCTTCAAAAAAGTGTTGTCATTTGATGGTCCATTCTAATTATATATCATTTATCAATAGAAAAAATAAGGATGTTGCAATTTTTTTTTTACTGAATGAATCTTCTATAGTATCCTGCATGTCCTAGATAAATTGACATGTCTTTATTTTTGTGGCACATGGAGTGTGGCGATTATTTCAATTTTATTGGGATCCACTTGAATCCCTTTGCTTGATACAAAATTTCCTAGCACAATCCCTTGGGTCATCATCATGAAACATTTCTCATGACTTAGGGATAAGTTGTGGTACTAACACCTCTTTAAAACTTTCTCTAGGTTCTTGAGTGCTTCATCATAGATTTATCCATAGGTTGTGAAATTATGCATGTAGACTTCCATGGAGTCATGTGAAAAATCTGAGAAAATGCTTAGCACTACCCTTTGGAAAGTGGTTGGAGAATTACATAGTCCAAAGGGAATAATAGAATAGGAATATGTGCCCCAAGGGTATGTAAATTTTTTTTTATCCTTTTCCTCTAGAGCTATTCTAATTTAGCTATAACCACTGAATCCATCTAGAAAGGAGTACTTTTTGCCTTCTAGGGAGTTAAGCACTTGTTCAATGAAAGGTAGTGGAAATCGGTCCTTTCTAATGGTGGTGTTTAATTCTCTATAATCCACACATACTCTCCATTTCCCTCCTTTCTTGGGGACAATAACTAGAGGTGACACCCTTTGACTATCATAAATAGGGTAAATGAAGCCTGCATCAAGTAATTTTTGTAACTCAATTTTGACTATATCTCTCAATGCAGGGTTCATCCTCCTCTAAGGTTATCTAATTGGTTTAAAACCATCATTTATATAGATCCTATGCATGCATAGGTTTGGATCAATTCCCTTAATTTCATGGTAGTCCCATGCAAAGGCTACTACATGTTCCTGCAACACAATGGTTAGGGAAGTTTGCTTCTCAATAGTTAATTCACTATTAACATTCATCATTCTACCTAGCATAATTTCTAAGGTCTTAGATGTTGATTGTATGGATGAAATGTCAAATCCAACATTATATGGGATACATTGTTGTGGTAGTAAATAATGGAAAAGATAAGACATTGATTTTGATGAATTGGTGGGTATAATATTCTACAAAGGATCCTACAGACATGATAGACAGTCTTGCTGTTGTGGGTTCCTACTGTAGTTATTCTATATAATATGTGCAATTAAATCATCTTCATCTTGGTTATTCAATAAATGGATACATTCAATGGTCATGAGCATCTACATAGAGTATTGTTCTTCTTCATCTAGGTTAGGCCATATGGTCTACTTCAAATCTACATGAGGTTGGGCTGGTGGATAAAGGACCAACTTCTTGGTCATAGTTCCATTTGATACTACCATGTTTCCAAACCTAAAATCTATAAATGCATCAATTGTTACTAACCATGGTCTTCCTAGAATAAGGGGATAACCTATAAGGTTAGCTTTTGGTTGTAGTACTATAAAATCTATAGGGTACTCCCATGAATCCAAAGCTATGAACAAGTCCTCAATGATACCTTCAGGTTTCATTGTTGACCTATCTGCCAATTATAAAATAGTGGGTGTAGGTCTAAGGTTTACTAATTGCAAAATTTGCATGGTTTCCTTAGTCATCACATTGATAACTACCCATAATTCAATCACAGTATTTTTTATGAGGGTTCCATTTATATTAATGTCCACAACTGGACTTCTAGGGTCTGTGTATTTAGGGACAATGATATCCCCTAACATGATATCAGCAAGATTCCCTAAAACATGGATAGTCTAAGGGTCCTTCCTTTTTCTTCCTGGTCTTTTAAGATAAAGGTCTCTCACTATTTTTGTGTAAATGGGAATTTCCTTGATGGCTTGTATGAGAGGTATCTTTATACACACATCCTAAAGTTGCCCTAATAAGTCAATTTTAGCTTTTTTATTATGTTTTTGAACAACTAAATATTCAAGGAATGGAGGTTATGGACTTGAAGTGGTCTGATTCACCTTATTTGACTCAGGTTCCATAGGGGTATTGTCCAAGGCTTCTAGTAAGGGTTATTCATCTTCTATCTCAATGATTTGAGGGGATGAAGGCCCAACCAATGTTTTCCTTGACCTGAGGTGGACATCACTCACCTCTACCCCATAAGTTGGGTATTGAATAGCCTCATTAATGTAGGCCTATTGAATAAGCTTGTTATTTTAATTAGGTGTAGGTTGGGCTAGCAGCTAAGGTACTCTTAGTGGCTGAGATGATGGGTTTTTTGGATTGGGAATGATTGCTTATTATTATGGTTGTAATGAACATTGGTAATTTATATTTTGGTTTTTCCATTGCTGGCCCTTTTTCCATTGATTTTTTTGTGGCATTTGGGGGTTATAGTTAGATCCTTGAAAATTTTGTTGTGGCCACATGAGTTGTTGCTACTGGTTCCAATTTGGTTGGGGAATTTTTGATTAGTTTTGTGTATTTGGTCAAGGTTTAGGGTCACAATTAGAAAAGTTTTGATTGCTAAATAAAAATCGTGTATTGAAATTTAGAGGATCTTGAAGCATACCTTGTCTTGGTTGCCACAATCTCTTTTGTACAATTTAGAACAATTTTCCATCTTCTCCCTTCAATTCTTGAAAGCTTGTTTTCCCTGGTCTATCCTCTATGATATTGGCTACCCTTTTGCACTTACAATTAGCTTTTCTTTGTCTGTAGTTAGGGAAATATTCAGTGAGGATTTCCTTTGCCTCTTCTTTCTTTTTCTTCACATGTAGATTGTCCAATTGAGTAGCCAAATGACTTATAATATCTTCTTTCATGTTGGACAGTAAGTTACTCAATTTCACCCTTGAGACTCCATTAGATGTCTTGTTGATGGAAAATTTTCTTCCCCCCTTGTCCTCTTAGTAAAGTTTCTTGAATAATTTCTACAAACTTTGCATATTTCTTCAAAAGGTAATTGTGATACATCTATTGACCCAATAATATTAAGGGCATCTATGCAGTCATCATTGAATCCTCTTAGGAACACCAACTTCAAGGATTCTTTTGAATTTCTATTTTGTGGATTCTTTTTCAAGAAATATTAGAACCTTTCTACATAGTCCTCCAATGGTTCATCCTCTTTCTAGGACATTTTGAAAATTCCATCCCTTCTTTTATCAACCTCTCTACAATAGTCTTGGTATTTTTCCAGGAACTTAGTCTTCATGGTGTCCCAATTTGGAATAGAATCTCTACCTATACCCATAAACTATCTGAAGGCAACATCCTTCAAGGTTGTTGAAAATATCTAGAGTCTATGTGCATCAATTATATAGTCATAACTCTTACACATGATTTCAAACTCAAACAAGAAGGTATTTGGATCCTTAGTTACCAAACCATAGAAGATGGGAAACATTAAAGGAGGTATATTCTTTAGAATAGATTCTCTCTCCTGGTTGGTAATGAGGAATTCAAAAGTGACATGTTTTGGTGGGTCATCCATAGCTGCATCAGCCATGGCTTGAAAGGTCTCCTCTATATTTACAATGGACATTGGTGAGAGGGAAAGTCCTTCTTCAGGAACACCCTCACTCTGATTACTGGTTTCACCAATATCCACTAAAAATTCTCATGATGAGGGGAGATATCTTCCCAAGGCATCTCTCTACCTCTACATACAATAGGTGTGACTTTGTATAGCAACGGCTCCTGCACAATGTTAGTGAAATTTTTTGGTATTGATGGAGTAAAACTTGACTGTTCTATTGATGGAAATAAAATATTAATCTATGAAAACTTGAAATAATAAAAATGAATCTTTGAAAGTAGCACCATCCCCAAAAACAATGCCAAAAATGTAGAGTCGTACTAACATTTAGGAAACTTGGTGTCAACACACAATTCAGAGGGGGTCCACTGAACAGTTCACTAAACCCTTAAAAGGACTTCATTTAATTTATCAACCAGGGATAACGTAAAATTTTGATGATGTTGGCACTACATGTGCTTTCAGAGACTCTTCACTACCTATATCATCCTAGCATAGGTGTTTACACATACTATAAATCCTAAATTGCATAATAGTGAAAAGAGGTAATGTTGAAGCTATTGCTACAGGTACTTACAACTAAAGATTGCACGACTAGTTCACTATCAAGAAACTAATTGTGCATTTAACCAACACTTGATAACTCAAATAAATTGACTAACTTTGGAGAACAATACATGGAATAATTAAAGCATGAATGTTGGACAAGATTTTATTCACATTCATCACATGAAAAATCTGATTAAGACAACATAAGTATAAAACTAATTATTGAAACAAAAATAAATGTACAGAAGATAAAGTGGGGAACAATTACCTTGAGTGTCCCTTGCTCAAGTGATTTTCTCCACAAAGTTAACTCAAATATGGCTCCTCAAAATAAATTAACATAACAGTAAATGAAAAGATCTCATTTCATAATTCAATATATCACAATCCAAAGAGATTCCCCGGGAATATCTTATTCATAAGATCATGATTGAGAAACAAACATTATTTGTATAAAAACATAAACTAACTAAATAGATCTATCTACTATATTCTCTATTCCAACTTAACTAACTAACTCAACCATCAAACCATTCATATAGGTAGGAGGGAGTCTTATTAGAACAAGGACTCAAAATAGAAACCTAATCATAAATCACCACTCCCTATAAAATAGAGTGTGACAAAGTGTGAGCAATCAAAACATAACTGAAAAGGATGAAGAATTAAAATAGGATTGTAACTCTTGCTATAATAGTTTTAACTGAAATGTGAACTATAGAAAGAATCACATTAGATTCCCAATTGTAGCAAAATTCTTCTCCTTCAGTGGTTTTATTAAATGATGTGATGAGTCACAACAATCCTGACAAGTAGAAACCTCCATTTATGCAGATGTTGTGTTCTTCTAACTTACCCTACATTGTTGTTGAAACTCCCTTTGGCTACGAGCTCTACCTTCCAGTTGTTGCGAGCTACAGTCTACTGGCTTGGCTGCAAAGAGTTAGTTCACAAAACATCTACACAATACTAATACCCATAATTTTAACACACATATTCATTGCATTTCATACATATCCATGTACTAATCATGCAATAACTATCATATCATCATCATATTTCCATAGACTTTAAACCAAGTCTAGTTTTGCATAATGATTATAAAAGCTTGTAAAGTTCAAGGATATACATGAAATAATTGTCTGGAGATTTCTAAAGCATGCATTGAAATAACATAAAACTAACTAATAATAGGACTCATCACATCTTCTTACCCTTATTGATCAATATGTTAGTAACATAAATAAACATAATAATAAATTGATAAGCTATCTACTATAATAAATACGATAATCTAACTTATCTCTAATCATTTCTAACTTTAAAAAAAATTATAACACACCCAAGGTGATTGTTTAAGATCATAGAAATATTTTTTCAACTTGTGCACTCCTTATCCTCCACTAGAAAGTGCTTTGGCTATGACAAGCAAATCTACTCCACATCGCAAAGTATATTTTTTTATTATTAATAAAAGGGGGTAAAAACTTTATTGAAAATCAAGAAAGAGCAATACAAGACAAAAGGGAAATAGCCCCAGAAGCCAACAAGAAACAACCAAAACAAGCTAGAGCCATGTCAACCCAGTTCATAATCAGTTACATCTTCAACAAGAATCCCCTCCAATTCATGACGATGCTCAGGGGAAACCTGCTCCCACTCCTCAACCCTCTGACCATCTAAATGCTTAGAAGCCCACTTTGCCAAACAATCAACAACCCTATTCCACTCCCTCAGAATATGGACAAAAGACACCAACTCCATCAAAGAGCTAATTTGTAGAAATTATTACACCATCCTAGCTAGCTTCCAACTAACATTAGAAACCTTCCGATCATTGATTAAATTAACTAGAGCCTGTGAATCAGATTCATAAATCACCTTGTGCCACCCCAAAGCAAAAGCCCTTTCCAAAGCATAGAGGATCACCAAACCTTCCATAAGGTTGAGGGTTTGCATCCCTTCATGAATAGCAAAGAAGAAATCACTGAGCCAGAAAAATCCCTACTGACACCACCAATCCTAGTAGGCCTAGGATTTCCTCTTGAGGAACCATCAGTATTTATCTTCAAAATGCCAACTGGAGGGGGCAGCCATCTCCCATCCTCTAAACTTTCTTTCTCACCCTCCTTCCTCTCCTAACACAAGCAGATGCCACAGACAATCCCTAAATCCCTAGTCTATCCACCATCTCAGCATCTCGTCTCTCTAAAGGGAACTCCACTTCACACTTAGCCTCTATAATCTCCTAAAACATTCCTAAAATTCTTTGCCAAATTCTTTGGACTAACAACTTTTTGCTACAGAAAATTCAACGATTCCATTCCAACTAGATCTACCATAGCATGAGAGTAGGTCCAACATACCACACAACTTGCAAAAAGGAAGCTGAAGTAGGAGGTCTACCCAAACTACTCCAAAAATCCACTAGGGAAGAGGCATGAACACATGGGCTTTTCCAGACACCCCACCAAGAATGCCAAAGATGCACAACAAAGGGGCAATGAAAAAATAAGTGAGAAGAATTCTCCTCTCCAGCGCCACACAAAACATAGATAGAAGGGCCCTAGAACCCCCTCTTCCTAATATTATCCCAAGTCAAGCATCTATTCCACACCAAAGTCCAAATAAAGCAGTTGCACTTTGGCCAAGAGAACTTGTTCCACCATTCTTCCACCAGTGAACCTCCACAACATCCAACCTCTGGGATAATAACCCCTAATATCCTGAAGAGACAATATAGACACCCTTAGGATTAGGAGACCAGGACAAAACATCCCCATCCAGGAGGGAACTACACCGTCGACTGACAAGGATATTCTGAAGCTTAGCAAACTCTTCCTCCATACCAACCATAGGCCACTCCTTAGGGTTCTTCCATCTCGCCCCCTCCAGCTGACCATGAGACAAAAAGGACTTAAAGTCACTCACCCTTGACTAACTAGCCTCCAGGAACCTCTGACATAGAGCCAACAAATTAGAAAATTGAGAAACAATGGGAGGGAAACCATCCCAAGAGTTGGTCCAAAAATGCGCCGCCGCCCCTTTTTTTCAATTCCAAAATAAGCCCTCCTTGATGAGCGCAACCCCTTTTTTTAGCGTACCCCAAATCACCGAGCCTTTCCCCACAAGGGGATAACGAGGAATATCCATCCAAGGGATCCTGGGGAAATACTTATGGGATAAAATTCGAGCCCAGATCTGATCCTGTTCCACACACCACCACAAATACAATTTAGCAACCAATGCCACCCCAGACACAACAGACTACCTTAATCCAAGACCACTTAACTGCTTCGAGCTACAAACAACATCCCATCTAACAAGAATCCATTTAGAGGATATCAAGCTACCTATTAGCTCTCAAAAATGTAGGCTGAAAGCCTCAAGAGGCTGCCAATCTCTTGATACGCTTTAGGGTAACAGACAAGGCCAAGAGAACTCAACCTTCTACTCTTTAGGTGCTGCTAAACCTAGGTGGGTGTACCTTTCTTAATAGTGCAGACTTAACTTGTGATTATTTGTCTGAAATGATTTGTCCACAATGGTAGATAACAGTGAACAAATGAAACCAAACTTGATAGCAATCGTTATATCTAAATCCTAAAATACTTAATTAACTAATAAAAAGAGATTGAATGAATTCAAATAATGAAATTGTAGAGACTAGTGCCTTGTTGGGTATGCAGAGTCAAATGAAATAGAAGTGGGCAACTTATTCTAGCAGAAAATCAAATTGCAGGCATATGATCTGTTCATAACTTGTATAAACAAATGCAAGATTATGACCATTGAGCTCTACTTTAATAATCCAGATAAATCTTCCTGATTACTGTGATCAACGAAAATGATTTAATCTCTACTTGAGAGAACCAGTCAATTAATCACACAAATACAACAAATGTGCATTGATAAATCAAAAGTAAACTTGTTACATGAATTTAAACAACCAGAAAGAATCAACTTGGAGACAACTTCAGCAATACTTTTCAATAAGTTCAACATACAATTGACACCAAAAATAACCTGCCACACTAGCTGGTTTTCATTGAATTCGCCATTTTAAAACATGCACATAGTTTCTAATAAGAGAAAATTATTCTACTGTAGCCATTCCCAACTACTGTATGTGATCTAATATCTGATGATGTTCAATTACAATCTAGGAGCATATTTATACCCAACATTAAGAAAATAAAACATTTGAAATATCATGTCGGCCCTCCATAGAATTCGTGCTCCAATCGAGCTAGCAAGCAATGGTAATCCAAGCAGAAACATGTCAGCCCTGATGTTTAAAATTCTATTATTCACCTGTGAAGAGTCGGTGAGACATCCGTATTGTCATGCCGAAGGCAATTCATTTGTTACATCCCCTGCGCTTGTATTTCGCTTTCACTGTGACTTATCCGAGTCGGGGAGATGTCCCATAGATCACATTATGTTTTACTGATATGCATTGTCACCCCCTGTATGTCGCTATAACATTCCGTTGGTCACACCAAAGCCATACAGTATTCCTTTGTTCTCATTATGCTTTTCTATAACACATAGATATTGCGAAGACCTCACACAGATTGTTTTAAGTTTCACCGAGAGCCTCCCACTTAACTTCATGTCGTTGTGACCACCCAATTGTCCTACTAACAAAACCACCACTGCACTCCAATCGGCAAGACAAAACAATGTTGGGGGGACCTCATGTAGATAGCACCTCATTATACCAAAGGTCTCACATCGTGTTACTTTTCTGTTTGCTCAGACAAAGCAATTCTTATGCCGAAAATCATTCCCCACTCGCTTTTGCCAAGACAATACAGTATCAGGGAGAGGTCATATAGAGTGCCCATGATATACCGAAAGCTTTCAACCATCCTTGAGTTGCTGTGACATTATGTATCTCCCACCGAAGAGTGCCCCTCAAGTGTGTCGCCATAACATCCAATAATCAGGGAGACCTCATGCAAAGAGCATTTTGCTATACCAAAAGTCACCATGCACTTGAGTCGCTGAGATAAGACCACACTCCTGCTGATAAGAATCCTCCAAACTTCCATCGGCGAGACTGAAGGTCACTCGCCAAGACCTTACGGCGATCACCCCAACCTATACCGATATGCATCCCGAACTTGCCAGTCAGCGTGACAAAACGGAATCGCCAAGACCTTCTACCGATAACCCAACTCTCGCCGAAGATCACTATATGCACAAGTCAGGGAGACAAATTGAGTTTGATAAGACACTGCCCCGACAACAAAAAATCTACTGATAGATGCCCCCACCGTCGCCGAAACAACATGGATGTTACACCAATAGCCAACCATAGAGAAATGTCAGTTGTTGTAACAAAGAGCATGTCTTGCCGATACACCTAAAACATAAGATTTTAGCAAAAAAATGTAATGGGTCGGGGAGACCCAAATAGAGTCATGCCAATATGGACCAAAAGGTGGAAAAAGTAGACATGGATAAATTCATAGGGGCAAAAAGGGAAAAATATAGATAAAATATGCATACTGTAGGACCAAATTAGGAAATGTATGAGGTAAATTCATGTAAAAACACCAGATTTTTACAGTCCCAATAGTGACTCTGTCTGGGGATGAATGATAGTCAGATCATTGCAAGGATCTAGAAACTTGGGTGAGCAGACCAGACACAAAATGAAAAACCAGTGAGTAGCAATGGAAAGAGTGGTAATGGAAATGAATGCAAATTGGAAGCGAATGCAAAGTGAATGCAAGATGGAAGTGAATGGAAAATGACAGAATCCTAAACTATTGTGCATGGAAAAGAATTTTAAAGAGGACAAGCAAGAGTTGTCCATGCACTGGCAACCCTTAATCCTCTATGTTGCTTCATCTGTTCTGAGTTGTTACAATCTAAAACTCAAACCAAGCTTTCCCTTGTCAAACACCTGGTTTTGCATCGAGTTCATCAAATTCTTCTTGAAGATACTCATGCAATATTTCCTATCATTGTTATTGCAAATTCTTAGAGTATCATCATGCTCGGTTTGGCCCAAAATTCCTACACCAGCCTGTAGTTCAAATTCTTCATCATCGTGGGACAAACCCTTGTTATTTTCAGCATTCAAAATGCATGCATATGAAATACGACATTTTATATTATCTCTCTCACTGTTATGTATTATGAAACATTCTCCCAGCTGTATTGAAAATTCACAATCAACATGCTTCTTTTGAGAAACATAAATTTCTGTCATACCAACATTATCTAAAACAAGCAAATCTAAAACCTTTTGCACCTCTTCAGTATCTCTATTCGGAGGCAACACTGGATCATGACTCATATCCTCCATATGTGAACCAATAAAATTTGGAATTCTATCAACCTTGGTATGCAAACAAATGTCTTCTTCACATGAATTAAATATTTCAAAATCACATACCTCATCACGAATGGAAGCATAATTTTGATCAACACCAAAGATTTCACCAACATTCCAAGAAATGCACAGGGAGTCATAAGAATTTTTACACAAAGATTTTTCAATGTCAAAACAAAAGTAAGATGGAGACAAAACTTCAAGATCATCTTCATGTGCACATCCTTGGTATTCAGAAGTAAAAAAATATGCAATATGTTCACAACCAAGTGAACAAGTCTCTATATTTTCATCACTACAATTATACTCCTCACTTTTTTCATCATCAAACAAAAATCCAATACCATCAGAGAATGGGAAATCAAAAAAATCATCAACACTGTCATTTATGCCATAACTAATTTGTTTATATGGAACTATTTCCTCTTTTTCATAGGATGGATCTGAAAATATCTAAAACTCATTCTTGGACATACCTTGAAAAAAAATCATCTGGTCTTCATTTAACTCTTCATCATACAATGAGTTTGAAAAAGCATGGAAATCATTTTCAGATGTACAAACCTCATCATGATCAAATGTATCTTCATAACTTTCAACTGCAGCCAAAGGTATTGTATACTCACTATCAACATTTCCCATTGCCTCTTCATCCTGATCTTCATAAGAGGTAGAAAATCCCCTTGCTGCAGATCAAAATCTACATGTGTATCCTTAAAATATGAATATTCATTGGATCCCTCATAACACACACTGCTTTCCCTATCACAATCTATTACGCAAGAGAAATATCTTGTACCCTCATCTTCATTATGCAAGCTATCACAGGAATCATACTAACTTGCACATATCTCATCTTCTATTGGAAGCATTGTTCGATCAATTTCTCTATACTCATCAGAAATACAATCATTGGAATCAACCTTGATAATGTTCTCATACCTTATTCCCTGGGACAACGTTTGAATGAAGTTAAAAGAGGATCCTTCTGCCTCAATCCCTTTCTTCTGCTCCAATGTCTCTCCTTTGTTTTCTTCCTTCTGATCAGCAACAGTTAGTCTTTCTACCTCTTCTTTAGTAAGTCTCTTCATACTGTATTAAGCAGGCACCTCAACAAAATGTGGCACTGTATAATCTTCTTCAGAGTCAGAAAGGACCTGTTGTTCAAGACTATGAACACTGTATTTCTGATTTGAAGCATCATGATAATAACCTTCATCCTCTAAAGATGAATACTTTCCCACAACATGGTGAAAACTATCTGAAGTCAAAAATACTATGTGATATTCTTCATTGTTTCCCATCAACATTCCCTCTTCTCGCATTCTCTGGTCTACAACACAATAATCTAGGGAATGTGGCATATTACAAACTTCACAAAAATAATTGTTACTTACCATATAGGTTCCCTTTGTCAATGGATCAGGAGCCTCCTTGTTCCCAGGCCTAGTTGTTATAGGTTTTTCATCCTTCCAGTCTGTATTATAAGGCATGTCATGCAACCTTGACCTTTCATTTCTATAAGTATTCTCCTGTCGGTACTGATAACTACTACTTTGCTGATGAACCCTAGGGTTGTCTCTTTTATCCATTATCCCCACAACCCTCCTATTGTTTTCAATTATTTGTGCCATCTTCTGTGCCTCAGCCAAACCTCTTGGGAATTTATTTCTCAGCTCATACCCTATCTTGGGTTCAAATGCATTCAAATAAATACCCACTGCTACAGAATTCGAAAACTTTGATCCAGGAGGTATCTTATTCTGCAACTTATTGAATCTCCGATTGAAATCATAAATTGTATCACTTTGATCTTTCTGAATGTGCATTAATTCACAAAGAGAAAAATCTAGTACACCTATATTCCCAAATTACTCGAGGAATTGATCTTGAAATCCTTGGAGAGAATCAATTGAGATAGCTCGTAGGTTGTTGAACCAATCCCTAGCATCTTCAACCAATGATATCATGAATAGCCTCATGTGTAAATCTTGATATGGCACACCCAAATCTTGGATGAAAGCATTGAAACTTGTTAAATTCTCTTCAGCAGTGATTGCATCACTCCCTGTAAACTTTGGAACAAGACCTCTCCAACTGCCATCCATTGGATAAGGGGATAACTGAATCCTTGCCAAATCAAACTATCTGATCATTGTTGTGTATTGATGAAGGGGGGCGCTAGGTGGGTACTGATGCTAGTATGGTGGACCATTGTATTGTGGATGATAATATGGAATATATTGCTGACCATGAGGAGCTCCAACATGACCTCCCCAAAAATTAGATCCTCCTCCATTCATGTTTGAACAACTACAAAAATTCTTTCAGAGTCGCCACCTACTTTTCCAAAAGTAGGAAAATGATTATTCTTTTTGATCTTCCCCTAGCACAATCACTCTTTTTGAATCTTCTCAAATTACAAATCCTTTTTCTACAATGACTCTATATGATGGTCTTCAACCAATTTTTTTGATGTAATCCCCAGTAGAGTCGCCAATTTGTTAGCTCTCAAAAATGTAGGCTGAAAGCCTCAAGAGGCTGCCAATCTCTTGATACGCTTTAGGGTAACAGACAAGGCCAAGAGAACTCAACCTTCTACTCTTTAGGTGCTGCTAAACCTAGGCGGGTGTACCTTTCTTAATAGTGCAGACTTAACTTGTGATTATTTGTCTGAAATGATTTGTCCACAATGGTAGATAACAGTGAACAAATGAAACCAAACTCGATAGCAATCGTCAGATCTAAATCCTAAAATGCTTAATTAACTAATAAAAAGAGATTGAATGAATTCAAATAATGAAATTGTAGAGACTAGTGCCTTGTTGGGTATGCAGAGTCAAATGAAATAGAAGTGGGCAACTTATTCTAGCAGAAAATCAAATTGCAGGCATATGATCTGTTCATAACTTGTATAAACAAATGCAAGATTATGACCATTGAGCTCTACTTTAATAATCCAGATAAATCTTCCTGATTACTGTGATCAACGAAAATGATTTAATCTCTACTTGAGAGAACCAGTCAATTAATCACACAAATACAACAAATGTGCATTGATAAACTGAAAGTAAACTTGTTACATCAATTTAAACAACCAAAAAGAATCAACTTGGAGACAAATTCATCAATTCTTTTCAATAATTTCAACATACAATTGACACTAGAAATAACCTGCCACACCAGCTGGTTTTCATTGAATTCGCCATTTTAAAACATGCACATAGTTTCTAATAAGAGAAAATTATTCTACTGTAGCCATTCCCAACTACTGTATGTGATCTAATATCTGATGATGTTCAATTACAATCTAGGAGTATATTTATACCCAACATTAAGAAAATAAAACATTTGAAATATCATGTCGGCCCTCCATAAAATTCATGCTCCAATCGAGCTGGCAAGCAACAGTCATCCAAGCAGAAACATGTCAGCCCTGATGTTTAAAATTCTGTTATTCACCTGTGAACAGTTGGTGAGACATCTGTATCGTCATGCCGAAGGCAATTCATTCGTTACATCCCCTGTGCTTGTATTTCACTTTCACTGTGACTTATCCGAGTCGGGGAGATGTCCCATAGATCACATTATGTTTTACTGATATGCATTGTCACCCCCTGTATGTCGCTATAACATTCTGTTGGTCACACCAAAGCCATACAATATTCCTTTGTTCTCATTATGCTTTTCTATAACACATAGATATTGCGAAGACCTCACACAGATTGTTTTAAGTTTCACCGAGAGTCTCCCACTTAACTTCATGTCGTTGTGACCACCCAATTGTCCTACCGACAAAACCACCACTGCACTCCAATCGGCAAGACAAAACAATGTTGGGGGGACCTCATGTAGATAGCACCTCATTATATCAAAGGTCTCACATCATGTTACTTTTTAGTTCACTCAGACAAAGTAATTCTTATGCCGAAAACCATTCCCCACTCACTTTCGCCAAGACAATACAGTATCGGGGAGAGGTCATATAGAGTGCCCATGATATACAAAAAGCTTTCAACCATCCTTGAGTCGCTGTGACATTATGTATCTCCCACCGAAGAGTGCCCCTCAAGTGTGTCACCATAACATCCAACAATCAGGGAGACCTCACACAGAGAGCCTTTTGCTATACCGAAAGTCACCATGCACTTGAGTTGCCGAGATAAGACCACACTCCTACCGATAAGAATCCTCCAAACTTCTATCGGTGAGACCGAAGGTCACTTGCCGAGACCTTAAGACAATCATCCCAACCTATACCGATATGCATCCGAAACTTTCTGGTCGGTGTGACAAAACAAAATCACCAAGACCTTCTGTTGATAACCCAACTTTCACCGAAGACCACCATATGCAAGTCATGGAGATAGATTAAGTTCGATAAGACACTGCCCTGACAACAAAACCTCTGCCGATAGATGCCCCCATCATCGCTGGAACAACATGGATGTTATGTCGATAGTCAACCACAGAGAAACGCCAGTCTTTATAACAAAGAGCATGTCCTACCGATACACCTGAAACATAAGATTTTAGCAGAAAAATGTAATGGGTTGGGGAGACCCAAACAGACTCATGCCGATATGGAGCAAAAGGTCGAAAAAGTAGACATGGATAAATTTAGAGGGGAAAAAAGGGAAAAATATAGATGAAATATGCATATTGTAGGACCAAATCAAGAAATTTATGAGGTAAATTCATGTAAAAACACCATATTTTTACAATCCCAACACTACCCGCCCATAAAAACTATCTTGCTAAGGAGTCTAATTCCTTAACAAAACCCATAGGAGCCACCTAGATCATGCAACGATAAATGGGGAGGGCCTGCACCACTGACTTGAGTAACTAAACATGACCAACAAAAGATAGTCACCTGTGCGTCCAATGATTCACTCTCATGCAAAATTTGTCAAGAAAATTCTGCCAAGAACCCCTGGGCAGCTTTGCCACCGAAATAGGAATACCAAGGTAGGTCAAAGGAAGAGTCCCCATCTAAAAATGCAAGATATGAGCAATCCACCTCTGAATGGGCTCTGAAGTAGTGAAGAAGTATATGGAGGACTTATCCTCATTAATCAGCTGTCCCGAAGTAGTAAGATAAACATCCAACACCCTGTGTAGATTTGAAGCTTCTCTAATAATAGCTAGACCCATAAGAGCAATGTCATCCACAAACTGTAAATGAGACTGCAGAGGAAAATCCCCTCCCCACCTCCAACCCTGAATGAGACCCAACTCCACATTCTTTCTTAGCAAGCATCCAAGACCTTCAGCAAGGAGAAGAAATAAATAAGGAGAGAGGGGGTCTCCCTGACACAAACCGCGAGAGGCACTGAAGAGCTCAGAATGTTCACCATTGATAAGAACAGAGAACAAGGTTGAGGTAACACAACTCATAACCCATTGAATCTAGTCTTCCTCAAACCCAAAAGCACCAAGCACCTTTCGAAGGAAGGACCACCGAACTCTATCATAAGCCTTAGCCATATCTAGCTTGATGAACATCGCCTTATCATTGGAGATAGCCATAGAGTGAATGGTCTCCGTTGCAATAACCACCCCATCCAGAATTTGCCTTCCCACCACAAAACCACTCTGCTCCTCAGAGATTAGCACAGTAAGCCACTTTTTCAACCTATCAACAATCAATTTAGATATAACTTTATAAATCACATTGCACAAGGAAATAGGGAAAAATTGAGTTAACTTATTTGCCCCCTCACACTTGGGGATGAGAGCAAGGAAGGTAGAATTCAGAGCACGCAACATCTACTTATTTTTCTGTGACTCTTGAACAACTGCCAATAAGTCCAACTTGATAATATCCCAAAATTCCTAAAAAAATTCAATAGGGAAGCCATCAAGGCTAGGAGCTTTCCCCTTCTTCATCTGGAACACAATCCCCTCCAACTCTTCCAAAGAAATGTCACCCATAAGATGCACCTACATCTCCCTAGAAACCACAAGAGGAATACAGGAAAGAACCTGAGCTTCCTTAGGCGACCCCCCTGCAAGTCTTCCCTGAATAAGGAAGCAAAATAATGCACAACCTCACTCGAGATTTCTTGAAAAGAGGAAAGATTCTCCCCCCTGTCATTCACCAGAACCAAGATAGAATTTCCATGTCTCCTAGATTTCACTGAATTAAAGAAGAAATTAGTATTCTTATCACCCTCCTACAACCACTCGATCTGAGCCTTTTGTTTCCAAAAAACTTCCTCCCGCAACTCACACTCCTCCAACACCTTCAAAGCCCTAGCCTCCTCCCAAAGAAAATCTTCAGTTACCCCATCCTCCCTGATCACCCTCGTAATACTATCCAACTTAGCCTGAGAAGAACTCTTCTCATGGAAAATGTTTCCAAAGCACCAACGGTTCCAACATTTAAGTTGGTACTTCACAAATTGCAATAACTTAGCAAAAGTATACATTGTCGTACCATAAGTAGGTCTACCATACCTCCACCAATCAACGACATGGCCATGTAGAGAGGGGAACACAACCACATAAGCTGAAACTTGAAAGAAGGAGACCAGGGCACACGATCAGAAGTAATGGAAATCCTGATAGGCCAATGATCTAAGCCCCGCCAATCCAAAATTTTAGAGCTAGAGGACCACTGATCACCAACCTAGAAATAGGAAACCAAAAAATGATCCAGACGCTCTGCAATGCAACTCTCCCCAACCCTTTGATTGTTCCATGTAAACTGACCATTGGTGGGCTTGATGTCAACAAGATTCAAAGCCACAATATTATCCTGAAGAAGCAGCACAGAAGCCTCCAATCTGGCAATACCACCCCGCTTATCAACGAGCTTGGAAATGGAATTAAAATCCCCAGCCACAATCCATGGAAGGTAAGGCACCGTGCTACGGACAAACTTGATATGGGACCACAAAAGTTGCTTACCCTAAATCTCAATAGGCACATAGATATTAGAGAAGAGTATAGACTCCCTAGTCTCAAAACAAGAGGCACTCATCGATAAAGAAGACTTAAAAGACATCCACCAAAGAGGGTGAATCTTGCGAGGGTTCCATAGACAAGCCACTCCCCCAGCCAATCCAAGAGCCCCAATGCACTGGCACTCACCACTTCCCCATAGCTTAGGCATCAACCCCAACATACACTCAACTGGTAACTTAGTCTCCTAAAGGAAAAGAACATCAGGAGAATGACTTCTAATCAATGCATGAACAACTTTTTATCTAGGGCCACTATTCAAGCCCCATACATTCCAAGACAAAACAATCATTTCAAGGGACCTAAGAAATGAGAATCCAAGGTCTTAACAGACCCTGACTCCACCAAAGTCTCCCCTATTAATTTAATCTTTTCCAAATCCTTTTTTCTACCAAGCTTGGAGGATTTCTCCCCCACCCCTTTTTTTGGGTCCTTTTGAAGGAGACCCAACTGAGAAGGAGACTTGCTATTCTTAACCATGTTAGAACCTGCTTTCACCACCAGAGGAGATCGATACCCCACACCCTTCTTCCCTTCAATCAGAGGAACTGACTCCACTGTAACCTCCATCTGAAGGTCAGTTTCCATTTGCAAAGTACCTGCATCCATAATAATCTGAGTAGCTTCAGCCAAAAGATCCTCTTGCCCAGAAACAAACACATCCTGATTCAAATTCACCAAACCTGGGTTCACTTCCTGCTAGCAGAGATCATCTAAAATCTCAAATCTATTAAAGGTGTCTTCATCCTATCTTTCCATCAAGGTCCTCTTCTGACCTTGGTTCCTGTGATGACCCTTGACAGGAACGTAGCCATCCACACCAACCACTTCACCTGGAATGGGATCCTTCCCCTTGTCAACCCTGGGGGGATTGTGAGGGGGCTGAGAAGACTAGGGTTCTGAAGGCCTAGCCCTTGGACATTGTCATAGTAGGTGACCATATTCATGACAAAGACAACAGTGAAAAGGAGGACTTTCATAATCCAATTGCTGCAACCACGAATAAGGACCCGCACACATATCCATAGAATATGGTAATGGCTTACTTAAATCAATTTCGACACAAATATGAGCAAAATTCATCACCTTTTTAACCTGAGTCTATTGTGCAAAGCCCACTGGCTTTCCAAGCATCGAGGCTAACAGGTGCAAAACATCATCTTGCCAACATTCCATAAGAAAATGAGGGAGCTGAACCCACACCGAAACGCGAGTTGGAATCTCCTCAGAAGGATCAAATCCCACATGCCAAGGTTTAATAAATAGCCCAATCTGGTTATAAAAATAAGGGCCTCCTTCAAAGACCCTAATACGATCCGCCATGTAGTTAAAAGTTACCATGAAATAGTTATTTTCCAGTAACATGAGCTCCATCTAGCCCTCTAACATCCAGGTCTGTTGGGCCTATGACTCCAGGAATTGGAATGAGATACACATCCCCATAAACTTGCACAATAAAGAGCAACCCGAGTAATAATCAATTTCTTATGCAATCATCTCCAGTGGGATAACCAGCTTCGGCCTCTCTTTATAGTGTTCCAAACACCCATTGACCTTCATAATGCGTGAACCACCAGACGATCCCATTCTACCAACTCCCGAATCTGGAGAAAATAAATTATTATAAAAAAAATTTGCATCCTGGGAAGACAACTTGGAACCAATTGCAGAGTGAAAATCCATTGGGGGTGAAACCCCAAAGATTCACTAAGAGCCATTAAAACTAAGGGCTCGAGACTGGCACACTACCCAAAGCTCCACTTTGGGGAGTGGGGACAACAACCCCACTCACCAATCGCACTCCATACAAGACAAAAGGAGGGTAGCATAGATAGCTTGACCCCACCTCTAAAATGAATACCACACAACCCAAAGAATGGGGCCTCCCTGCTCACGGAACCCCCAATAAACCTTCAACACACCACCTCCACCCCACTGCAGGCTTGAGCCCACACCACAGTCGCAGCCCCAAGTGCATGGCCATAGGAAACAAGGATTGGAGACCCTAGCACCAGAGGAAACAACGCCCAGAAAGAGAATGTAGCCACTGCAGGAAATATTTAATGAGGAAGAAAGGAAACTTTTCCCCCACGCGACACCAAGAACACCCCCCACAAAGCACAGAGCAAACAAGAAGCAATCACGGGCTAGGTCTCGGGTGCCCTAGCATGGCCCAAAGTTGCAAATGCCATCAATTAGATTTTTCCTCAAATATAAAATAATATAACGCTCTGCTTCATTGTACCACATTGCAAAGTAAAACATTATCTTATCATCCATTAGTTCAACCCCAAGGCTAAATAATAGATAATATAAATATGATAAATATAAGTTTCAAATTGAAGAGAAGATCTTTCCAAAATTAATGCTCTCTAATTGGGAATAACCCTTAGCCACTAACCTTACCTTCTACTTCTCGATCTTGTATGAATTAATTTTTTCTTGAAAACCCACTTGCAACCAAAAAAAATGCATACAATTGTCCTCTTAATTACAATATGATGTTTTTACCTTAGATTAGCCATATATTGACTCAAAAGTCCCATTAATTAGGCAATATCTACTATAGTGAAAATCATAGCATATATAATACTACCAACTACACCTACATGGAGGTTGTAGTTCATTTCCTCTATTTTATATGGTGTTGAAAAATTCCTTGATTGAAATCTTTTCCTCACAAAAATGTGAATACTCACTAGTTTGGAATCCTACATACATAGCCTCTACAAAATAGCATGTTAGTAGGTTTCCTTTAATTGATTTAGATCTAATTCTATTATATCTATCTCATGTAATATCCATCCCTATTATGAATTTAGTTTCCCCTAAATATAATAAATTTGAGATCTAATAACCTTAATTATTTACTTACCTTTATTGATCAATATGTCAATAACATAAATAACCATAACAATAAATTGATAATTTATCTAGTATAATAAACACAATGATCTAACTTGGCTCTAATCATTTCTAACTTCAAAAATAAATTATAATACACCCAAGGTGATTGTTTAAGACCATAGAAATATTTCATCAACTTGTGCACTCATTATCCTTCACTAGAAAGTATTTTGGCTATAACATCTACTCCTCCACATCCTAATGTAATTTTTTTTCTTAGAATCCATTAGTTCAACCTTAAGGCTCAATAATAGATAATATACATATGATAAATATGTATCATAGAGAATAGAAGATCTTTCCAAAATCAATCCACTTTAATTGGGAATAACATTTATCCACTTACATCACCTTGTACTTCTCAATCTTGCTATATGAATTAATGTTTTTCTTGAAAACCCACTTGCAACCAATATTTTTCCTATCCTTAATAATTTTCATCAATTCCCATGTATTGTTCTTCTCTATTGCAATTATCTCCTCAACCATGACCTTTTTAAGGACTTCATGTTTATAGATCTTAATTCCTACTTCACAATTCTAGGTTCATCAACATTAGTAGACAAAGTAAAATATAATTAAAATTAGGTGGGATATAGCTTTCCACTTATTTTCTCTATCGATTAGACCCCCTCATGAGTTGGGAATGATTTTATTCTTCAAATGAATCTTTGAGCTCACTCTCTAAACCATATCCTTCATTAGGTCTTTGAGAAACCTCTAGTTTAGCCCCAATTTTATTCTTCTTCGTCTTTGGATTCACTTGCAACACTTCTTTCTCATCTTTAGGTTGTGAAGGCATAAAAGAATATATGATCTCTCTAAATTTCATACTATGTGCACTATGTTTTCAATTCAAGTTTCTAAATTTTGCATCCTTTCACACTATTAGTGCCGCATATGAGGACACACTTATGTACTTTGAAATATAACTTGGATCTCTTCTCCTTAGGAATATGCATGTATGCCTCAAAATTAAAATAATTTATATACTATAATAATTTTTTTTTCTTAACTAGGCCTCTTCATGGGTTTTATCCAAAATTTTGTGTGGAAGACCTATTAATCAAGTAACAAATTTTTCTCACAACTTCTACTCATGATTTTTATATAAAATACAACCACTAAACATGCTTCTACCTCTCTCCATCAATACCTTATTCATTATTCTTACTTATTTTTTGAGGTGTGTATGAATTTTTCTTACAACTCACTATCTTATGTTCCTCATAAAACATATCAAACTTTACTAAATAAAAATTTCCAACATCATTTACCATCAACACATTTTTTATCTATCTTATTCTCAACAAGAGATTTGAACTCCTTAAACTTTGAAACGGCCTCAATTTTACACCTTAGGAAGAACACCCATGTTTTTCTAGAGAATCCTCCAATAAAATTAATGTAATATAAGATTTTTTGAAGGTTCTATTGAATATCGCCTCCTTAGTTGTAGTGCACGACTAAGAAGAGTTAAAAATTTGCCAAAAAAAAAGACAAGCTTGAGATAAAAACTAGTATACTGCATGGGGAGATTCAAGTTTTAGATTCTCAGAATGGTTGCATTAATGTTGAGAGTTTTGACTTAGATTTTGGAGGTCGCTGAAATTTTAAGATATTTCTAGCCAAGCTAGGATTTAGGAATTCTAAAAGTGGAAATTGGTTAGATAAATAAGGAAGGAATAGTTCAAGTCTGAAGCCTAGAAGATTGCTAAATTCAACTCAATCAGCATACCACTTTTCTAGATATTTCAACTCAATCTAAGGGGCACAAGGAGGCTATGTGTTGTGACAAGTCAGAATTTAAAATATATTTTGATTGAATTTTTGTATTCCAAACAACATCTAGAAGTTTTATAATTATTCCTTTGCAATGATAAATGAAGTTTTGGTAAACCATTTGAATAAAGATTTCCACATTTTATATTAGCTGAGAAAATTAGATTATTAAGGAAAATATTATGCCTTGCAATGCTTTACAACTATTTGGAGAAATTATTGTAGTATCAAAATTGTGAGAATAGTCCAGTTTGGTTTGTTTGTTCAAACAATTGGCAGGGGATTTTATATTAGCTCCCTTATACATTTTAGTCTTATTTAGTCCATTATTTATAATTAATTTGAGAAAATTTTCTAATGGTTTTTCCTTAGTCAAAGTTCACATAAATTTTGTTCTTCATCACCCCCATGTTCCTATTAATATGTTGGATGTTGAAAATTTGTAAGTGTGGATATATTATCAAAGTTTCCCTTCCTAGTATGTATTTTATCCCAACTCTATCTTTTCCATTATCCTTGTTGGGATGTCAAAATTTCTCATCTGAGCATACCTTTCCCTAGCCCCTACCTTCATCCCCTTTTACTATTGAGATTTTTAAAAAATTCTTCATGACATTAATTTCCTCCAATCCTCACTCTTTCCCTTGTCCTTTTTTTTTCATATTTTTGGAATTAGTCTTAACAACATGTCTTTCATCCGATCTATGAATTTGTAATGCTTGCATATTCCTAGCATGTGATGTTAGTGGGTGAATTGTATTATGTGTATGTTGAGATGCTAGATAATCACATTTTGTTACTATTGTTGTATGTCTTATTTTTTCATTTTCACTATGGTTCTTTTATTGTTTTGCTTTGTGTAAACTGCCCTAAAGTACATTTTTGTTATGTTTCTAAGTCCCTTGAAAGCTTGAATGGATGCATTTCATTATGGAGGTTTTCCTGGGATGTGCATGTGATGCAAGCTTATCTGAGATATTGTTACTATGTTTTGGTTCATGAACATGTGCATTAATATTGATGTTGTAATCAAATGTTAAATTATGAATGTGTCATTTACATGTAATAAATTTGTAGATATGATGGTGTACACCATTGGGTGATTATTTGATGCTTCATCTATTATATATATGGAGCATGTATGCTTGACATGTTCATTGACTTTATTAAGGTTCTAGGTATTTCTCCACTAGCTCCACAGGTTTGAGTTATACCCTGACAATGGTTATAAGGAGATGCCATATTGGTCTTAAATTATTTTTCCTTACCCATCGTACTCAATCCAAGTGCAAGTCCCTAGTTATTTTACCCATGTCAATAAAATACCACCATTGGTATAATTCTGGATATTGTACCCCTTTTTGTGGATGTTTAGTAAATGTGTGTTTGATATATTATCCAATTTCCTATTTTTATAAATTTAATTTAGTTATATGTTATGTGGATTTAATTTTGAATTTATATGCTAAATGATAATTAGGAAATAAATTTAATTAATTATTGGGATTTGGGGAGAATTGAGGGATTTTCAAATTAAAGAAATGAAAACATAATTTATTAGTGCTAGATTTTTGGATAAACTGTGTGCAATTTTTTTCATCAACGTTTCAGATCATACTCCATGATTCATCATACTCTCAGATTCCTCTCTCTATTTTCTTATCATCCTGATGATGGATGACATGGAGTATGACTCAAAATGTTGATGGAAAAATTGCACATAGTTTATCTAGAAATATTGAGCACTAATTATCATGGACTATGGAAACAAAATGTTTTTTATTAATGACAAATAGTTTTTGAAGGGTTCCTAAAACCCTATACAAAAAGGAATAGTGGTAGTGGTAGCAGAGATAAAACATTGGGCTTCCCACCCAAGAAACCAAAAACAAGTTGATTACAAAGACATTAGCAACCCATCACTAGAAAACAAAGACAAAAAAGTACAATAAATGGCCATTAAATAAGTTCTGTGAGAATCCTCACCACCTCCAGGTCCTTTAATGCTAGCCTATCATGCATTTCCATGATTTCATCCACATCCTACATAAGGACCATTTTGCATTTCTTATTTTTACTTTGACTATGCACATTCGGCCCAACACCCAAATCCATGGTTTGTATATCTTTGTCTGCACTCTCCCCCCACTCCTTAGTCATATGAACACCAAAAATACCTCTACCCATCCATTCTTTTTCCTTCTCATTGAGGAAAACCAAACCTTTAGCCGAGGCTTCCAACTTTTCCTTGTTAAGATTAATGAGTGTGTCCAATTCCTTATGCATCTACCTATATTTTTTTCCAACATCGCCAACCTCGAGCTGTAGTCTTTTTTCAATTTACCCAACTCATCCATCACATGGCCAATACTAGAATTCATCAATTTATCCAAACCAAAGATGGAGTCATTTTCCTTGAGACTACAAAGTGTGGAAATATTGCACTTGGGGATAGTGTCGTACTTGTTGTGGATATCTTGCACCTCATTAACCAACCACATCAGTAAATTAAAGGAAATGTTTGCCCCTTCTTTCACCATACCCGACACCTGCAAAAATTCCATGGCCCCCCAAAAAAAACCTCTGCCCTGATGTGAACCAGTAGGAGAATCCTCATCCTGACATACATTACGGTGGACTTACCCCTATCTAAGGAAGCCAACTCATGAGAAAACTCATCGACATTAACAACACTATTCACCTTACCAACACAAGGGGTCCCATTGTCACCATCATGAATTGGGTTCAAATTTCCCAAATCCACCACCACACCATCCAAAATATCCTCAGTCACCTCCAAAAGCTTATTTCCCATATCCTTAGAATCCAAACCCTAGCTCTTGGCCTTCTTACCACTACAAATCCCCTCCTCTATAACCTCCTCATACACCTCCTTCAATTTTCACCTAACTCACAAGAGGGAAGGTTTGGCCTTAGAAGTAGAGGATTTCTTCCCACCAAACAAGGGTGGATAGTCAAGGTCAGTATTGTACCCATCAGACCACCCCTCTAAATTCTCTTCAATTTTAGTCCCCTCACTCTCAAGAACCTCTTCAACCCAACATTTCCAACTCCCTTCCCTCTTCTTATTCAAAACAGGGGAATAGGGAGCATCAACAAAATAGTTGAATTTAATAAACTGAACTATAAGCAACATCAAGCCCTCATGCAAAAAAGGGTTTCTAAGGTTCTTCTTGAAATTTTAAATTCCTTCCTCCAAAGAAAGCAATAGGTAAAACGGGAAGGAAATGAGCTTACCATGCCATAAATGATTCAATAGAACAAAGTGGTGGCTATACAATGTCGTGTATCTTTCATCCAGGGTGAAGTACCGCATTAATGCCATCGCCACATCCTGCTAGATAGGTTTAATTTTAGTCATATCATACCCGCCACAATCTAGTCTAACCATTTTAGCACACTCTCTAAGAAAATTCTTCTTGGTCAACTACGAGAGGTTCTTATCTCTGTAGAATTTTCGATTACGACGATATCTCAGTAACTTCCACAATGAATTCTTCATTAATTGTGGTATCCCTTCCAAACAAACTAAGAACACGACCATGCTAGGTATCAATGAATTATTTGCATATGCTAGACTTAAAGCCATGCAACCTTCCATAAAAGGGGTCACCCCTCCCTTTTGCAGGATAGCCCAAACATTGAAATTAGACTTGAGGTTGTCACAGGAAAGTAGTTTCATTCTACACCTATCCCACCCATCATTGAGAGATTTACAATTGTAGAGAGAAACCACACACAATGGCATAAAAACAATAAGGGAAAATGGAAATGAACACCCAAAAATCATGAGAGTCTATCAAGAGTGGTACCAAGAACAATAATGGTAAGGATACTCATGAAACTAATATTTGAATGCCCACAACTTCCAATAAGCATCACCTACACAGAGTGTCTAATCACCCAGAAAAGACCGTAATACCCACACATTCCAATAGTCAAGGAGATGGAGAACGTCAACGTGCTAAGATTTGTCATTATAGAGCAGATTACTTAACTCAAAGGGTAGGACAACATTCACCTTCCAATACCTTGCAGATGTCACCCCAATATTTGCTACCCAATTAGCCACACAATTTGCCTCTCTAAAAGAATGAGAAATATATATATCATCAAAATCCTGAATCAAAGCAGGGGCATCCAAAATGAAAATTTTGATAGTCCATGATGGGGGAGAGACCTTCCTAAGACAATTCACTATATTAAGAGAGTCCCCTTCGATCCATAGCTTTGAGATCCCCTTGTCTCTAGCCAACTTTATACTATGATAGGCTGGTGGCAACATAATGTTATTAATATAATTTATATTATTTTTAATTGAGTTTTGAAAATAGTAAAAATTAGGAAAAGGTATTTTTTTTTTTTTAATGTTTGAATTAGACTAATAAATAACATGTCCTAACATCTAACACTTTTCATCATTTTACATCAAATTGGTATCAAATCATATGTTTGATTTGAAGAAGGGAGAGAAAGTGGGAAACAAGAAGGAAAGTGTGAAGTGAGAAAAGAATAAAATTCCTCCAAAAGGGAAAACCATTGCTAGAGAAGTGAATAAGTTGAAGGATAAGCATGCTAGACAGATGAGAGAGTTGAAGGAGAGGCTTGCTTCTCTAGAAACAAGTCAGAAGAAAGGTATATTCATGCGTGATGAGAGTGAATCTGAAGAGGAAGAAGAGGAGACTGAAGAAGAAGAGGAAAAGGAATTGGATCCTAATGATCTGAGGATGGCTAAGTTGCTGAGAGCAGTCAAGGAAGATAAACCCAAGGTGAAGATTGATGTACCTAAGTATGGAGGTAATTTGAATGATGAAGACTTTTTAGATTGGATTATAGCACTTGACAACTATTTTTAATGTGAAGATGTATCTAAGGGGAAAAGGGTGAAGATTACAAAAACTAAGTTGAAGGGTCATGCACTATTATGGTGGGACTATGAGAAATTTGAAAAGAAAAAGAAAGGTAAGTCAAAGATTGTTTCTTGGGATAGAATGATGGCAAAGATTAAAGGTAAGTTCTTACCATCTGATTATGCTATTCAAATTTTTAAGAAACTTCAAGGTTTGAAACAAAAAGAAATGGATTTCAAATCTCATACTGAAGAAATTGATAAGTTTAGTATAAGAGCAGGTCACATGGAGGATGAAGTTGAGAAAGTTGCTAGATATTTGAGTGGATTGAGATTCAACATCCAAGATGAGTTAACTTTGGAAAATCCAAGAATGGTTGAGGAGTGATATTAAATGGAAATAAGGGATGAAGAAAAACTAAAGAGAAGGAAAGATAAGTCAAACAGGGGCAGAGGCATCAATTCAAGAGGAAGAGGGAAATTTTCTACTTCAAGACAATCATATGAAAGTCAAGAATATATAAGCAAGGACAAAGAACAAGTTGTTGATCAAAGAGGTGGATTTAGTAGTGGTAGATTAGGCTTTAGAGATAGATTTGGAGGTCAAGGAAGAGGCTTGCAAGGAGTCATAGGAAGATGCTATCAATGCAAAAAATTTGGACACCAAGCATGGTAGTACAATGAAGGTCAAGCTTCTAGTTCACATGGAGGTGAACAAAGGGATCAATTGGTGCAAGAAGAGGATAATGAGAGTGCAAAATCTCCATCACAACATGTTGCTCCTGAAGCTGGAAAATCACTAATGGTAAAAAGAACACTCATCAAAGCATCAATAGAGAAGGATCCATTACAAGGAAGGACACTCTTCAAAACAACTTGTAAGTGCATGGGTAAGGTATGTAAGGTTGTAATTGATTCAAGAAGCATAGATAACATGGTTTCTAATGAGATGGTTGAGAAAATTCGTTTGCCTAGAATACTACATGATACTCCTTATAAAGTGTCTTAGTTGAATAAGGGTCAATTTGTTTTGGTTAATGAGAAAGCTTGCGTGGAGTTCAATATAGGAGGGTACAAAGATAAGATTCTATGTGATGTGTTTCCTATGGATGTGTCATTTTCTACTAGGGAGGCTTTGGAAATTTGATAGGCATCCTTTGTATGATGGGATAATAAATACCTATGAGATAGAAAAGGATGGGATATCTTTTACTTTGACACCCTTGAAAGAAGATGATAAAGGACAACCTAAAGCAGTCAATGTGATGATGGTTGGTAGGAAAGAGTTTGTGAGGGTAGAGGAAAATGAGGATAGGAACCTTGTAGCCACTCGTAGACTTGGAGATGCTAGGACATCAGATTTGAAGAATGATTCAATTTTGGAGGGAAATGATATTGAGTTAGTGAAAAAATCTGATTTGTTGCAGGTCAAAGATGAATTGATCTTGGGGATTTAGGAAGGACTTGAGAAGTGTGTTGATACGAGGATAAGAGAGGTGATTCATTTAATGTTTTCAAAGGATGATAGTAGTCATTCAAATTCTTTCATGTTAGAGGTTGGTAAACTTAAGCAAGTAGCGGACATTGCGGCAAAATATCAGATAAAAGAGATGGAAAGGAAGGGTGACAAGATCAAAGATAAGCTACAAAGGAAAAAGAGTAAGTTCAAACATGCATCTAAAGTGAAGAATAATAATGGAGGAGGTATATTTGTAGGTACTAAATTAGGTTCAACAATGTTTTCATATGGGGAAGGAATAAAGGATCAATCACCAAACAGGTCACTAAAGTTGAAGCATAACCTAGATGCCAAAGAGTTCAACAAGACAAAGGATGATGCACATTTTCAATTTTTGGCCCATTGGAAGGGCTTACCAGATCATAATGCCTCTTGGAGGTCAAAATATGATGTGATCAAACATGATTCCTTTGTTGCACAGTCCTCAAGGGGACTTGAGTTCCTTTTGCCTAGGGAGTATGGTGCAAGGCACCATAGCTCTTAATGGGAAAATGATGCAAAGTGTTAGATGTTAGGTCATTTTGTTGATAATAAGGTCTTGAATACCATTTCTAATGTAAGGTGTTTTGAGTCAATTTTAGGTTTCTAGGTGGATGGTTGAGTCATTTTTGTAAAATGTTACAAAATTGAAAAAAGGTTGTCAAGGCAATTTTGCAATTTTGGCTTTAAGGGAAGTTCAAAGATCAAGGAATTTAAAAAATAAGTTTGTAACTATTGGGGAAAGCTTGGAAATGCATAAAAATTCTGATTTCATAGTTAGAGGAGATTTTTGAAGTAATTTTGAAAATTTGAATAACAAAGCTCTTGTTTTCTATGTTTTCAAGGCAAAATTTGTTGCTACAACAAACAATATGGCCTTGTACAGCCTGTAAGTGGTTAGATTTTGTTTGGGATTGATGGAAAACTGAATCCTTGTTCTTTTGCATCTTATTTCATTTGATTTCATCAAGATTTGTGTGAGTTAGAGCAATTTTTTAGAAAATTGCTTGGAAACCTTAGTTTTGAGGGTTTGAGAGTAAAAATAATGTTTTGAGACCCATTCCATCAATTTAATTTATGTTGGTAAAGTTTTCAAGAGTGAGGGTTAAGGATTTGGGAAAATGGGTTGATGCCCTAGTGGTTTGAACTCATGTTTTCATGCAATTGAGAGGCATAGGTGCTAGGGTTTGTTAAAAAACTTTTGGGCATTGACTTGTAGTGATGAAAAAAAAATCAGACCATATTTGATATGTTTTGTGTTTTTGTTTGAAGAGTGGAGATTTGGAGATTGTAGAACCTATATTTTCCTTGTTAAAGTAGCCTAATTAGGCCTAAAGAGCGGTGTAGCAACAAGTTTTTGAGGGTTGTGTTCCAAAGTAATTCACCTTGAAAATTTGATATGTTGTAGAACTCCCAAATGGGTATTTGAAACAACTTTTAGATTCTGGGTTGGAGGCCTAAGATGGAAGTTATGAGAGAAAAATAGGGTTTGTTATCCTACTAGGAGAATGGTGAGTTTGTAAGAGAAACCCATGAAATTAGGATTCTAAGTTTGAAAATTTGGTTTGTTTGAGTTAGTTTTGATTTGATTTGTATTCTCCCTCCCTTCTCTACATCAATGCAATGTGAAGTTAAAATAAACTTACTAATATTTATTTTGGGTTTAAAATGAATTTAAGAGTCTTCATGTGAGTTTGGTGGGCTTGGTGTTTCATTTGGGCAACTTGGTCTACCCAAAATTGATCAAGCTCACATGGTTTTTGTCTAAGTATGTTTGGGTGACCTTGTTAGAAATGGGGTGCCCCATTTCTATACTATGGCAGCCTAGTTAGTAGTGGGGTGGTCTGGTTTTGATTATTGATGGGCTCAGAATCAACTAACTCTATTTTTACAACTTGGTTTTGTGTTGGGGTGACCTCATTCCCCATACAAAAACTAGAATACAAATGCTTCCTACCTTAGTTAGTGGTTTTCCTAGCCTAAAGCCATAGTCAAATAATTTTATGCCTCATATTTCTATTAATGACTGTTTTAGTCATGTAAATCTTTGAAACCTAGTCCAAGTGTTGTTTTCCTTGAACAAAAGCATTACTCCATGTTTCAAGGATGTTTTGTTGTTCCAAGTCTTTCCACTTGTATGGTATGGTGTTGTGACATGATTTCATGTATTTTCCTTATGCACACATTTTCATTGAAGTAGTTGTGAGTGGATTTGAGGTGAATGTACCCTTGTCTTACTTGTCTCCAATTTGACAATATCATCATCTAGTTGAGTAGTTTTGGCTCCTAGGAATTTTTTAGTTGGTGTTAGTCTTTGACCATGTTGTAAACCATGTTTAGGTTGGATTGGAGGTGGATGATTCCCTCATCCCATCCTTATGTGGTGTTGTGAGTGGACATGATTATGGATTAGGACTCGATCATCATTAGGTGTTATCATTGCTCTCACTTTCATCATGGTGGATTTCCCATGATTGTTTAGTCTTCCATTGATGCCACCTTGTTTGTGCAGTGGAAAGTTCATCCTTTTTTTTTTACCTGCATTTCATTATATTCCATATGACACTTGTGTGCACCTTGTAGTGCAAGTACAACATGTTTATGTCTTATCTTTTGTGTTGTGGTTGTTAAAAAAAAAATTGTTATGTCAAGTTTTACCTTGTGCTTCAAGTGGGGCAATACAAACTTCATAATCCTTTATACTAAGTTACCTTTCAAAGTTAGAGTTTTTCCCATCCCTTTAACTAAGTACCCTTTCCTCAATATCCCTAACTCTCAATCCTCAACTTTTCCTATTGTTTTACCTTATTGGGTTTGTGAGTTTGGAACTATCCTTATTTGTATGCCTTATAGGATGGATTCCTTGTTATCCTTGACCCTTAAATTTTGGAACTCCTACATTTTCATTATTCACTCCCACCTAATTCCCTACACAATCTATGTCATCTTTAATGATTATATTTGATGTTGCAACTACCAAAAAGGAGTTTTCCCACTGAGAAATAACTATTCATCTTAAGAGCATTATTTTAGATCCAATACTAGTGACAAAATATGAAGACTCGAACATCATCATTAATTTATGGTTGAAGTTATAGATTTTGATGGATCTCATGTCATATCCAAGGCTCCTTTTTAGTGGATTTTGTAGGCTAATCCTTAGCCTACACACCAAAACCAAGTGATGCTATTAATGTGCAAGATGATTGCAATAAACAAGAAGATTTATACATACCCTAGAGTACCTTTACACATCTTCAAGAGATGATTTTGACTAAACACGTTAGAACTAATGATTTCAAAGACATGGGTGACATTTATAATGGTAGGAAACTTTTTTACTCTTCCTAATGTGGCAAAATCTGGTAAGGGATATATATTTCTATGTTCTGATTGTTAAGGAAGTGGAAAAAGGTTATAGGGTGAGAAAAAAGAGAAGAAACTTCTATGCTACTAGGTTTTGTCTCCAACGAAGAATTTTAAGATATTTTTTTCATTGTAATGATTTAATCTTAATTTTGTAATCTGATACTGTAATCCTAGAAGAATGAATCTAAAGTGAATATTTATTTAAATGTTTCCATGTGTAATTTATAGTATACATTTCTACTTGTAATTGTAATGCTATAATATGAAAATACAAAGTAGAAACAAACAAGTATGTAATTTTTTAATCAAATCAAATAAAACTACAAATAGACCTCAATAAAGGAATTAAAACAACATAATAACATAAACAATCAAATCAAACCTTACCAATGATCTAGTGTTGAATAATTTTATCTAATGATAGTTGGTATTTAGATGCTCTTTTGCTTCAATATTATCTTGTAGACAAGGGGGGTCGACTGCTCAGGGACTCTAGGTCATGGGAGAGTTTAGAACAATAGGCTACCTTGATCTACCTCAAGTTAGATGAATGGATTGGAAAGGTTTAAGATTCAAGGGTTGAAAAGGAAGGGAAAATGATTTGTCACTTTCCTTTTCCTAACTTGAGTGTCTCAAGGGGTCAAGAGAGTCGATTTTCCAGGTTCAGACTGTAACTTAGATAGCTTACTACCAAAGGACTACAACGCAAAACATGGACTCTAGCGAGGCACACTGGGGTCTCAGGGACATGCTAGCGTCTGTACAAATAGAAAGTGTAAAGTATAGTGCAAAATGCTAGAGAACCTACTAACTACCTAACTAATAGAGTTTTATGCTTTGATAGGGAGAGAAAATGTAGAAACAATAGAAATAACAAGAAGAATACTTAAACAATACTTAGCTAAAATTTGATAAGAGAAAGGTGGTAGAAAAAAATTTCAAACCTTGTGAGTTAATTCCTTCAAAATCTTCACTTGATGAACAACTTGCACACATAAGAATGAGAAAATGTTGGGGTTGTGTTTAGAGGGTTGCTTCAGTTAGTCCCTTGCTTTCATGTTTCCAACTCCATGGACAATCAGATAGCAACAATTGTAGAAAGATGATAAAGAAGTATGAAAATATCAAATAATACAAAAACAATATGCTACTATGCTTCAATTTGGCTCTTCTTACTAAGTAGTTGTGGAACCTTATCTCTAGTAACAGTGAATGGGCATGCATTGAACCTTATCTGTAGCTCTTCAATATGCTACTATGCTTCAATCTGGCTCTTCTTGCTAAGTAATTGTGGAACCTTATCTCTAATAATAGTGAATGGTCCGACATTATTTCAAGTAAATATCTTCAGGGAGTGGAATGTATCAAGGATCTTCTTGTTAGTGATTTCCCCCCTTCTGGTTCAACCCTTTGGAATTTATGGTCAAATCTAGAAGTATTGTTTCTAAGGGGTTGTGGTGGAAATTGGGGAATGGTAGAAGGATTATTTTTGGGATCACTGGTGGTTTGGAAATGGCCCACTCAAAGATGAAATTTTGGCTCTTCCTTTTATGAATCTTGTAGTCCTCATTTTGGTAGATTTGTTGTTGATTACATTGATAATGTCTCTTGGAAAAGGTTGCATGTGATTAACCCTGGTCTGGAGGTTCTTTTTAAAGCCTTATCTTCTATGCATATCCCTTCCTTTTCCCTGGATGATAAGGTGGTGTGGCAGTTTTCCTCAATTTTTTTTTTGTTTCATCTGCCTTTGCTCTCCAATGTGCTTTTATTAGTCCTTTCCCATTTTGGGCCTCTCTTTGGTTCCCTAAGTTGATTCCTAAAGTGAATTTGTTCATTTAGTTATTTTTCCAAAATAAGGTGCTTACTATTGATAATCTTGTGAAAAGGGGTTTTATGATGCCTAACAGATGTTTTCTTTGTGAAGAAGTTGTGGAGGATGTGTTTCATCTTTTGATTGGTTGCAGGTTTGTGGGGGATGTTTGGGCCCATGTGCTCTCTCTCTAGAATTTGAGTCGGGTTTTCACTTCTTCTATTGTGGATTTTTTGTCACAATGGTTGGACTTGTCCTCTAATCTTGCTTTGGACTTCCTTTGGTCTCTTACTCTTCCTCATTTGGTGTGGGGAATTTGGTTGGAAAGAAATAACAAAATCTTTAGGGATAATACCCTTTCCTTCATCAAGGTTGCTTATAAGATTTGTGATGCTATCAAAGAGAATTTTTTGTATGAGGTTTCCTTTTAGAATGGGCCTAAGAATGTTTTTTCTCCTTGCGATTCTCATGTCTCCCTAAATTGTAACCTTCCTTGTGATATTTCTCTTCCTTTGAAGAGGTAAGGCTTCTAGGACTAATGTTTCTTAGAAATCTCCTCTTGTTGGTTGGGTGATGGTCAATTTTGATGGAGCTATGAAAGGGAATCTAGGACCTGCTGGTTGTGGGGGGTGTCAAGCGTGACACTAATGGTAGGTTTGTTTCCATGGTGGAACTCCCTTTGGGAACCTAGAAAAACCACTTTTTGGAAGCTTCAATTGCCTATCATGTTTTAAAGTTGGATCAGTCTAAAGGTTTTAGCAAGGTGTGGATTGAGGGTGATTCCTTAAATATTATTAATAAGCTTAAAAAGTCTACCCCTCCTTCGTGATTTGTTGAACCTATTATTATTGACACTTTTTCCATTTTAAATTCCTTTGATCAATGTTTTCTTTCCCATATTTATGGGGGGAGAAATTACTTTGTGGATAAATTTTAAAATTATGGAGTTAATGATTATTTGGTTTAGGAAGGGAACGACCCCCTCAACATCAAATTCCTATCAATTTTAAATCATGATATTCAATTAGGTTGAGGAAGGGGTTCTCGTCATTATTTGTTTATATCACATGTTGTTAATTATGTGGTATATCAAATCCAAGTGTGATCTTCTAAGTGGATTTTCCTTGTGATTTAATTATGTGGAAGAGGTCCATAAGGATCTACATTCTAGATTAATAATTTCCTCCTATCACTTCGCTTCTCCCACACAAATTATGGGTTTTTTTAAATCCTTCATTCTCTTGAGGCTTCTTCTATTTCTCTACAATTTCTTGAAACTATTGTGGTTTCTCTATGTTGTTGCCATGGGTGACGAGAGGAATCAAACTTAACCGATATCTTTTGATTCTAAAAAGAGTGATAATAAGGTATGGGAGCTATTGTAGGCTAGGGGTGTGACTCCCTATATGGAACATCTTCATGCATTTTACTCTAAGGCATCATAGGCCTTTGTAAAGGGTTGGAAAAATAGATCCTTGCAGGTCTTCAAGTTGGAATTCAATAGCACAAAAGAATTCATTGCTAATATCATGATTTTGGCTACTGAGGGGAGGAAATTCTATATGGATAAGGAGTCAAGTGTTTCCAAGGATATTTTTTTCAAGGATGATGAAAGGAGTCAATTGGTGAAGGAAAAATATGGTGGTTAAGCTCACCAACTCCATTAAGTCAATCTGGGGTGATGTGGCTAAAGAAATTATGAGGTATTTTACTCTTGATGGCTAATTTTTAGTTCTTTTTGGTTACCATTTTGTCCTATTAAACCACTTTAGGCATAGAAAAAGTGTTTCTTCCCCCTTTTATTTGCTTGCCTCTCTAGAAAATGGTATACGCGATCATATTATAAACACCAAAAACCCTATTTTACATGATGGATTAATCCTTCTTATAATGGAATATGCTAAGTCTTATACTATCCTTGATAAACCTAAGATGCTTTCTAAAGTCTGCCATAAGAAAGCTAACCTAAAGTATGAAACTAGATCTGAAATTGGGTCTAGGTTTGAGGAGTCTACCCTTGGTTTAGAAGCCTCCATGGAGGTTTTTTCGAAGCCTCCTGATACTTTTGACGGCAAGTAGAAAAAGAAGGAAAAATATTCCAAGTCTCCAAAGCCTAAAGATTATGTTACAGGTAGTGATGAGAAGGAGGGTTCTGAACACTCGACTGATACTCAGAAGCTTAAAATTGGCAAGCCTTTGCAGGGTAAGAAATTGAATTTTAAGAGTGTTGTTATTTCCTCAGGTAAGAAGAAAGTGGTGGAGTCTATTGTGGGGGATAATTATGTGAACTCCATTTTGTTGGGTAGGAAGAGGAAGTTGTGTTTAAAGGAGGGGAATTCTTAGAAGAAGGTTAAGGGGAAAGCATACTTGATCCAGGAGGATACGATTAGTACTAATTATGTTCCCAATGTTGATACTATGTGGGGTGATGTTGATCTAGAGAACAAGAAGGTGCAAGAGTAGGGTGTGAATGTGGTTACTGAGATTAAGAGGTTTGTGCACCAAATTAAGGTTCCTAAGGATGGTAATAAAGGGAAGGAGGTTCATTTGAATGAGGATATCAGCATTTTTTTAGAAGAGGTGGTTGTGGATAGGGACTATTTTAACTATAATATGGAGGACTTTCCCAATGTGCTTTGTTTGGAAAAAGACAGTTCCTTAATTTTTTTTAGGTTGTTTAAATGGGATCTTAATGAACTAAACGTTACTAATGTAAAGGTTTGATCTTTGATTAGTATGTTGGGGGGTCCTCTTCCTCTAAGGATCCTTCTATCCAGGACCAAGTTAATCAGTTGGTGGATGCTCTAAAGATTGTTACTGATGAAATGTTGAAGATGAAAAAAGACTTTGAATTTAGAATTATGGTCATTGAAGATAAAATGGAAAGAGCTTACCAAAACTTGGAAAAGGTAGTTAATGTTAGTAAGACCACAATGTGTAATGAATCTGAGGGATTGTAGTTTCTGAATGAGAAAGCTAAATAGTGGATGGGAGATATGTCTAGTTTGAAAGAAGTTGTTGGTGGTATGGGGGATCTCCCAAGTGCTCAAAATTATGGGAATAGTGAGAAGGGTCCTTACACTTGGACTCATAACAAGACCAAAAATAAGACTGGGATCCCTTCCAAGGAGGTCTCTGAGGTTATGGATATGCATCAAAAGATCATTGTTAGTGATTAGCTCAAAATTATGAGAATAGTGAGAAAGGTCCTTGCATTTGGACTCATAACAAGACCAAAAAGAAGATTGGGATCCCTGCCAAGGAGGTCTCTAAGGTTATGGATATGAATCAAAAGATCATTGTTAGTGATTTGATCAAATTTATTGGAACAATGAGAAGGGTCCTTGCACTTGGACTCATAACAAGACAAAAAAGAAGACTAGGATCCCTACCAAGGAGGTCTCTGAGGTTATGGATGTGCATCAAAAGATCATTAATAGTGATTTGGAAGTGGTTGATGTTTTGAAGAAACTATAGTTGTTTGTTGTTTTTGTCCCTCTTTTTGGCTTGTTGATGGCTTGTTTTTTTTCTTATGGTTGGCTGCCTCGTCTATTTTTTATTATCTTAAGAAACATTTTTTTTTGTAAAGGGTTTTGGGGTCCCTTCAAAACATTGTTTACCTACAATAAAAAAAAATATCCTACTATGTGAGTAGATGATGCAAGAGTAAATGGAAATGGATAGATATCACCTTCTCAACCAAGTACAATGAAGTAAAATGGAGGAAGATGTGAGCTCGCAAGATCTCCAAATCCAACACTATTGCAACAACGAAGAGGAGGAGCCAACAAAGCAACAATTTGCAGCTATAATGGTGGTGGTGAAACATGAAGAAGTTGAAAGTGAGTGTGATTGATCAAGAAGTTGTCTAGAAATGTGTCCAAGATTGAAGAAGTGTGAAGAAGTTGGATTGAATGAATGAATGAAGGAGGCAAAAACCCGTTTGAAGTCAGTCTAAAGAGCAATGAACGTTACATTTTGTGTCCAATGGAGGAGTGTAACACCTTTGTGGATTCCATAGGAAGGAATCCTGTCAAGATGGAAGTGCACCACATGGATGTCTACACATCGTGCTAGTGTCCCCAACAAAAATTCCCCCATCGACACACAAATGAGTTGTTGAGTGGATGAAACATGAAATCGGACGTGGAAAATACATCATCAGGATCACATTTTCTAAGGTAAGGGGTTTGTAAATGGGGAATTTGTAAGGGGTACAAATTCATGCCATTACATTTTTCCCCCACTTTAGTGAGCATAAGTTTCAGTGAATGCAAAGTAAATTAGAGTAAAAAAAAGTTAAGAAACATATACTTGAACTATTGAGGAAGTAGACTACAATCTAGAAAAATTGAGCATAGAAGAAAGAGAGAGAGTTGCATCTATAGGTACTTGATCCTATGGAGATTTGAAAAAAAGCACCGTAGGTGCTCGATCTCACAGAAGATGAAAAAAAGGCTCTACAGGTGCTCAGTCCTACAGAATTGGCTCCACGGGTGCTCAATGTTGCAGAAGATGAACAAAGGGTTCTACAGGTACTCGGTCTTGCAGAATGAAAATGATTCATAGGTGCTCGATCCTAGAAAGGAGGTTCCACAAGTGTTCAATCCTGAGGGAGGCCAGATGTGAAAGGATCTATAGAGTCTAATTGACCCTTATAGGTGCTTGGTCCTATAAGGCAACATGTTAATCCATAGATAAAACATGTTAGGAAAGAAAAAGTCATGCAAATAGATGGATAGTCATATCTTAGAACAAACAATTGAAGGAGAATCTTTCAAAGGGGTCCCTCGAGAACCCTTCAAAAGAAAAGGGGTTTGCTCAAGGGACGCTCTATTTGAAAAGAGAAACATTTTTATTAAATGATTCTAGCATCAAGGAATCCTTTTGAAATATTTACTTTCATTAAGGAATCCTACAAAAAAGAAGGGCCTTTGTGAAGGAAATATTTCCAATTCTTTTTGTTACGAATTTGATTTCAAAAGAAAATCTTGCTAAGGGGATCCTTAGTGCAGGATGTCATTTTTGAAAAATGTAAAGATTTCTAGCAAGGGATTCGTTGGCCACTGAATACACCTTATTGAAAATTAGAAAAGTAGGATCCCCCCTTAGGATGGTACATGTGAATCAAAGGAGCACGTGGCATCCTAAGGAAAGGAAGAACTATTCATAGATATGTTGTCATAGAACATGTAGAGATGTGACCCACGATACATGACGAGATGTAGATGTGGAAATGTTTTCATGCATGTGAGGGATAACACATAGGCACCACAACATTGAGAAGCAAGAAAAGAAGAGAGAAAGATATAAAATAAAATAAGAAAAACAAGCAGAGACAAAGAAATCAAGATACAGGGGGATCTATTGATGCAGGGTTAGAACTATTCACAGATATGGATAGATAGATATAATATAATATACATACAAATTGTCATCAATCCCCAAATGTATCAAAATTTGAATAATTGCACATGAAGACAAAATGATAATAAAAAATTGGGTGAACATGGAAGGGAATCCTAAATGCCCCAAACACTTTGCATCATCCCCAATTGTCAAAAATCAAGAGACAACATCTAGACTTGAATGATGCAACAAATAGAGGAATTTTATGACATAATTTCACTCTTGTATCCAAGCATCTACAAGGGTGATAAAGGTACTCTATGAACACACAAAAACAAGCATGGGGGAAACACAACACACACAAATCTAATCTGCAAATAAAGAAGAGGTACTCCCCTAGTCCTCATCAACCAAGAGGTCATCATTCTCCTAATATAGATCATCATAAGGGGAGGGTAGATGAGCCTACAAGGGTGAGATAGCAAGGTGAGCACCCTCCAACTCTCCTACTACAAGAGCCAAGGAAGAGGGACGATTAAGGTCTTCTTCACTCAACTTCTATGAGGTAAACGTCATCAATCTTGCAAAGATCACAAACAAAGTCAAGATATCATCAACCAAGTTAAACATGCACTTGATAGGAGTGTCATGTGTTAAATAAGTGGGAGATGAAGGAGGTTCCTAAGATCCACCATCAACCTCATCAAGAGAGACAATGAGAAAATTGGGAGACGTTGGGGTTGCCTCCATCATAATGACGACGCAAGAGAAAGTGGGACCCTCTCTCAAAGAAGGTAATCCCTTCTTCTGATCTCAAATGGAAGTGAGGTCATCCTCCAACTTATGCTTCATCGAAGGATGTGGAATCCCAATAGAGGAAGTAGAGGGCAAGGAGGAAGAGGAAAATTCCACAACAAACACCACTATGGTATTCGACACGTCCATGAGCCAAGAAAATGGAGGGATGCATGGAAGGGACACCAAAAGAGGAGGCTTCACCAAGGGAGTGATGAACACTTGCACCCTTTTGGGGTGAGGGCCATCAAAATTCATAGGGGGATCCATAAGTAAGATTGAGGTGATGGGAACCAAAATAGAAGAATCAAAAGAAGGAGACATAACAGGAAATGTCAAAATAGGAGTTGTTGGCTTCTCTTTTTCCTTCCATGAGGAAGCTTGCTCAGTAGCCAAATTCTTCCTTCAACACTTACGCTCATGTGCAAGCCAATTTATTCAAGTATGAGAACTAGAACTCATTACTTGAGAAGGAGAAAGAGGCTCTTGTTCCACCATAGGCATGTCCATAATCATTTCCAATGGAAGGGTAGCCTCCTGAACGAGAGCAAGAGAAGGAAGCACAAGAGTGGAGACTAAAATAGGTAGAGAAACAGACTCAGGTATCTCAACGGTGGGCCTCTTCCCATTCACTACCCAAGGGGCAGGAGCAGTAGGAGGTCACATAGTCTAAGACATAGGGGCAACTCCATGAGGGCCCTTCCCCTTACCATAGACAATGAGACTCAGGAATCATGGGTGAGACATGAAGCTTGAATACTTGACACTTGGCGTTCTGCCAAGCAGGCACCATTAGACTCCCCATGTGAGGCATAGAAGCAAAAATTGAAGGTGCCATAGTAGGGTGGGAGGCAAAAGAAAATGAAATAGTAGAAGAAGAGGAGGGGTCATGGGAACGAGCATACTTCCCCTTCCCCTTTCGAGAGGAGGAGGAGGAAGCTTGTTATTACGCGACCATAGAGGCCTTAACTGAAATAGTATAAGGAGACATTGGGTAGGTCACAATTGGCACTATTCCCCCATCTTTTACTTAATGTAGGTGTGATACAATAGGTCCATTCTTGGATTAAGTGAACCAACAAGAGTAGGCTAGAAGTGATCTAACGAGTAGCCCACATGTGACACCAAAGGTTTATATCTAGTGTCATGCACAATGTAGATAGAGCCCTCATGAGAAAACTTCAAACATTTATGAATTACCAAAGTGACTACATTCATGGAAATTATCCATGGGATGCCTAGCTTCACTCTAAATAGGTCTAACTCTAAAATGATATCAAAGGGATCATTTATAGTCCTAGGTTCTACCAGGACTAAGAGAGTGATGGAACCAATTGGAGGGATCAAGAGTCCATCGTGTGTATGTACTGTGCTCTTCAATTCATCATACCCATCTTATGTAAGAAATTTATCAACAAGATCTCATATGTTATAACATTCACACAGCATGTAGGATCAACCAAAACACTGGTCATGATGTTCCCATTGATGTGAGTGGGAATGTACAGAGGAGAAGGTTCCCTATTTGTGTTCATAGGCAGATCCTATGGTGTAAAGGTTATAGTGGGTAATCCATTCACAAGTTGCATAGAAGGGATAGGGAGATGCATAAAAGAGGCCATGTTTACGTCCTAAAAAAGGACATCCTCACAATACCCCAAAGGTTCAACAATCAGATAGTGACCTATCTAGATTTTGCTTCACAATGTCTAGGGATCCTTCCAACTATGCCTGTTAGGGGTTGTAGATTGGGTTGCAATTCTATGCACCCTACAACACACACACCTACAACACACCTAGAACAAAAGAGAATATTCCTTCAACAATACAAAACAAAACCCAAAATAGTTAAGTCAGGTTCACCAAAATGTAGATGAGGGGGTTCGACTGCTCAGGGACTTTAGGTCATTAGAGAGTCTAGAACAATAGGTTTCCTTGATCTACCTCAAGTTAGATGAATGGATTGGAAAGGTTTAAGATTCAAGGGTTGAAAAGGAAGGACAAATGATTTGTCACTTTCCTTCGACTAACCCGAGTGTTTGAGGGGGTCAGGAGAGTCATTTTTCCAGGTTCATAATATAACTCAGATGACTTATTACCAAAGGACCATAGCACAAAACATGAACTCCAATCTGATACATTGGGGTCTCAAGGATGTGTGGGTGTCCATATGCATAGGAAGTGTAAAGTATAGTGAAAAATGCTAGAGAACCTATTAACTACCTGACTAACAGATTTTTATGCTACGACAAGGAGAGAAAATGTAGAAACAATAGAAATAACAAGAAGAATACTTTAACAATACTAAGCTATAATTTGACAAGATAAAGGTGGTAGAATGGACCTTCAAACCTCATGATTCGAGGCCTTCAAAGGCTTCACTTGATGAACAACCTACACACACAAGAACATAAAATGTTGGGGTTGCGTTTAGAGGACTACCTTAATCATTCCCCCACTTTGGTGTTTCCACCTCCATAGACAGCTAGATAGCAAAAATTGTAGAAAGATGATAAAGAAGTATGAAAATACCAAACAATACACAAACAACAATACACTACTATGCAAGTAGATGATACAAGAGTAAATGGAAATGGATGGATATCACCTTCTCAACCAAGTGCACTCAAGGAAAATGGAGGAAGATGTGAGCTCACAAGCTCTCCAAAGCCAACGCTGCCACAATAATGAAGAGTATCCAATAAAGTAGCAACTTGCAGCTACAATGGTGGTGGTGAAACGTGAAGGAGCTAATAGTGAGTGTGATTGATCAAGAAGCTATCTAGAAATGTGTCCAAGATTGAAAAAGTGTGAAGAAGATGGATTGAATAAAAGAATAGCAAATTTGAATGAATGAAGGAGGAAAAACCCTATTTGAAGTTGGTCCAAAGAGTAGTGAATGTTACACTTCATGTCCAATGGAGGAGTGTAATGCCTTTATGGATTCTAGAGGGAGGAATCCTATTAGGATGTTTGCGCACCACACAAACATTCTCGACAGAAATTTCCCTATTAACACACAAAGGAGCTACCAAGTGGATGAAACATGAAAGTGGATGTGGAAAATACATCATCGTGATCACATTTTCTAAGGTAAGGGGTTTTTAAATAGCGAATTTGCAAGGGATGTAAATTCATGCCATTACATATATTTTGTTAACATATACTTAGCTCAAAGTGCGATGGATGTAAATGGATGAGAGGGTGCCTCAATTTATAGATTTTTAGGAGAGGCAATGGGCAGTTGAGATTTGATGATAAGATCAATAGTGGAGGATGAATAAGAGGATTTCCTTATGATGAAGAATAGAATGGAGGGTTGAGATGGAGTTGTTGGAATGTGAAGGACTAGGATGCATTTACTAAATTTGACAAGTAGTTACAACCATGAGAGACGTAAGATATTTATTATTGGATTTGGTGGAAAGAATATTCAAACCACAAGGACAAGTTTTATTAAGTGTCCTTTATTCTTATGATAAGTGGATACAATATAGCTGTTGGCGTCAAATCTAACACCTCTGGAGTGCAGGTTTGTACAGACAACTATGTACACTACACAATGAGTGCTCTTCAAATTAGGAGGGGAAGCTCCCTCGTTGTGCTGGAATGCATGGAAAAGAAAAGTAATCTAAGTCCTATCTTTTTGTTCTCAGCTGGAAGAGGCACAAGGTTAAGAAAACCAAGAACGTTGCAGCTAAGGATTTTCTGGTTTCGCAGATCATTAACTACAACTAAGCTAACTACTTTAAATCTATCCAGTTTCCTCAAGAAAACAGAGCATGAGGAAATGGAGCAGGGATGACTATTGGACGATAAACGAGTTTAGATTCTCTACTTGAAGGCAAGGTGGCGCAACTATCATCTCAATCTAAACAAGCTTATTGGGCACAAAACAGATTTAAGAATTCACCAAGATGATCTTATGAAACCCTGTGTGGCATAACACTTGATCAAAATAGTAAAAACTTCACAAAACAGCCTTTATCATTACAATCTCACGAAACCCTATGTGGCATAACCCTTGATTATAATGATAAAGATTCACGAAACAGATTTATCACTATAATTTCTCGAAACCCTATGTGGCATAACGATTGATCACAATGGTAAAGATACACAAAACAGATTTATCATCTCAATCTCTTGAAACCCTATGTGGCATAACAATTGACCTCAATGGTAAATATGTTCAAACAGATCTAACTATGGGAGGAATTTACCACGCCAATCTTATGGAACCCTATGTGGCATAACACTTGATTGAAAGTAGTAAAGACTTCACAAAACGATTTTATCATCACAATCTCACGAAACCCTATGTGACATAACACTTGATTATAATGATAAAAGATTCACAAGATAGAAAGAATCCACCATTACAATTGCATGAAACCCTATGTGGCATAACAATTAATCGCAATAGTGAAGACACATGAACAAATACCAAAAGAGCAATATTGAGGGCAAGGTAGGCGCAACATATATTTCTCTCTCCAAGCAAAAGTTATTTACAAATGAGCAAAAGCTCTTATTTATATACATCAAGGTGTAGGGAACCCTAAAATCACCTTGAGTCATCTACAGTCTTGCAATGCATGCAAGTTTTGCTGCCAAACCCTAATGAAGTAAACTATACAGTTAACTGGAAAACTACCATTAATTAACCGAAACATCTAATCTAAAAATGGACAATTGTGCGAGCATGCACGTCCTTATTGAAAGCGAGTTAACTGGAAGACTACCATCAGTTAACGAAAAACCCTAAATGAAACTCCAAGTAAACAAGGTGAATCTCAGAATAGATATGCATGAGGTGAGACAGCCAGTTAACTTGAAAGGGTAACATCAAGTTAACTCCTATGTGTAATGTCTATCCTGAGAGGTGGGAACTGAAGTCTACTGGTCGTGATCTCGAACAAGCAATCCCTCAACGAGGCTGCCAACTGCATCAGCATCTGAATGTCAGCAACTTGAGCAATCTTGGCAATCTTTGCACACTCAAACTAGCATTTAACTAACTTATAACTTTGGCGGCTCTGTGACTGAAGTGATGACCATTATCTCTTCTATGGCTTGATACAAATCGGTCTCAGCTTTTCTAACGAAATCATGAATTAAGACCCATTTGGTCTTGAATTCAGTCTGTGTGTACTGTACTCTAAAAAACTCGCCTGTTGACTGTGAACACGGCTATATTCTGACAATTTTTTTGGAAACTAAAAATAGCCTGCTGAGGCTAAAAATAGCCTTTCGAAGAGTTATTTTTTGGCAAAAATCTAAGATATGGGTTTTGTCCAAAAGAAGATTCTACGACAACCTAGAATGTCAGATTTGTGAAAATTTGACTTTTACTCGACCATGCAAGGAATTTTCAGTTGAGAAAATTAGAGCCTCGAGAACTGATGCTCTGGAGTAAATTTTCCTGAAAAATTATGGCACATGGGTTTTCTCGAGGAAGCTATTCTGAATCAACCTAGATGATTTGTTTTGCCAAAAGTCACCAATTCTTCAAACATGCGAAAGAATTTAAGACGAGAAATAGAAGAATTTAAGACAGAAGAAAGAAGTTTTTAGTGCTCTGCTTCTGCTAAAATCGCCATCTTGTCTAAAGTCTGCTGATAATTCTGACTTGTACCTGCAGAGAAAATGTTCTAATGTCTTCGCCAATGATTGTTGATGAAGAATTTGCCTTTGGTTTGCTAAAATTCGCCTTTGCTTGGAAAAACGAATTTTCCTTGAAGATACGCCTTTGCCTTGAAGAAATATGAATTTTGCTCAAAAATACGCCTTTGCTTTGAAGAAAAATGAATTTTGCTCAAAAATATGAATTTCTCTTAAGAAAAACGAATTTCTCTTTAGCTTTGTGAATAATAAATGAAGATGGCGCCATGCTTAAAGAAAATGAAATTCGCATCAATCTGACAACTGCAAGATTTAAAACCTCAGCTAAAAATAGCAGCCTTCTGATTGGACCCCTTTCAGTTACACTCATACTGATTGGAAGTTTGAACTTAAATAAATAATAAAATATTTATTATCATGCAATTAGCAAAGGCGCCAAAAATAGAAAATCGCCATTTTTAATGCTAAAATTGCAAAATAAATATTTAATATTTTGAATTTTAGTTGACAATTCGAATGAAGCTTTAGGATTCACCGTTAGACTTCACCGATTCCGAAAAGTCATCTCTTGAGCTCATAGGCATCCATTTGCTCAAGATATTGCATTTTTTATTAACTTCCTATTTTGTAGCTGACGGCAAAGTCACGACTGGCCAACTTCAACACCGATTCCCCCGAGTGACCGGAGATGTTGAGACCGAGCCAAGAATTCATCGGAAAGCCTATCAACAAAGAAGAAATGTCACGAGACACTACCGCAAAATCCATCGTTTAACCCCTTGAAAAATTAGGGCGCTCGACAAATTGCTTTTACAGGTTCCAGACTTTGCCATTTCAAACGCCATCCGACACTTCAAACGCTGCCGACGGTGAACGGTGAAGCCGACAAGCAATGAAGCTCACTGTGATCGAGATATCTCGCATCCAACGATATGCACGAAATTGAAGCTGTGTTAAGGGCCTCAAAAATAAAAGCGCCCCTGGCTCTTAGTTGCACTGGTGTCATTTTGACGAAAGTCGAACTTTCATCCAAGTACCCTACTTTGACGTCTGATATATGGAGCTGGGATGACCCGATTCAGGCACTATTTGTTTTAACGGACAGCTAGAAGGGCCCACAAGAGAAGTCTCTGGAGGTGACGAAGCAAGGAAACTGCTTCTAAGACCTCAAACATCCCAGTGCGTATTTTATTTAAAATTACCGCTCCAGACTTGGCCATTTTCCGGACATCTTCACTTTGCAGTATTACACTAAAGACCTCACACGTACGAGCGACTGCCAAATCCCGAAGGCTGACGACTAGGCTCGTTGAATAGATAAAATGATTACGTTCAATAGCCGTGAAGACTTCAAACGCGAACGGGCTCATCTGACAGGCCTAAAGGCTAGGCGCCTCTAGACTGTGGAAATACACTGAAAATTGTTTGTTGGTCCGCCCGTGAAATTACATGCTTGGTAGAATCGCCGCCACGATCGCCTGGAATGTCGGATCGACAGGCAGGATGATGCATCGCGGAGCTAGGCTAGAGTATTATTGATGTTAGGAAGACTCTGTCTGCAAATTTCACCATCTGGAGGGTCCTTTAAACCAGCGCCCCTGGGCTGTACTTGCACTAGGAACAAACGGAGAAGCTCAAAAACGTGAAAACTCCATTTTAAGCTGATCTTCGGACGATTGCCGCCGGATTTCTGAAACTCGGATGACTACGTTTGATATCTCGTTGGATAAGCAGACTAGTCGAGAACAATTTGACTATATCCGCCATAAAAAACACCAAGATTTACCCCCTCTTTTAGATGGGCGCCCTCAGGCTAGAGGCGCGCTTTTGCCTGAAAAAGACAAGTTTCTCACCTCTGGAAATTTAGGGATTTCAACTTCTGTTGCTGTTTGCCGGAGTTGTGAGTCTCAGAAAGCTTCGCCAGATAGCTCGACGGATAGCCAGACTGATTCTGAAGAGATTGACTGGATGCTTGAGCATTTTAAACAAGATCTTGACCTTCAACAAGCTGGGCGCCCCTGAGCTATACTTGCACTTTCTGACTTTTCCTTTGAAAAATCTTCATAAATTGACCATTGAAAACTCTGTCTCGATCACTGGAATGACTGTATGCAACATGAAATGCTGTCGTGAGATGCTCCTCCATCGTGAAAAGCTCTATTTTGATTCTCTGCTTCAGGTTTTGATCAATAAAACTGACTTTGACTGACAAAATATTGACAAAAACTCCATGCTTGATATTGCCCAAGACTGTATTCTACAACATTTTAGCAAGATTTAGACTTTTAAACAAAATGCCTTGATGAAGCAAAAATTTTGGTTTTGGGTACAACAATAGCCATAATTAAATTATATTAATATTTAATTATATTAACCATGTTTGAGATAAAACATAGGTGTAAAAAGTAATTTAATTATTTACATGAGATGAAATGGAAAAAGGGGATAATTAAATAATAATGTGCAAGATGATTTCAATAAACAAGAAGATTTCTACATGCCCTAGAGTACCTTTGCACATCTTGAAGAGATGATTTTGACATGAAAACATTAGAACTAATGACGTCGAAGACATGGGTGACACTTATAATGGTAAGTAACATTGTTACTCTTCCTAATGTTGCAAAATATGGTAAAAGATATATATTTCTAGTTTTCATTGTTAAGGAGGTGGGAAAAGGTTGCAAGATGATAACAAAGGGAAGAAACTTCATGCTACTAGTTTTTGTCTCCAAAGAAGAATTTTAAGATATTTTTTCATTGTAATGATTTCATCTTAATTTTGTAATGTTATACTATAATCCTAGAAGAATGAATCTAAAGTGAATATTTATTTAAATTTTTCCTTGTGTAATGTATAGTATACATTTCTACTTGTAATTGTAATGCTATGATTTTAAAATACAAAGTAGAAACAAACAAGCATGTAATTTTCTAATCAAATCAAATAAAACTCCAAATAGAGCTCAATAAAGGAATGTAAACAACATAATAACATAAACAATCAAATCAAATCTTATTAATGATCTATTGTTGAATGATTTTATCCAATGATAGTTGGTATTTGGATGCTCCTTTGGTTGAATATTATCTATTTTTATAACATATAATTATCTCAAAGTGTGATGCATGTAAATGGATGAGAGGGTACCTCAATTTATATATTTTTAGGAGAGGCAATGGATGGTTGAGATCTGCCAATGAGATCAATGGTGGAGGATGAATAAGAGGATTTCCCTAGGATGAAGAAGAGAATAGAGGGTTGAGATAGAGTTGGAATATGAAGGACTAGGATGCATTTACTAAATTTGACAAGTAGTTGCAACCATGAGAGACGTAAGGGACAAGTGTACCTAGGAGATATTTATTCTTGGATTTGGTGGAAATAATATTGGAACCACAAGGACAAGTGTTCTTAAGTGTCCTTTATTTTTGGTATAGGTGGAGACAATATAGCCATAATTAAATAATAATATTTAATTATTTTAACCATGTTTAAGATAGAAAATAGGTGTAAAAAGTAATAATTTAATTATTTACATGAGATTAAATGGAAAAAGGGGATAATTAAATAATAATATTATTTAATTAAGTAGTATACTTTAGGCAGCTTTCACAAGGTACCTTTATAATAATATAAATGTATTAGATTGTTCATGGATTACAAAGATTATATTAATATTCTAAAATTATATTTATCTTCTCACTTGTATTTATAGAGCCTACATTATGTGTAGAGTTTGAAGGATAATATCTCAATTAAGGTGTTTCAAGTAGATTCTAGTCATTGCATCCTTTATGTTTGAAATTTCTAGACTTTGTTTTCCCAACTGGATATAGGCACCTACATGTCTATTTCTCAACCTCCCATCATCCATGCACCTAAAATAACTATATTTAAATATTATCACATTGTGTTGTTATTATTTTACACTGCCATGACTATATGTGTATAATAGCATTAGGGGCTATCAAAATGCATATCCTTAGATACTTTTGTAGTAGTTCATTTACATTATAAATATCTAAAGCCTCATATATCAAGCTAGAATACAAATAAAAAATGGAAACTTTAATAGGGGTATACTATCCATTAGGTATGACTTGAGGCAAGGTATATGTTTCATCACTTGTAATTATATAAAAGTAACACTTTATGGGAACCCCCTTGGTTTAGTAGAGAAAAAGGTTAAAGTTCTTACCCACCTTAGTAAATTGGTCCATAGTTGGCCAAATTGATCATACAATTGAGATCTTCGTCTTAAGTTTGACACCCTTGGTGCTCAAGATAACTTTAGGGATTTGGGACCTACAACTCTTGCACCAACACTTTCCACTGTCAGAATAATATAGAGGTTCTAACTAGACCAATAATTCCTAATTATGACAAGAATATTTATGAGTTATTAAACATCAATCAAATTTAGAACCAACTTATTTATTGGCAACCCATGATAGAGGAAGAATATAGAAATAGGAAATTCTTTGGAAATAAGATCATCCAAGTCAAGATAAATACCATTCTAGGAGGTATTGTGGCCTCAGAGATAATTTTTGATAATTTTTATTGTTTTAAAACAAGAAGCAAACCTATTAGTGACGAATATGTAGAATAAGTGAACTTAGGAATTAAGATAGCTCATGGGATGATATAACTTGGTAAGAAGCATAAAATAATAGAGAAGAAGATGTTGATTACATTATTTAAGAAGTTCAAAAAAATCTTTTCTTGGTCTTTTGATCAATTTAATTCATATATATAAGATTTATTCCAGCATACTATTCTATTGAAGCCTAGTAAAAATCATTTCAAGTAAAATTAAAGACCTACCAACCTGACATTTGGCCCCTCGAATGTAAAAAAATAATGAAGCTGAATTAGGGAGTTATAATCAAGTCAATTAGGCATTAAAGTGAGTGTCTAACCTTTTCCTAGTGATATAGAAGAATGGAGACATCAAAATTTATGTAGATTTTAGAAATTTTTATATTAATTCCCTAAGGTCAAAGATGATTTCAATGATAGATCACCTATTAGGGTACAATTAGTTCATGGTAAAATAGTTTGAGTAGCCAAAACCTACCTACACAAATCCATGGGACATGTTCATATATGTTAGGATATCATTCTAAATAAAGAATGTAGGAGCTACTTTTCAAAGGGAAATAGACATTACCTTTAATAGCCTTATAAACAAAATCATGGTGGTCTATTAAAATGGAAAGATCCTTAGACATATAATATCAAAGTAAGGGGTGATAATTGATTCAAAATGATTCAATACAATTGACCTTGTCCCTTAGCCCAACACAATCAAGGTGGCTCAATTCATTTTTGGACATATCAACTTTGTTAGGAGGTTTATTCCTTTGTTGAAAATATTAAGGATATTTCCAAAGTGATAAAAAGGGATAATCAACTAGTTTGGATAAGGAATCAATTGATTCCATCATGGAGATCAAATATGCACTCAAGATGACATCAATCATATTGACAAGTCCTGATTATTCAAAGCCTTCTCAATTTTTTCTATGCTTTATTCTACACCATTGTTATTATTCTACTTTAGGAAAAATGTTGAAGGATATAAGAAACCAATTGATTTTTTTACACAAATAATTAATATATGTTGAAATAAACTACTACATAATAGATAAACATGCTTATACTATTGTTAAGGTAATTAGTTTTTTAGCTCTTATCTCCCATGATCCAAGATCACTGTTGGAAACAATCAACACTAAGAGGGGGGGTGAATCAATGTTCAACAAAAATTAAATTTATTATTCTGATCTTTAACCCACTTAAAACATTCAACCAAAATAAATATGCATGAACATAAATAAAACAACCACAACACCATAACATAAGGATTTTTACGTGGAAACCCTATTAGGGGAATAACCATGGTGGATGACCAATCCACAATATGATCTGAGTATACTCAAAAGAAGATTACAATGTGGGAATGCACTTGCATTCAGGTGCACTGCCTAGAGCTCATTGCTCAAATTAGAAACGCACACTACCTTACAAAGATTTGGATTAGATCCAAAAGAATGAACTAAGAGAGTAGCATCTAAAAATTCTTGATTACAGTTCTGATTAGGCTCAGTAGTCAATCTTCTATCCTTTTGACTGATTCTGCACTTTTGCTATGCTCTGCTCTAACTTGCATCACAAAATATTTAATGCACAAGTGAAACTGTGCATAATCACTCAAATCACTCTTCTGATATTCACAACACACATCGACACACACCTTATTCCCATACCAGAATGGTATAATTGATCATTTATATATATCCATGACTAAGAATTTAATAGCAACAAGTCGGCTTCAATAAAACTTAAAAATATTTACAACTGACAGCTCAAATCATGAATAATATTCAATGCGCATCCACAACAGTTGGTCACAACTTAGCTCAGACCCAAATCAAGATGATTGAACACAAAAACATTTGAGTAAACACTCCTCGAATATCCACGACACGTTATATCAACTTGGTCAGCCACCAAACACTGATGAATAGAAAGATATCCAACTAGATCTCCAAACTTGCACACAACTTGATACGAGGCACTAATATTTTTGGATAACACAAGACATACATTGATCAACCTCCCATGAGATTCACAACTCAAAATAACAGAAAATCTGCATGTGAATCAATGAACACAAAACTATTGGATGCTCTTTTCTTCCTTGACTATCTTCAATCTGTCTACTGGTATGAGAAAATGATGATGTGTGGATCCAATCACCAACTAGGGTTTCCATCAATGACAACACCAGAAAAAATTTGTAGTGTCTCTTGCCAACAATCTCCCCCTTTTGCATTGATAGCAACACTTAGTGAAAAATGACTAAGTGTTGGATCAATACCAACATGAATTACACTGCCACTTCAATTCTTCAAAAAGAATATTCAATCAAAAATGCAACTCCCCCTAATATGAATATAAATTTTTCATTGTAAAACTCTCCCCTTTGACATCAATGGAAAAACTGGGGAAACAGAAAAAAGATCAAAATTTCAAACTGTACAAGCATGATCTTATAACTTACACAAATTTGAAAACATCTACAAAATATCTCTTCAACACACTTAAATTTGTGTCCCAAACCCTTTTGAGACTCTCCATAATTGTTATGTAACCACAAAATAAATAAGATAGAGTTTCTACGGACTCAAGATTCATTGGGTCACTAACTACCATAGCATCTTTGACTTCCTTTAATGCACTCACAATTATTTCAATCTTTGGACCAATTAGTCCTCTGATCTCACATGCTCTTCCTACAATCCTATCATTTTCATGCTTCAAGCTTCTTATTTTGTCAAGTAGAGATATTACTTGACCTTCTTGCTTACCAACATCACTAGCTAATGGATCAAAAGCATCAGAAATGGTGGCCAATTGATTTTCAAGATCCTTCACCTTCTTCTCATTGTCTTCAGTAAATTTGGACAAAACCAAACATGACTTATAGGCCTTTCCACCTTTAGATATAGAATCTTGAATATTCTTCATACAGGTGGCTAACAGAGTTTTATCATTTGCAATCATTTCTTTCAACCTACTAATTTTTTTCCATTGAACTCCTTCTGCACTTTAACCATGGTTGAATTTTCAAGAGACTTGAAATGAGTACTTACAAAATTTATGAGCTTCTTCAGTTCACCGGAAGAGGAACTGGATGGATCCTTAACATGAGTTGGCATAATTTTCTCTAGAACTCCAAATGCAAGATTTAATAATTCACTATCCTCAATGTGAGACTTCAGAATCTCCTCACTAGCCTTAGCTTGTGAAAATGATGTGAACTTCATTATCTGAATTAGGGACAAGGTGGATAGATTGATCAGGCCTTCAACAAATTTAGGATCAAATTCTTCTTGTTGTTCCTCCAGAAATTTCTTCACTACCTCGGCAGTGTCTCTTGCTTCCACTAGAATTTCCTTAACTTGAACCTTTTCTTCTTCAACTTCTGGTTCTTCAATAATTTTTTCTTGATTTCCTTTAGGAGCTTCAACTTCTTCATTTGGAATCTCCTTTCCTTTAGCTAAATAAACCTTAGGAACTTCAGTCTCCATAGATATTTCTGTATTATCCACATCAGGAGGAATATGAATATCCTCAGTATCTACATTCACCTCCCCATTTACTGAATCAGATACAACATCTTCATTATTCACTTCTTCAACATTGACCTTGTTCTTTGACGGAAATGCTTCCAACATTTTCTTGGTTTCATCAGCAACAACATTAGTTTCACCGATCATAAGTTTGTTCACCCTTGTTTTAATTTTAAATTCCTTCTTGGCTTTGTTCAAGAGTGACTTCATCTCCTCAATAGACATTTCTGGACATAATTCTGCAAGAATTATTTTTCTCATATGCTCTTCTTCTATCCCAACACTTACTCTCCTCATCTCCAAAACCTCATACAAACTCTTAGGTAAACCAGACATAATTTCAACAAGAACTTTATTGAAAATATTCAGATGTTTTATTGTTGCCTCCTCAAGAATTATTTGTCCTTATTCATCAAAATTTTCATACCAATTGCAAAGGCGCTTGAGGTTTCCATCCTTGACAACAACATTCTCAACTTCTTCAACTATCATACTTGGTTTTTCAATTATTTCCTTCTTTTCTTATTCTTCTTCACTGAAATATTTTCTCTTGGTTACCTTTGTAGCCTGAGTTTCGATAGCCTTTATTTATTTCACACCTTCATCTGACTCAGTCTCCTCACCTTCTGAGATGGATTCATAGGTTCTTGTGCTCTTGTTCTTCTTCCTCTTATTTGAAGCCTTGTCTTGAGTTTGCATAGGAACTAGGTTGGCTATAGGAGCAGATAGAGATGGAGAACTCCTTGTTGATCTAGTACAAGCAAAGGATGTTGTCAGACTAGCAGATTCAGTTCTTCTTGGCTCTTTTCCTGCTTCAGCTTCATCTCCCATCCTTCTAACTTCTTTCAATGCTTCTACAAATATACCCATTCTTTCTACAATAACTTCCACTTCTTTTCTTACTCTCTTGACAAGCTTATGCTTCTTCAGATACTCATACACCTGCATATCTTTTTCAACATAGGTTCCAAACCTCTCTTCTATCAGATCTAGAGGCTTTCTCAACAATTTTTTTGCATACATCTCCAAGATGTTCTCTTGGACTTCATATCCCATAGGGATAATCCATATCGTTCTAGGACCAACAGCTTCCATTACACATTAATAAATATCTACCATGAAACAGATTGTATCTTTGTACTTATCTATAATTGAAGTAGGAATTCTTTCTCTTGCATGCATCATACTCTAAAAAAAATTCAAGTACCCCCAAAGGGAAGTATTTTTGGTCTGACTATCACCAATTCCATAGAATATATCTCTTATTTGAATAGCTACAAGTTGATTACTTTTCCTATGAACTTTCCCAACACCTGGAACCTTACTCATGAAATAAAAGAATAGACACAGTAGCAAATTACCATATTTAAAATAGTTCTTCTTTTCTTTCTTAATCTTACCTAGATTCTCCATTAGCTAACCTCTAAGCAACTCACACAAGTCACAATTTTCATTTTCTTTTACCATTTGATATGCTACATAAATGGTCATACCAGATATTGAATTATCCTAGCTAGAGTGGTAGACCTTGTAGCCAATGACCATCGATAAAAATTTCACATCCACTTCAACAATGTCTTCGATTGTCATTGCCCTTCTATCAAAATTTGCACCTACTGCATCAGTAACTGTCTGATTCTTTATAGATTTCAAGATTGGCAGTCCACTAGGGGAATTTAGACCTATGAGAGTGCTTATATCCTCTTTCATAATCTTAAAAGGTATATTCAACCACATGAACTTGGCATGAACTCGGCTCAAAATATATTGCACCCATTCGCTTTCCTCAAATACAGGAAATTTCACAAACTGTGTGAACTTCTTCTCTTCTAGGGTTTTTTATTTTGACTTAACAATGAAGTCCTCTCCAATTATATGGTTGGAATACAAATTCATCATTTGTGAGCTCCCTAACTCTTCAATATTAGCATGAATATAAGCCCTAATGTCTTCAGTATGCAAGAAACCATATGATACAAACAAAAACGCACCTAATGGATCAGTCTCAAAAGATTTAAAAGGATGCCACTTGAACTTTGGATAGGGTCTATCCTTGACTTCAACTACCAATGGAGTGGCCATTTTTACAAATTCACAAATTTATAGGTTTTTCCGATAAGTACCTTTCCGTCGGATCAGAGTTTGATCACTAAATCTTCTTCACACTTGAATCTCATTGCAATTCAACAAAGTTTGCCTTGGAGCTCTTCAAACTTCCAAAATGCAAAGTGACAAATGAAGGATAAAAATGACCTTTTATCGTTTGCACATCTAACCCTTTTTTTCATAATAAATTCTTTTACCCTAACTCATCTAGTTACCCTATTTCCATGTACTGTGATAGATAATCCTTATGCGAACCTCCAAAAATGTATTATACTTTCTCCAATTGGTTGAACAACATCTAAAAAGAATCTATGGACTTATTGGACTTATCCACATTCTGGCATTAATTACTGGTAGGGGGTTAAGAGATTTTCTTGACAGCTCCCCCTAGGCCAAAAGGCCTAAAACTAATTCCCAAAGGAATTACCAGAAGCAGATTCTGGTGCTGGCACATTTCCTTCAATAGAGGGATTCTTCTTCACCCATTTCTTTTGCATTTTCCTCTTGATCACATCTATAGTGACTTTACCTTTTGCCTTAACATCCTACTGCATGTTTTGTTTTACTAGACCTCTTCTGCTCCAATAGAATCTAGTAGTGTGGCCAAATTTGTTACAATTGTAACACACAACATTTCTCTGTCTAGACCTACTATTCCACTGACTTTTCCTTGATCTACATTGGTTAGAAATATGCACAAGTCTATTGCATGCATAGCATCTGACATCTCTATGAATTTTTTTCATCACATTTTTGCATTCATTTAACTTATGACCAAAATTATTACAATTAAAGCACTGACTTGAGAATGATGGTCCTCTTGGATTCATCCTGCTTCTACACTGAGAAGCCATATGACCAAATTTATTGCAAGTAAAATAGTAACCATTGAATCTTTGAGCATTTGGTTGTTTTACCGGATTCCTTCTAGCTTTATTTATCTAATTTCCTTTCCTAAATATCCCTTGCCCTAATTTCCTTTGTCCAGATCCAAAAATTTCACCTTCTTCATATCCAAGACCTCATTGGTCACCATCAGTCCTCTAACCTTTAATTAGTTCATCAAGCTTGGTTGAGATAGCTTTGAATTTCTCCTTGTACTCATTTGCAACAGTAAGTTCATTTCTGAGATCATCAAGCTATTTTTCAAGCACTTCCTCTTTAAATTGTTCCAATTCATTGTCCAATTGGTTGCATTCTTCATATTTTTCTTTCAAGGATTGTGCAAGATTTTCTTCATTCTTCCTTCTATCTTCAATCTCCTTGGTCATTTTCATCATGATAGATTCCATTTCACACTTCAGGGTAGCATTTTCTCTAGAGAATTTTTCACATTATTTTGTTTTCTTCTTCAAGGCATGACTTAGTTATTCATCTTCCATGCTTTTTTCCTTCTACTTAAGTTTATTACTTTCTTTTCTCCCTTGATTCATTGATTTTGTCTTTCAATGACTGAATGAATTTCTTTGCATTCTCAAGACTTTCCTGTAGTTCCTGGGTCTTAGATTTTCATTGGTCAAGATCATCCAGGGCCACCAAAAGTTGTTGTTGAAGACTGCTTGTATCCATTGAAAACACTTTCCAATATCTCCCCAAGTTGTTAGACTTCTTTCAAGGAACTAGCTATGATACTAATTGTTGGAAACAAGCAACACTAAGAGGGGGGTGAATCAGTGTTCAACAAAACTTAAATTTATTATTCTGATCTTTAACCCACTTAAAAAATTCAACCAAAAGAAATATGCATGAACATAAAGCAAAAAACTACAACACCATAACACAAGGATTTTTATGTGGAAACCCTGTTAGGGGAAAACCACGGTTGATGGCCAATCCACAATATGATCTAAGTATACTCAAAAGAAGATTACAATGTGGGAATGCACTTGCATTCAAGCACACTTCCTAGAGCTCACTGCTCAAAATAGAAAGGCACACTACCTTACAAATATTTGGATTAGATCCAAAAGAATGAACTAGGAGAGTAGCATCTACAAATGCTTGATTACAGTTTCAGTTAGGCTCAGTGGTCGATCTTTTGTCCTTCTAATTGATTTTGCACTTCTGCTATGCTCTGCTCTAACTCGCATCACAAAATCTTTAATGTACAAGTGAAACTATGCATAATCACTTAAATCACCCTTCTGATATTCACAACACACATCCACACACACCTTATTCCCACACCAGAATGATATAATTGATCATTTATATATATTTGTGACTAAGAATTTAATCGCAACAAGTCGGCTTCAATAAAACTTAAAAATATTTACAATTGACAACTCAAATCATGAATAATATTCAATGTGCATCCACAACAATCGGTCAAAATTTAGCTCGGACCCAAATCAAGATGCTCGAACACAAAAACATTTGAGTAAACACTCCTTGAATATCCGCAACACGTTAAATCAACTGGGTCAGCCACCAAACACTAATGAACAAAAATATATCCAACCGGATCTCCAAAATTGCACACAACTTGATACGAGGCACTAAGATTTTTGGATAACACAAGACATACATTGATCAACCTCCCATGATATCTACAACTCAAAATAACAACATAAAATCTGCATGTGAATCGATGAACACAAAACTATCCAATGCTTTTTTCTTCCTTGATTGTCTTCAATTTGTTTGTCGATATGAGAAAATGATGACGTGTGGATCCTATCATTGACTAGGGTTTCCATCAATGACAACACCAGAAAAAATTTGTAGTGTCTCTTGCCAACATATCACTACCTATGTGCCACATATAGTTGTAAGGGATTTTTTTGTCAAACAAGATGCATTAGGCAATAGGTGCAAACAAATCAATAATATCCAAGAATAATACATGGAGTTGAAAGCAACAAAGCGAGTTAGTGATTAAGTTGTTACTAAGTTGATAGTTGATATAAATTTGGCTACAAGTGAACTCTAATTCAACCATTCTTGTCATTTGGAGAATTTCTCTTGGTAAAATGACATTATTTTTTATTTAGAGAATCTAATTTTCCCCTAAGGCTAGATGATTAGTAGAAAAGGACTTCAACTCAAATGTATGTTCTACTTAGGACTAAATAATATGGATGAACCTTGATGGTTTGCTTCTCAAATGTTTAGATTAGAATTAGTCTATAAATTCATAAACATATGTCACCAAGGATTATGTGGTGGAAATTTCACATCAAGGACTACTACTCATAAGACTATGAGAGTAAGATATTGGTGGTCCTTATTATTCAAGGATGAGGCCAAGTTTTTCAAAATGTGTAATGCTTACAAGAGGTTTTTAAGCAAGATTAAATTTTCAAAAGTACTTCCCCTTATATCCATATTAGTTGAGGCTCCATTATAATAATGAGTATAGATTTATAGGTGATATTATTGAGAAGTCAATTAATAGATATTGATGGCTATTCATTTCATCACCAAATTGGAGGAGGCAATCCCCATAATAAATTCTATATCCAAAGCGGTGATTGACTTCATATTGAATAAAATAATCACAAGGCTAGGTGTTCCATAAAGGATAGTTTTTGATAATGCAATGCGTTTCAAATCCCATGAATTTGTTGGCACATGTTCAATATACAGGATGACTCTAACATATTCATCTCCTTATCATCCATAAAGAAATAGAAAAGTTGAACCTAATAGAAAATGTATCATGACCACCATTAGGAAGACACTAAATTCAAACAAGAATAAATGGGTGATAAGTTTAAATTTAATGTTTGGATAGATAAAATAACCTCTAAGAAGGCTATTGGTAGGAGCTTCTTTGAATTGGTCTATGGGAGAGAGGATAAGATGCCAATTAGTCTTGAATTGTCAATATACAAATTGTTGCAACAAATTGAAGGGGAAGAAAATGACATCATTTTATTAAGAGTGCATGAATTGACCTAATTAGAAGAATCAAGAAGGGTTTCCCATGAAAGGAACATGTTGAGACATCAAAAAATGAAGTGCATTCTTTATAAGAGGGTTGTCCAAAGAGTGTTTTAGGTTGGGGAGCTTGTCCTCATGTGAAACTCTAAATTTCAAGATAAAGCTAAACATGAAAATCTTGAATCCTTATGGGTTGTACCCTATCAAATAGTAAGAAAAGGTGATTAAAGCACTATTTAACTCAAAATTCTGGATTGGAAAATTCATGAAGGTGCTAGTTCATTGTCGACATATCAATAATTGCTTCTCTTTAATATTTTTGGTCTTGTATGGGAATATGTAGAATTTTTTATCCTTTCCTTGTCACATTTTGTCTTATATATATCATGTCGTGCCTTGTGCAATCTTGTAATAGCCCTCATCAATTCCTTAAGGAACAAATTTAAGTTTTGAAAAAAAATTCATTAAGATGTTGCTAGTTCTTACTGTTTATATAATATTTAATCAAATAAAATAGATAACAACTCATAATAGATATTACTTTCAAATATGATAATGAGAAAATATTGGATTTCAATTGAATTTCAATTCTATACTTTTTTATATATAAAAATATATTTAACAATTGACCATGGGTATAAATGTATATAAAGATTCATAAATACAAAGATGAACACTACCTTGACTGTTGAAAAAAAGGTGTCTAAAACTTACTGGTTAAGGCTCTTTGAAATCAAGAAAACACTTAGCTGAGTCAAAATCTTCTACACTGCAGTATCGTAGAAGTCTAAACTAGAGCTGGCAGGTTGGCAGTAAAGTTTCACCTAATTGTTACCCACAGGTTTCAGAGTTCAAGCTTTGGGCTTATCACTTACCAAATGCAGTTAAAAAATAATTAGGAAATTTGAAGGGTTTCAGTAATTGGACTTCGGATTTCCATCATATGCTTTATTGGTGAAGTATACAGTAGTAGGTATTGAGAAACCCCGAATCTTGACTCACAAAAGGACTTCATTCTTCATTGTTTGGAGGTGTGTTTGTTGGTCTACTTGCTTGAACTCTAAGTAGTATGGAGTATGTAGGATCCCCAATCCATGACAGTTCAATGAGGGGGTTTATGGTATGGCAGTATAGAACCCACAACCCTATGATTGTCCAATGAGGGGGGCTACGGTATAGCAATAACCCGTGACACTACAATTGTCATTTGCATGGACTGCAGTGGAGCAGTATCGTGCAGTAAGAAAGTAACTAGCAGAGTGATGGAGATTAGTGCAACCCGGCGATAGTTTAAGAATGGCTTGGTGGGATTGTGGTTATTTATGTTCGATGGTTGTATAAGTTGAAGTGTCTATTATGAAAATTTTCTTGTAATGTTGGAGAAGTATGTATGTAATACCTTAGAGCATTGGAATAGAGATAAGATATCAGAGTGAATGTAACAAAGTCCTGCCGATTTCATTCTAGAAAAGCACCTGAAAGAGCATAGCTCTAAAATTGTATGTAATTTATGTTTTATTGCAATACAAGAGGTCTCTACTTTGGTGTGTGAGTTTTTCTCCTAAAATGGTTTTCCCACATAAATTATGTGTTATCGTTTCATTGTTTCTATCTCATATTCTTATATGTGCATCTTACATGAACTACAATTGAAAAGTTTTAAACGGTCTATGTTCTTCTCTCTCCTAAAGATTAATATTAGGAAGGTGTATTTTGCAATCTGATTTCCTTTCAATTGGTATCAAAGCTTGGCCAACTTTATTATCCTTATCGGTTAGAAGGGTTTTTTGTGTTGATCTGGTTTCAGCAGGAGTTTTGTAGAGAAATTTGGTTGTAATCTTATTACAGATTTAAGATGGCAAGCACATCCAAAAGAATAAAAATATAAAAATTCAATGACGGTAATTTTGAGTTGTGGAAACTCAAGATAGAAGATTTTCTCATAGATCGAGAGTTGTGGAATGTGCTATCTCGTAACAAACCATCAGCAACCTCTGAAACTAACTAGGATGCAATGAACCAGAAAGCTAAGGGTCTGATCAGATTGTGCTTGTCCGATTGTGTTCTCTTGAATGTCCATGAAGAGAAGACTGCAAAACTTCTTTAGAAAAAGATTGGTGACATTTATCAAGGGAAATCCTTGGTAAATAAGTTGTTCCTAAGAAATAATTTATACTCTTTGAATATGGAGGAAGGAGTGTTCATTGCAGATCATCTGAATTCATTTAACATGATCATTGCTCAGTTGAGGTTTGTTGGCGTGAAGATAGATGGCGAGGATCATTGCATGCTCCTATTGTGTTCTTTTCCTAACACATGGGATCACCTAGTAATGGCTATTGGGAGTAGAACAACCACTTTCAAGATCGAAGATGTGGTTACTTCACTGTTGTCGAAAGAAATGAGAAGGAATTCTTCTGAGATAACCAGGGAGGCCCTTGTTGTTCAAGTTAGATCAAAGGAGAGAGGAAAGAAGGACAAGAAGTCTAAATCCAAGTCAAAGGGGACATCAAATTATCCTGGTAAGAAGTCCAAGGTGAAATGTTGGAACTATGGGAAATCTAGACATATTCAGAAAGACTACAAAGAAGAGAAGAAGAAGAAAAAGAAAAACAATAATTCTTCTGATAATGAATCTTCTCAGGATGATGTAGATGCATTCATAGCAGCCTTGAAAACACATGTATTAGAAGATGTGTGGTTAATTGAATCAAGTGTTTCTTTTCACATGACCTATCATAGGGGTTGGTTTTCAAAATATGAAGAGTATGATGGTGGAAAGGTGTATCTGGGTGATGATTCTCACCTAGAAATTATTGGTCATGGAAGAGTCAGGATTTGGCTTCCTAATGGAAGTATAAATGGAATCAATGGTGTAATGCATATCCTTGGTTTGGCACAAAATTTACTTTCTATAAGTAAGTTGAATGATTTGGGTGTGTAGGTATCTTTCTTGAATGGTAATTGTAAGATGACCAGAGGTTCTATGGTACTTGCTAAGGGTGCGCAAATTGGCAATCTATATAAGTTGGATGCTTACACAATTTAGTGCAATAGTACTTTTGTGAAGTCTGGGAAAAGGGCTTCTTCATTTGACTAAGTAGAGAAGGAGTACATCATTCCTAAGGGTGCTAATTATTTAGAGGTGAAGCTCCTAGTGGAGAATACAATGTTGTGGCACCAAAGGCTTGGCCACATTGGTGAAAAAGGTTTAAAAGCCTTGAAGAATAAAAGCTCGGTTGATGGGATTGATGATTGTAACCTCGACTTTGATTTTTGTGAAAATTGTATATATGGAAAAAAAAATTGTGTTTCTTTTTATTCTGGTTCTCATAAATCTTTTGGAATTATAAATTATATCCATGTTGACGTGTTTGCTCCAGTTAATGTTCCTTCATTATCAAAATTTGTGTATTTTTTCTTGTTCATACATGATTATTCGAGAAGGACCTTTGTGTATTTTCTTAGAAGTAAAAATAAAGTATTCAATTGATTTAAGGAGTTCAAAATCTTGGTAGAAAATCAGACTGGTAGGAAAATAAAGTGTTTGAGGATGGATTTAATGGTGGTGAGTTTTGTTCTACAAATTTCAACAAGTTTTTTAAGGACCATGGGATTAAGAGACATAAAACAACCCCCTATACTCCACAGCAAAATGGAGTTATAGAGAGGATGAACAAAACGTTGATGGAGAGGGAAAGGAGTATGCTGTGTGGTTTTGGTCTTGAACTAAAGTTCTAGGTTGAGGCTGTAGCAACTACATGTTATCTAATTAATAGATCTCCTACTTCAGTGCTCGTTGATAAGACACCTATGGAAGTGTGGTCTACTAAGAAGCCCTCATTGAGACACATTAGATTCTTTGGTTGTGAGGCATATGCTTATGTGCCTAGTGAAAAGAGATCTAAATTGGAGAACAAGGAAGGGAAGTGTATCTTCATCGGTTATGGCATCGATGTGGAGGGGTACAAGTTTTAGAACCTAGTTACATAGAAGGTGCTCTATAGTAGAAGTGTGATCGTCCGTGAGCTGAAACCTTCCACATTTGATCTACAACCAGAGATGAAAGAAGAAAGAAAGAAGATAGTTGAAGTTCCTCTTACACCCAATAAAGATGAACTACGTACTCTTGGTGGACCTATTAATGAGGAGAGCTCAAGTAGTTCTAAATTTTTTGAACAAGATGAAGAACCTTAGCCTCATCTTGTGAGGAGGTTTATGCATGCTAAGCAGCAACCTAAAAGGTTTGGATATTCTATGCTAGATTCTAATTGTGCCTTTGCTTTGATTGCTAACACTGATGAGCCTAGGATTGTTAGACAGGCTATGGGTATGTCTAATGCAGATTCCTGGTTAGGAGCCATGAACAAAGAAATGGCATCATTGAAGAAGAATGATACATGGGATTTGGTACCTTTTCCAGAAGGATGAAAACCTATTGGATGTAAATGGGTGTTCAAGAAAGAGATAGGTCTTGATGGTAGTGTTGAGAAGCATAAAGCAAGGTTGGTCACCAAAGGATATTCCCAGCTAGAGGGAATTGATTATGGTGAAATATTTTCTCCCCTAGCAAAGCTAACATACATTTGATTCTTATTATCACTTGTAGCAAAATATGATTTAGAAATCGAGTAGATGGATGTGAAGACAACTTTCCTTCATGATGATTTTAAGGAAGAGATTTATATGTCTCAACTAGAGAATTTCATTGAGAAAGGTAAAGAGAACCTAGTATGTAAGTTAAAGAAATATTTGTATAGTCTAAAATAATCTCCTAGAATGCGGTACCAAAATTTTGATACCTATGTGGTGTCTTTAGGATTTGTGAGATCAAAGTTTGACCATTATATTTATTTTAAGACTAAAAATGCTTGTCTTCTTATTATTTCCCTATATGTGGATGACATGTTGTTCATTGGGAATGGTAAGTGTATGATTTATGAATTAAAGTCTCAATTTTCATATAGTTTGAAGTAAACAAGGAATGATTGATTTGACAAAAAATCTTAAATAAAATTTCTTCTAAAACACACCTGAAGACTCATTGCACTTATTAGATGTAAGCTGAAATAAAGATTACTAAAGGAAAACATAAAACAAAGAGCTGAAATAGATTGAGATAGTAGATCAAAGCAAGGTAGGCATGAGATTTCCTTCCTCAATTTTATAATAGAAAATACACTTTTGGGATAGCAGATTGTAGCAAAGATAGGCTTACAATATGCGATCAAACCATATTACAAAGAAAAAATTTGAATAGACACTAAATAGAAAAGTTGCAGGAAAAATAGGCTTAGTAATTTGTTATCATGACAATGGTTAAAAATAAATGGGAAAGGTTGCCCTTATTTATACACAAATAAGGAGTGTGGAACCCTAAAATCTCCTTGTTTTTAACAACTAGTCTTGTCAACATGTAACCTTTATTTATAAAAATAAACAAAAGATAACTAATAACTAACTAACTACCAACATCAGTTAACTGAAAATCTCCAACTATACATTAATATTTCCAAAGAATAGATAAGCATGAATGAGAACAACCAGTTTAACTTGGAAAAGGTATCAAGTTAACTATTGTGTTTACTTGACTTCTATCTCTAGAAATCTTTGCATGCTCCAATTGGTAGTTCACTCATTGACAACTTATGATATCATATCCTCCAAAAAACCATTAACTACCTCTTCATCAAGAAAACTGATACTATCTAGAATGATGTACTATTTTTCCAACATCTCCTCACCATCTACGATGAAACTTAGCAATTCTTTCTTCTTTTCAGCTACTTCATCAAATTTTCCTGACATTGTGACAACATGATTCATCTTGCAAGCAACAAGATAACCATTAAAACTTCCATGGACAAGGTTTTGAAACTTTGTCTATACTTCATTAAGATTAAAGCAATTTCCATCTTCATGTCAATATTGGCAAGGGATCTTAACACAAACGTACTTATGAACTTGAGAGTATTAGCAACCTTTTGTCTATATCCAGCCAATTTTATAGATATTCCTTCATAGGTTTTTACTTTGAAGAGGTGTTGTTCTCTCCAAGCAAAAAGCTTCTTCTTGTGTTCTTTTGTAGTGACTAGATCATAAGTCATCCTCAAGTAAAAAATGATGATCTCATATCTTAGTTTCCTTTCTGCTATATTTTTCTCAAACTCTTGAACCCCTGAGCAAAGATCATGGGTATTATACCTCAATTGGTATGTCTCTGCAAATATAAATTTGACCCTGGTGATGAATTATTCTATCTAGTCTCTCATATGTTTACCATAGATGACCAACTGACTCAGCTGATGTTGCTTTGCAAGTGACTCCAAAATTTACAGAAGCAAAAAGGTGCCTTGTGAAGTACCATGAAGGAGATTGGATACATACTATCATAGCCATTGAATCTTAGCATTGAGGGTTGCCTTATCTTCTCCATCTTTGAGGACTCATTCATTCAGATTACCTGCTGCAACCTCGAAGAGTTAGAATGTCAAGTTCTTCTAAGATTGGCCTTGAAAGCCTTGAAGTCATCAATTTCAACCTCATCAATGTTCTTATTCTTTGGAGGTGTGACAAACTCAAGGATGATCTCGCCTTTAGAATTATTCTATATTCTTTCTTGGTAGATGTTATCAAGCTTTGTAAAGTTCAATTGATAAGAAGGATTCCTCCTCTTTCTACCTAGCAAGTTCTTAAGCCAAGATGAGGAGTCTCTACTAACTTCTCTATGAGGATCAGTTCTAGCTCCCACAACTCCTAATGAATCAAGGGTTTTGAGACATTATGAATTGGTGAATTACCTTCTAAATCTATATGAATAGGAGAAGTCCTTGACAATGGTGGAATAATGGGAGATGAAGGTGTAGCTTCAACTTATGGTGTTGATTCAATTGGAATTTTTGGTGCATCTCCTAGCGGTTCCTACCGATTCACCTTTTCCTTCAAGCTCTTCATCATTCTGCTAATCTTCGTATCTTCTAGAGGATTGCTCATAGATTTTTCTCCCAATTTTGATTTAGAAGAAGGTAGAGATGACCAAACTATTAGTGGATCTACAATTAGAATAGCTACCTTTCGTGTCCTTTTACTACTCGGGAAAATCTTGTTGTTCTTGATAACTCAGATTGTCCTTTCCTCAATTGAGATGCTCTCTTTGGAAAACCAATCAACTTGTGAAAGTGGTCATTGCTTGACCTAATATTGAGCATACATGGGAAGTATAACATCCCAATCATCATCTAAAAAACCCTCTACATCTTCTAATAAGAAATCTACCATCTTCCAAAGAGTAATTTTGGAGTAGTTGCACTTGTGCACTTCGAATTCATCTTCATAATTAACCCAAAAATCTTCAACTATAGGTACATGCGCATGATTTTGACTAAGATGAGCTGCCAAGACACCATGAGGATCATATGAATGTCTCTCCTTGAATATATTGAGACCAAACCTTGACATTTCATCACTCATCAACTTAGCATCAATTATCAATCTACATCTATAAATACTCATCTCAAGCAAGAAGCTAAATGCAAGCTTGAGTTTGTTACGCAAAAATGTGTGCACTTCATGTACTTTCCTTAGAAAATCCATGAACATGACCTCATCCATTGGATTTATAGGAAGCATGATTGGATCACCTAAGAAGCCATATACTCTTATGTAGGAGAATGTGGGGAATTGGATAAACTAATCAGCCCACTCTATCATTTCTAATCTAGAATCTACTGAAATTCATATGTACAACTCATTATTAAGATTTTGCATCGTATGCATCAGGAATAGATCATTCACTTGCTTGTAGCGTCACTTCGATTCAGAAAAATCTAACTGCGGGTAATGATCATACACAAGTTGAACACCCACAGTTCCAACAACAATCAAACCTCTAAACTTTCCTTGAGTGGCCATTATATATACAAGGTAAGATATCATGTGGAATTCATGGGCCTTGAAGAACTCTTTCATCTGATAATGGAGACTATCACTGATCAATGTCAACTAGTCATAATGTTTCGTTCAATCAACAATTTGGAAAATGACGTAAAACATCCAAGGCTGAAATTTATTTGCTTCTGCTTGACCTATGACTTGGTTAAGCAAAGTAATCATGACTACAAATTCATCCTTGAACTTGTTGCACCCAACATTCCTTGGTAAAATATTCTACTTCTCTTTTAGCCACTTCTAAGCCATTCTTTTCCGACACTTGTCCTTTCATGTATACCACACTTTTTCACATTCTTCAATAGAATTGATGAAGTTTTCCATCCATTGTGGTATTGCAAAACACTTCTCAATATCTTCCAGCTTGAGGCTGCAAATAATACGCCCATCTACTGATATAATTTATCATGAAGTTGAATTGTAATGCTTGACACAAGCAATTACGAATTGAAGGCTTTGCACCGAGATAGGGATAGAAGATGTTGCAAGCAACCTAGAATTTTCAAGATTCTTAACTAGAATGTTTCCCGTGCCTTCCAAAGCATGCAAATCAATCATTGGGTGCACATGATGTAAGTCAATTTTGAATGTTCTCAGGAAATCATGGATCAATACTGATTTGGTCTTGATTTATGTTGGAGAGTATTGCACGTTGAAAAACTTGAATTTTGACTGTGAACATGCCTATGTTTGGAAAAGTTATGTTGAATAGCTAAAAATAGATCGTTGATTTTTTCTTCAGAAAAAAGGTAGATTTTTGAAAAAAGCTAAGATTTGGGTTTTGTAGATAATCTTATTCTGAAGAGACCCAGATCATTAGATTTTGAAAAAGATTATTTTTTTAAAGAACATGCAAGATTCCATAAAATGTAGGCCCAAAAAATTGAGATCTAGGTTTTGTAGATAGTCTCGTTGTGAAGAGACCTGGATCATCAAATTTTTGAAAATCTGAGTTTTTCCTAAAAAAGAAAGATCTCCTTAAAATAGGGGCTAACATGCAATTTTTTCAAAAAACACTGAGGTCTGGGTTTTGTAGATAGTCTGATTTTGAAGAGACCCAGATTGCCATATTTTGAAAAATCTGATGATTTCTTGAACATGCCTGAAAAAGAAGTGAAAAAGTAGATTCTCTTGAAAATTATAAAATTTTCCAATCTTCAAGAGGAGAGAAGAACAAGTAGACCTAGATTGATGAAAGTTGAAAATTTTGACATGTTTCTAAAAAGTGATGCCCTAGAAAATAGACCATGAAAAAGTGTGCTTCTGTGCTTCCCAATCTCAAATCCATGAAGAACACTAAAAACCCACTTCATTTGAGCCTCCAAATATTTCTAGAACCAGATGTGTCAGATACAGTAGACCTTATAGTCCTACAATCATTTTTCATCCCAAAACATCACATCACCTTCATCTTAGGTTTTCTATGAAACATTACCCTAGCCTCTTTTGGACAAACATCAACCAAATAAAATCCTTAAATAATCAACACCATCAAATGACATCGGTCTTGTCAAATATTTTTTTAGCATCCTTGTCAAACATCAACACAATCATTATCCATAATGTTATCAATCAACCCATCAATTTGCTAGGATATCTTGATCATATCTATCCTTATCTTGTGACTTTGTTAACTTAGTGGAACTATCTCCCCTCTAGGTTTACAAAATTACCATCATTCCCTTTTACTTGTACTCATTAATCTAGTCAAAATGAAAGCACCATCCAAATTTTTATCAACATTTTGAGATCTATCATAACCCATTCAACCCAAACATCATCTTTTTTTGTTTAAAAGGCTGAGCAACATATCCTTTGAATCCATCTTGAAATCAAACCTTATCATCACCCCATCACCTTAAATATTTTTTCTTATAAGGTCAATTGTGATTTTATTCCTATTCCTAGATCCTAACACAAGAAGATCATGGAGTAAAATCCTAGTAGATCTAATGTCACCAACACCATAATGATTAAACTTACAATTGAAATGAGATGGGGAATGCCCCCTAACTTTTTTGGGCTCTTGGGTATACTACCCCACAACCATAAAAGAAACCTTCACAAGAACAAGATGTACATGTAGATGTTATAACCAAAAAAATTGAGGAGTTCACCGAAGAAAGACTTAGAAATGACTCAAGATCCTACACTAGCTTGAGCACTTGATGCACTAATTTCCTCAGATCCAAACACTTATTTCCTTAGACTTGCACAACATGGTGCTAAGTTACTGAAATATTTTAATGTTGAAACTCTTAGGGAGAAAGCTACAACCCATGTTGTGATACCTTACATGTTGGATGAAGATATGTTGGTATTTCAATGTATTAATCAACCCATATGATAACCAAGAATCCCAACTATCCTTACATAATCAATGATACCAACAAATGATGCACCGTATGGAATTTTTTTATCAATCCATTGTATCAAAATATACCTCAAATAGACCAAACAGTTGCAACACATCAAAACCAACCAAATACTAATTTCATGCCATCACAAGACCTACCACAACATTCAAACCACCCTTTCACCACACCACATACAACTCATAATTTTCCACCATAAATTGGAAACTTGACATATCAAGGAGCCTATATGAAACCTCCTTATCACAAAATGCACCTCAACAAGATTCAAACCCCAACATAGAAAACATGTCAAACCTACCTCCACAACCATCAAACTTCATACCCAATCCATCACTACATGCTAATATCCCATACACCAACATACAACTTCACCCATCTACACTATTCCTAATAAAAACCATACACCTCAAAATACACCACAAAAATAACCTACCTATCAATACACACAAGCCAATCCACCTCAACAACAACTCAAGTATAAAAAAATCACACATACAAACCCATCACTTAACACTCCTCAAGGTGTGTCACAATAACAATTCATTCCACAACAACCTCCTCAAAACCAAAACCCATCATACAACACCCAATATCAACAACAAGGTTAAATTTTCAAAACCCAGATCCAATCACACTTGATTACCAATAAAATCCTTCACATAGACAAACTCCACAACACCAACATATTATCCCTCAAAATATAAACATGCCTCCACAACATCAACACATTATTCCTCAAAATCCAAGCATATCACCTCAACCCTAGCACATTATCCCTCAAAATCTAAACATACTCCCACAACATCAACATAACATTCCTCAAGGACGAAGCGTTCCTTCCAAAACATACAATATCCCTCAAGGTTTGAATGTTCTCTCTAACACATATAACATCCCTCAAGGACCAAGTTTTCCTTCCAACACACATAACATCCCTCAAGGTCTAAACGTTCCTTCTAATACATACAAAATCCCTCAAAATCCAATACAAAATCAATGATTGACATTACAAATCCAAAATCTAAATCAAAAGATTTCTTGAATCTAACACATATAACATCCCTCAAGGACCAATTTTTCCTTCCAACACATATAAAATCCCTCAAGGTCTAAACGTTCCTTCTAATAAAAACAAAATCCCTCAAAATCCAATACAAAATCAATGATTGACATTACAAATCCAAAATCTAAATCAAAAGATTTCTGACATACAACTTGAGAAAACTAAGAAGAGTTATGCCTTGGAAGATATTTATCCCTATTCATATGAGAAAATAATTTCTATGATCCTCTTCCCTAAAAACTTTGAAATGCCCAAATTTGAAAAGTATAAAGGAAAAGGTGATCCTATTGAACACATACAAGAATTTTTTGTGGCTTGTATGGAGATAGCCTATAATGACACATACTTGATGAGACTTTTCCCAAAGAGTCTTGGAGGGAAATCTATAGAATGGTTTTCTCATTTACCTCATGGAATGAAAAATTTCAACGAACTTACAAAAAAAATGTTAATCACTTCTCATATATCATAAAGCAAGAAATTTCCATAGTTGATTTATACAAGATAAAAGAAAACTAAGGAGAATCCTTTACCTCTTTCTTGCAATGTGGCAGCATAAAGCAAACAAGTGCAAGTGATCTGTTCTCAAAAAACAACTTGTTGACATCTTCATATAAAATCTAAACACAAAATTGGGATTCTAGTTAACCATGCTATGTCCTAACACATTTGATGAAATCATTGAAAAAGGCATAACTATCAAAAATTCCCTCATCACAAAAAGACTTGTCAAAATATACAAAGATAAAAAAGATCAATCCTCAAGCTCAAATGAAAAACTAGGTGTATGATTAAAAAGAAAAAATGTTACCCATAATGGAGTAGTGGATTCTAAGTTCATACGAAACATACAACCTCCATTGACTAATCCACCAAACAACTAACCGAACAATCAAAATCCAAACCCTCCAAGAGGATTGCAAATACCTACCAACAATAACTTCAATCAAACTAGATGCAAGTTCACTCTCTTAAGGGAACTCATCATAATGGTCTTAAACAAGTTGATCCATTCAAACCTCATTAAGTTACCAGAGCTAAGACAATATGATGAACCATTATTTAAACCCTCTTGGTATAAAAAAAATTATTATTGCCAATTCCATAGAACAAATGGTCAAAAAAAGAAGAAGCTATGCTAAACTTAAACATCTTATACAAAACCTCATTGACTAAGGAGAAGTAAATGTGGATCAATGATTAACAATTTTAGGAAACAAAGAATCAATTCTAGATCATGGCAAGGGATAATATTCTGGTACAACCATGAGCTATATTAAACCTAATTATTCCTATGATAATGTTTTAGGATACATCTAAGGATCGGATACTTACATCAACAATATTGATTTATCTCATAATGGGAAAGTAGACATTTACTGAGATGCTTTTAAAACATGTGATCAAAACTGTCTACCAATGTCTAGCAATGCATCATGTCAAAATAATACCATCAAGCATGTATTGGATTATAATATACCCCCCTCATTCAACTTCATGATAGGGCATATTGAAGAAGTAAATCACAAGAAACCTCTATTCCATCCCCAAACTCTTCACAAAATCAATCCATACAATTTTCACCAAACCTTTCATCCAGTAATGATACCTTCCAAGATTCTATACAAGAGCTATCTTTTTTAGATAATATTGATCTCAAAACTAATCCAAAGGTCAACACTACCCAAATACAAGATCAAGAAAACCTAGTTAAAGCACTACCATGTCCTCCATCACCTTCTATATCCACTCAAGATTCATTATCCTTATGTCGACATTCAAAAACTACCCAAGGGATTTCCACCCATATTCCACCATCAACCCAAAGTCCATTTCAAGAACATAATACTAAGCATAATGAACGTTTCTCTGAAATAATCCAAGACCAAGAATCCATTCCTCCTGAATACTACCATGATCTAATGAGTATTTTCCAATTTGTTAATGAAGGTTTCTCTAAAATGAGTCAAGATCAAGAGTCCACTTCTCCAAAATACTACAATTACCTGATGAGTATTTTCCAATCCATATAAGATTTCACAAAAAGATGACCATAACCTAACACCAATAACTCCTACTCTTCCATAGGAGCGGTACTTGGATAAAAGGAAGGTAATAAGGAGTATTCCATATACTACATTAGGAAGAATTTACAAGGGCCAAAACTTAAGTATACAATCATAGAAAAAGAGATGTTGGCAGTTGTCTATACAATTAACATGTTTAGGCACTATATCATAGGATATCAAGTCTTCATTCACACTGATCACACTACAGTAAGGTGTTTAATGAATAAACCTATGGTTGGTGGGAGACTTGTTAGATGGCTATTATTGTTGCAGGAATTTGATATCACCATAGTGGAAAAACCTAGTATGACAAATGTGGTGGAATATTGTTTGTCTAGATTACCCACTCAATTAGCAGAAGGTGTTGTTGATGATTCTTTTCTAGATAAACATCTATTTTCTCTAACATTGCAGGAACCTTGGTTTATTGATATTGCAAATTACCTAGTAGCAGGGAAAATACCACCTCATTTCTCCACTAGAGAAAAGAGGCAGTTGGTGCATAAAATTTTCTCATGCTCTTGGGTAGCTAGTTATTTGTTCTATGCAAGTCCAAAAAATATTATGATGAGATGCATAAGAGAGGATGGGGTCTATGGCATACTCAAAGATTTACATGATGAACCTTGTGGGGGAAATTTTGCAGCAAAGAGGAGTGCACTTAAGATTCTCACCATTATTTATTATTGGCTAACTCTTCATAAGGGTTCAGTGAAATATACAAGGAAATGTGATAGATGTTAGAGGATGGGTAGGACAACTAAGATAGATGAGATTCCTTTTCAACTATAGTTAGCACTAGCACCATTTGATAAATGGGGGCTCAATTTCATTGGTCCAATCTCACCAACATCCAATAACAAGGAGTATATCCTAGTTTTCATAGATTATTTGACCAAATAGGTTGTCATCAAAGCATTGCAATTTGTTAGAGATGGTAACATAACCAAATTCCTATATGAAGACATATTCACAAGGTATGCAGTGCCAAGAGAAATTGTGATAGATCAAGGTCCATAGTTTACATCAAACCTGATCACCAAATTGGCTTAGGAGTATGAAATAAGGAATACGAAGTCAACACCCTATCAACCCCAAGCTAATGGGTAGGTGGAAGTGATAAATAGGGAGATTAAAAACATCCTTACCAAAATAGTACAGATTCATAGAAAAGATTGGGCAACCAGGTTACCTGAGGCAATATGGGTCTATAGGAAAAAATGGAAGACAACAACAGGATTTAAACCCTCTGAGTTGGTGTATGGTAAAACAATAGTTCTACCAATTGAATTTGAATACGAGACACTCAGGACAACTATTGAACTAGATATAGATTTGACAATAGCACAAAAAGAAAGACTACACAACTTGAATGGAATAAATGAGATTAGAATGGAGGCCATGCATCACATAGAAATTATTTAGAAACAAAGAGTAAAATGACATGATCAATATATAAAGACAAAATAATTTACTGTAGGTGACTGGGATTTATTAAATGACTCAAGGTATAAAGATTATAAGGGGAATCTATGAACAAGGTGATTAGGACCATATGGAATAGAGCAAGTTTTTCCAAATGGAGTAGTCAAGTTGTAGACTATAGATGTTGTTAGATTCTCACTATTGGTCAATGGCCACATACTAAAAATTTACAAGAAATTGGCATGGAAAAATGATTTTATCATTGCTCTAATGCAACAATATGGACAATGTAGTGATTTAGATAAAGGCATTGAGTAGGCCAATGATCATGACAATGGTAGTAATCCTGATGAAAAAATCCTAAAAGACAACAATGTTACAAAAGTACACAATATAGATTCTACACATGCTTTATTAGATAATCTACACATCCCATCTAATGGGGTTGACCATGTATAATTTTCTAACTCCCACATATGCACACACTACACATGTGATCCAGTTAAAAATTCTTTTCAACTACAATCTGTGATGCAGTAGGGACCTATAGCTTTAAGAATAAAAGCTAGCACAATTCATAAAGGGACCTGATATAGAAGGTACTTGCAACACACACCAGTCAAAAAATTCAATTTTTTTTCCAACTTAATTGCATGCCATCCACATACATTACATTTCTTTGTACATTCAACCAGATGTCTGCTATATCATTTCATTCATCCTATCCCACGATGCATTCCTCAAATTTTGTGCATTTAAGAAATAATTTCATATCCATTTGTCATACATCCCATAGTCTTCATTACCACTCACCACCCTATCATTTCATCCATCACCCATTGCAATTAAACAAATGACAAATCATAATTACACTACAGACACTCCTAATTAGCTTCACATGAGCTGAGTTGAGTTCACCGAATGTTGCTAAGTAGACATTCTAATTTACCATAATTAAAATAGCTTGCAATTATTTTTCAATTTATTCACATTTAATTCTACATGCTTCACAATCATTATCTTATTTCCATTCTATGTAATTAAACCTTTAGCCTAGTACGCTAACATTAAGTGAGGTCACTTAATGAATTTAGTTATGAGGAGATTACATTTTCCAATGTTTTTATTTTCATTTTTGCCACCAAAAATACATTTCTGCCTATTTTTGCAAAAAAAATGTCATCATCCCAATTCTGAGCCATAACCTAATCCCAATTTAAGTTATAACAAACACAGTATAAACAATTGGTAGTTGAATTTCAAGAATTCAAGAATATTAGATAGGAGGAATTGGTAAGGACCAGGAAGGATTGGCAAGATTAAAATTGTGAGCTAAATTTGTATAATTTGAATAGAAAAGAGTAATTTACCATCATGGGAGGAGATATTATTCATAGAGAGACTTATGTACACCAATAAATACTAGAAGATAGGCTAGTGTTGCCTATTTTCATAAATGCAAAATAGCTAGACTATTTTCTAAGGTTGACATAGTACAATGAATCCATGAAAGAATAGTTTGTAGAGACACTAGAGCATGATGAATCCACTATTCAAGGGCTAAGAGTAGATTCTTCTGAGGTTGTAATTGTAGAGGTATCCAGTTTGCCAAGAGAGGGAGGTTAATTTCTTGTTAGGGAAAATGTAGTAGTTGCTAGGGAATAATTCAAAGAGCTTGGAGAGAATTTTGAGTTGTCATTCCAAGGTACCAAAAGATTATCACTACCATGGGTATGGGCTTCTTGTGCCTCTTATATTTTCAAGTATATTACATGTGATGGTAGACATTCTCTTCTTTATACTATGCATTTCAAACTTTTGGATCACCTCTGTCATGATGTAAAGGTTAATGTGCAAAATTTTCTTTATAATTTATTGAAGGGAATGAGGTCTAAATACGAAAGGAAAAGAAACACTATAACCATTTGACACTATTGTTTGGTTACCCTACTTGTGAAAAGAAGTTTAAGTGTTCAATACTTGCATGTCTCTTGGGAAAGATTTTTGATTTGTAACCATATTAAAAATATACTAGAAGAACCAGTTGTTCAAGAGAATTTGGATTCATTTGCTACATCATTGAGGGAAATTCCCTCTGGTTCACATGTCACTTCACCTATCCACAACAGGATTAGGCCAACATGAATAAGGTATTCTTGAACTAGTGCAATTTTTTGATAATCCTATACATCAAGGTATTGGCTATTTAATAGTAAAGGAATCTAACTATGATAATGGTACCTCACTAATATTGGGGAAAATTTATCTAATTCAAACATCAACATAGGAGCCATGAAGAGTCCTTATAATAAATTTGTTGCTAGAACTCCAACCATTCATATCATGAATCATTGTCTTTGTAACTTTCCACCCACTAATTGGGGCCAATAAGAAAAAATATTTACAAAGGAAAAGATCAAGTTGTTGAAGATGATGAGTCAAAAATTCAAAATGGACACATGAAATTCAAATGGACCCTGAAGAAAAATAAAGCTAATAATCTATATCAAACTTGATCAATTAATGAAACTATGGGGAAATATCAAAAATAGACACCCATTCATCAAAGGTGTATAGAAATACAAGAAAGGCTTCAAAATCATATGATCAAGTTGGTCCTCAATTCACTCAAATTTACTATTAGTGACCCAAATCTGCACCCCTAATGCCAAGCTGTGAAAGAACTCAACAGGTTTGTATGTAACATGGGATTGCTTTCAGGTCGTGGGTGTCCTATTTGAAAGCAAACCTCCAGATTATGGGTTGGCTCCCCTTTTGATGGTGTCACCTAAACTATTCCTTGCTGGGAAAAAGGGAGAAAGAAACATTATGAGGCAAACTAAACCCTTATGGCGATGCACCTAATTTTATTTTCTCAAACCCATACAAATTCTTTCACACACAATTTCATTAAAATCTTAGCTTAACTTGACACAACTCAGATACTTAAATATATTAATGCACAAATATTTTGTAAGGAGGCTTGGTTCATTTGCCACTTTGAAGGGAAAAAGTTTCCACAACTAAAATAACTATTTGATCCATAACACAACTTACAACCTACATATATATATGTTCATTCCACTTAAAGGTGCTAAAATGAGACAAGCATTGAAGGAGTGATCAAAACTCACAATAACATTCATAAATCACCACTCTACACTCAATAAAGTAGCTTCTAAGAAGGTAAAAGACTGAAATTCATTAATAAAATGGTGTAACATACTACTATACATGTTTGATATGGAATCACAATGTTGTCCTTTGCCTGAAAAAAACTCCAAAGTAAGCTACAATGCTCAACATAAAGAAAGAAAGAACTCCCAAAAAACTCAAGTCTAAAGATACTTAAGCAATTCTTGAAACAACTTCCCACATAAGTCGTTCTAGAAACCCTAGGTAAAATGAAGCACAAAATCCAAAATGGAAGCTTCCAAAACCCCTCCAAAAGGTCCGTCAAATGTAGAAAAGTCAAGCTAAATCCAAGGTCACATTGAAGGTGTGACAAAACAACCTCCAAAATAGTCATTTCTATCCAAAACAGTCAAACACAACCCTCATGCCTTCCACATGTTGGTCAATATTCCAAATCTGTCACATGCCTCCAAACTATTTGACTCACACTTTTGGTGTGCAAACATGTCTTCAACTTGTTCCATTATGTTTGGAAGACATAAACTTCAACTAAACCTCAAAAAGCCAGTGTTGAAAGTTCAATGTATTTAATTTTGCATTAAAAGTAACATTTAGACTTAAGTGATTTATAAATTATCACTTAAGTTAAATGTTTTACATTTTCCATAATAAATTCAAACTAATAATCATTCCTCAATCACCCTTAAATGTTTGCAAGTTAGTCAAACATACCTCCCTTTGAGTTGAAACTTGAAAACCAACTCTTTCTACTTTGCATTCAAATAACAATTAAAATAAGTGATTTATAATCACCTCACTTAGCTAAATGTTTTACATTTATAACATATGCAAAAATAAAAAAGGCCATAATTCAGCCTATATGGAAATCAAAATGTAAGACCCTATTGCTTGGAAGACTCTTAAGCAAAGTGATGAGTTTGAAAATAAAACACTAAGTCTTTCAAGGACTTGCAATTTCAAGGATGAAAGAAAACTCTAAGGCACATGGTCTTGAAGGAATATTTCAAATTCAAAGCTCATGGTTTTCAAATGGTCATAAGGCACTAAGTCATGAACTTAAGACCAACCATGCAACACATTAAAATATGTTTGCATATTTTAAAAGATAAGGAAAAAATTCCTATTGGCTTCCATAGGGTTTCTAACTCTAATCAAAAGCAATGAGAAAATGAAAAAAAAGGCCATTCATTTGATTCGAGCCCTATGGAAGAAACTTCTTCTACCATAGGGTTTTGGAGAGAGCACCACAAACATGATGTTTTTGATTGATTTTTTGGATGAAATTTGATGAAAACCATAAAAAAAAATAGGTAATTCATGGTTTTTGTAAAAAATCTATATTTTGTAGTCCTTTGAATGCCATTTCATGCATTTATGCCATGACCATATAACATTTTCTGAAAATTTTATTTAAATTCTTCTTCTCTATGGGTTTTCAATATGCTTTCATCCACCATTGAGATGTTTTCTGAAGCTCCAAAGGTGAAATCAACTGGCATATTTCAATAAAAATAAAAGTTTGAGCTTAGGTGAGCCTCTAGCTGACTTCATCCTGTTTTCCTTCTTTATTCAACAATAAAAGCTCGAATGGAGCTCTTCCATTGTCAAAATGGAGTAAACTAGTTCTTTTTCTGTATCTGAAGTTTGATTTTAAAGAAACTAGTGCATTTTACAAATTTGTAAAAGAGAAGAACTCTCTAGCCATGGCCATGAAGAGTAGACTAGGGTTTTTCATTGCATTCTCTCTTACTCTATAGAGGGTTTGAAACATTCTTGTTGCTCTTTCTGAAAACAAAAACCTCCATGCTAATCCATTCGAATGTCCTTGTATTTGAAATTTTAACACAAACCTAGATGGGTTTTGTATTTTGAGAAGGAAAACCAGATTCTTCAGCTTTGTATTTGCATTCTAAAGTGAAAACACAAAATGGGTACCCTGCCATTGTAGAGAAATGTTAAGAAAACCATGGCATATTTTGGGTTTTTGTATTTTTTGGTTCATGAAAGAGGCATTTGAGATTGTCTACAAATTTTTTTAATGCTATTACACAGAAAATAATGATATATCAACATCTACTCTCTCCTTTCTGTAGAAAGATTTTCTCATTTTGAGCCCTACCTTTCAAGGCTTCCGTGTTCTTGGCAACCATTGATTCCTCATGCCTTACCTCTTGTCATCATGAGGATTCCTTTATAGCAGCATCATTGGATCCATGAAAATCACATACTTTGCCATTTTTTAAATGCTTGCATATCTCACCAGCTGTCCTTATTAATATGACTATACTTTTTATTGAAACTAATACAAATCTGTCCTTCGTTCCATGGTGACTCTTGCATAGAAATTAAAAATGATTGCACCTTTATATGGTTTCTCTTCACACTTTCATGATTGTACTATGATATGCTACTGTGATTGATGTAAGATCAAGATTGAACTTGAATAATACTTCCTCTACTCAACTCATTCATTGTCAAATTGCCATGTTGTTTGCTCTTTCACAGGCCTATCATACTATTGACTCCATCACTGTATGACTATGCCACTATGAAGATACCGACCGGAAAAATAAGAAATGATTGTAAAATGATTCAATGTCATTACACAGTATGGGTATGAGTCAAGGACTCTTCACATTTCCTCATTTCCTTCATTTTTCAATATGCTATTTGATGACTATCCTCCTGTTAAAAACCACATGATTGTCACTTGATGAAAGCGCCATTTGTTTCAAATAATGATGGCTATCTTTTATTTTTTGAAAATGTTGACCTTTGTAACAAAACCTGTTACTTGCATGATAAAGATATGCTTCATTATTTTTAGTTGTATGGTAAAAATATGCTTGTGTAAGGACTTATTGTCCCCTAGTAATTACTCATGCATTCCTTATATTCACGTGCTCTGTAAAACCTGAACAAAGTTTTGGGTCATTTTGTGTTTATGCCCTAGCTGTCCTTAACTGTGATTACATTCTTTTCCCTACACCACTTCATAACATGACGTTGTTGCTCCATAACTGCTGCCTAGTATTAATTATGCACTATCCAATAGGCCTTTTATTCATGATTTGTAACCTCCTATTTGCTCTTGAATTATCACTCAATATCTATTCCTACATTATGCAACCAATCCCTATCAAACCAACCATCATGGTAAGTTTTTTGATTTGAGGCGTTCAAATTCATCATGTCTTATGCAATTAAAAGGTTGACTGCCCTACTCCTTCTATTGTTGAAATTATTCATTATCACTTGGAATTTGTCTACTATCTATTTTCCTTCACACTTTAAATCAGCCACTGTCATTTAAAAGTTTTCCTTCTGTTCATGCTACTATCTAGAAAGATGTCCCTTGATCATGTTGAAGCTATCCACTCATGGGGTGTTTGATATCTTGTCTTTTTAAAACACAATATTTAGGAAGAATGCACCACCCATTTTGAAATGCACATTCTTGATATCACTATTTTTATTGAACTGTCACCATGTTTAGAAATTTAGAACCTAATTACCATGACTATCACTTTGCTCCTCAATATCACTGGCAGACTTTGATATCAGGGATATTAGCTAGGGTTTGATTGGATTTGTTTACTGTATGTTAACATGGCTGCCATGCTTTTAGTGCTGACTATCCTTCACTATTTTGGTAGGGCTTAAATGTTGTTTTCCCTTATACAACCTTTGAAAAACTATCAAAATATGAGAAGAACCCAAAACCTTTCCCATTTTGCAAACTCTTAAAACCTTTGTTACACTCACTTGGCATCATGACCTTGGCTTCAAAAATGAGATTCATCTCCATGATTTCCCCAACAATTTCTTGCTGCCCCAAAGGTTTGTTACTTGATCTTCACAAACATGTAAGTCTTTTTTGATCATGTGCAACAACACCATACCCTCACTTTAATCTTAGTGGGTAGACACATGTCACTTATGTTGGTGACCTAGAAGCTCACCATCCTAGATGATGTGTGGTTGTCCAATAGGATTGAGGTGAGGTGAACTTGACAGTACCTTGAACTGTTCCTTCTTGCTATCCCCATATGCCTCATGATGGCTTCAGGCATGCCTTGATTTCTCCTTCATTATTTAAGAGATGCATAATTGAACTTGATGCATATTTGAAATCATTTACTTCATTTAATAAAATGGATCATGGATCCACTTAAGATGATTGAAAGACATGTCCAACAAAATGTACCTTCCTTTTGACATGATGGAAGCCATATACTGATTCATTATGAAAAGATGAAGTATGAAATATTGATAGCTCAAATTATGTGTTGCATCTTTTGAATATGATAATGAAAGTTGATCAACTGGTGTGATTCTATATTCATTTAATGCTTCAATAACATGTCTAACATTGATTTGATCAAGTTGCTCAATTTCCTATCCCTCTTAAAACATCAGAGGGTAGCATGCTGAGCTCCACCCTTGTGGGAGACATGTTTACCCCACATGCTATAATTAGATGAATTAGAACAGTAACAAGACTTGTCCTAAATCTGCACAAGGAACAAATAGTTAGATAAACAAATCATATCATATATGTGTTTGATCACTCCTTTCTTGTTTTTAGGGACACTTATGGTATCCTGCTATTTTAATGCTTATAGACATTAGATCACATGTTTATGGATGTTTTGCATATAATTTTGATCAGGACTATTTCATTGCTCTAACAACACTATTTTTATCAAATGCAAGAAACCTAGGAGCAATGAGGAGGAAGTCAAACGAAAGCGGAGCAGTGGGAAGGGTCGAGATGATGCGAGACCAAGCCAATGGGATTCATCATTCCACCAGGAAATGACAGGTCCGTTTTAATGTTATATGCAATTTACTTTTGTTATCCATATGCGTATGATTTCTTCTTTACTAGCATTAGGATAGCTAGTCCCTTGGCTTGTGAGGGACATTTATTTCTCATGATTATCAATAAAGATTACATTTACAATACATATGGTTCTCTTTCTTATTTGTTTGTAATTGCAACACTGGAATAAAATGCAATATGTTTTTTGACAATGTCTTTCACACATATTGATGAACTTAGTAGAATATAATGTATCTTTTAATGTTTAAATGGAAACACCAAAAGAATAAACACTAAGTTACCTGATTTAAGGTGAAAGCTAAAAATCAGGTAATAATTACATATCCACATTTTAATGCTCATCATCCCAAGCTTGGAGAACAAAATATTCACTATCCAAGTTTTTGACCAATTCCTCCTCATCTCATACCCCTTATCAAAATTCACCATCAATCTTAAGACCAAGAATATCTAAATCCTACATTAACCATGTTTTGGAAGCAACTCTTTATTATAAGGATTCTAAGGTCGCTTTATGGCGATGTGCATATTTAGATAAGGCTAACTTTGGTATCGACAAAAATCACAACATTTATGGGTTATATTCAAGTGCCTATATCTTGACACATAAAATCTTTAAAGAAGGATATCATTGGCACATCATGATAGTGACATCTACATCATCACCACCAGATGGTTGAACATGATCATTAAAAAATAAAAAATAAAAAAAATTAGTAAAGAGAAAAATCATCCTCTCGTGAAAACCACTTCGGTGGCACTTTGAACAAGTACCATGATAAAAACTTGGAAAATAGGTTTCATGTGTAGAATCAAGGATCTATGTGCATCATTATAGTTGGAAGAACCTTATCTCATCCATAATAAATTTAACATTCCTTCCATTCTTATCCATAATAAATCCACCATCACATCCTTTCTATCCATATTAAATCTATGATCCAATCCAATCCATCTACTTTTGGGTCCATCTTGATCTTGATAAAGACTAAAAGCAAATACTTTGAGTTTTATTTTATTGGAAAAATCTTGACATGGTCATTTCTATTAACTATATCCTATTTCGTATCATACCATCACCTACACCCAACTCTATCCAAGCAATCTACCAATATCTATCCCTAGATCCAAATACACATGCTCAAATCCTAAGATATTATGCTACCACGAGATAATCCTTGGAAGAAAAATCCTTCACTCTAATAGTTTTTCCCTCTTTGCATGTCCACCCATCATACAACCATGTTCATCCACTCATGATATGTTGCTAGACATTGGGGGCAGGTATGAACACCCTACTCTGGAACAAGTCTTGATATATGTCCTATAGCTCATTTTGTGACTTAAACATTTAAAAAAAAAATAAAAAATCTAAAATGATCCACATCACATTATCCAATATATTTTGTGCCCTAGCTTGGCTATAAATCCTTATCTATATTATCCGATTAATCAATTATCATCTTAGGATATATCCCTCCTAATCCTCATGTTATTCATACCTCAACAATACTATCCTTGCATTGTTATGAATCCTCAACAATGTTATCCTTATCATGGATGAATCAATCATATCATTCAGTTTTAGTCTACCTATCAACATAATCTCTCAATTCTTGCATATATCTTAAAAATCCAAAAAATCCAAATATCTTGAAAAATCCAAAAAACCCAAATATCGTAAAAAAATCCAAATATCCTCAAAAATCCAAAAACATCTAAATATTCTAAAAATACCAACAAAAAATGCAAAAATTTTCAAAACCCCAAAACAACCTCAAATAATCATGAAAAATCCCAAAAACATGTTCAAAAAATTTCAAAAAAACCACCACCATCATCGCCCATCCATAATAAACTATCCATCCATAATAAAATTATCATCACCTTCACCTTTGACAAAGGAATCAAAACAAACATAACAACTGTTGAAATCTAGAATGTTCATGTGAAAATTGTGAAGAATTGATCATTATCAAATAAAACAATGCTTACATATTAATTTCCTACCATCTTAATTAATATTAACATCCAAGCATATGCCTTAATGGATATATTGTTCCTACAATGAGCATCATCATCGAATAAAATATCTAACCATAAATATTTGACAAGTGATATGACAAATTTGTTCATCTATTCTGGTATTTTATTTTGATTTATCTTATTGTCCTATTTTGATGATCTCTTGAGGATGTCTAAAAAATGATTTAGAGAGAAAGGAATAGGGCACAGTCATTGCTTTTGTATATTGTGTTTGTTGGATATTTTTGTAATAGGTGTTGCAAGGTGTGTGCCCTTGGTCTCCTTGTGTTGTGTAGTGAAACGCTCAAGTTTGTGACATGGTTTAACCACCTCTCATGGATTCATTAACTCTGGTGGTTGTATCAGGTATTAACATGTTGATCTTTGGTGCAACAACAACCATTTTTACAAAAAATGGAATCAAAGCCTTGATCATGAGTTACAACTCCTTGCTTGCGCTAGGGGATTTTTGCAAGGTTTGTTCCCTTGGTCTCCTTGTGTTGTGTAGTGTACCACTCAGGTTTGTGACATGGTGTAGTGTCAAAAAAAGTATCCTTTTTCAAAATTAATTTAGGAATAATTAATAATAAAATAAACTTAATGTTGCCTTGATTTAGTGCTGTAATGTGTTTTACACATTCACATTAAGTTTAGGGCATTTTTTAACTAAATAGACTTAATGGTGCCTTATTTAGGGTGTTGTAAAGTGTATCTTTACACATTCACACTAATCTAGGAATTTATTAATTAATTGAGGTTATTTTTTCCTTAATTGGCCCCTTTAATTCAAATCCAAGCCTAATTAATTGTAGATTCTAAGGGATAAAACCCAACATTCATAAATGATATTACACAACACTTAATTTTACAAGGTGTGTGTCCTAGGTTAGTGACCTAGGACCCATTCATCACCTAGTGAATGGGTCCTCACTAGGTCATAAGACCCTAATTTTACATAACATTTAACATCCCTCGAAGTGTATCCTAGTTACGTATTCTAGGACCCATTCGCCACATGGAAAATGGGTTCTCACTTAACCCTAGGACCCCCCCTTGGGATATGTTTTTGGTAGTATTTTAATGATTTAAAATTCAAGATTTGATGTTGGCTTGTGTTATTAGAATTTCAGGATTTAATGATAAGATATGTATAAATATAAGGTTATTTCACTTAGTTTCACCTAGCAATTTTGATTCAAGCATCCTAAGATTTCACAAGAGAATTATAGAGTATTCAAGAGCATTCAAGAAGGAAATCAAGAGTAGATCATTGAAGTTTATTGCAACAATCAAAGATATCAATCATTATGTCAAAATCATGCATGTTGTTGAGCTAATGTGATGATGTAGCATTGGTGATCAAGTTGAAGTGTTCAAAGCCATTATATTATGTCAAGCTCATGATCAAGATCTACATTCCTTAAGGCCACTTCATGCAAGTTTGCAGATTTGTACTCTAAGGTTTCAATTAAGGTTTTATGATTTGTTGCATATTGTTGCCATTCATCATTACTTTATGCATTGTTTCATTTCAAGGTTTAATTACCAAAACGGGGTTTGACCAAGGAAAACCCCTATTCCCTAATTGTGATTGAAAATATTAGTATTGGCTGAATTACACTTGATCCATGAAGAACCAAAACATAATGGAGCCACTAATACTCGAATCTCAATAAGATCATTCAAATGAAATTGAAACTAAACATTTATCAAAACATAGCATACTAAATTATGAATGCTTTTAAAACATATACTCTAATCCATTTGAAACTTATCCCGTTGTGGAATTGGTGTTGTGTTGATGTGGAACAATGACCCTTTCCCAATCTCATGATCATTGAGCCTATTTCAGTTGATTCTATGGAAGAGAATTGATGAAACCATTGTGATTGATGCATGAAAACCTAGTTTATGCTAAAAATGAACATGATGCAAGCTAAGTTACCATGATTTGATGCTATAAATGCATTGATTATGCTATTGCTAAGCTAATCTAAGCTAAAACTATGCTAAAGATGAAAACCCTAATTCATATACAAACTAAGATGGATGCATGGAAGCCATTAATAGATGCTCTAAGCTATTATGTAATTAAAACTAACTAAAATAAGCTAAAAAGTGAGTAAATATGAGAGTATGGTTGCAAGTGAATTCAACAACATAAGTTTGCAATTGAAGGATGGATATTTTTGTCTCCAAATAGTGACCTATTTATAGGAAAACAAATGAGGAATGAAGGGTTGGATCAAAAATATTAATCAAAGGCCCAAGATGAAGGGGATGAGAGGCATGGATCATGGATTCTCATCCAACCATGGGAACATTTTGGGAATGCTTAAGAGTTTTCTTTGGTGTGACTTAAGTAGGTTTTCAAATGTGCCCAGATTGCAAATCATGGCTTCCATCATAGAGAAGAGGTGGTAGGCCTATTGAAAGCACAATGTATGTTCCAACTGGGGGAAGAGTTGTAAGTGTAGTTCTTTGTTGGGTGTTTGATGTTCAATTGTAGGGGTGCAACTTCTTCTCAGATCCAAGTTATGGGGAAGTATTGAAAAATATATCTGCACATCCAACCACTGGCATCGGTTGGATACCATACATCATCCCCTCAAGTATCACACTGGTCCAGCATACTAAGTCCTCCTTATTCCAGTTCTGTTCAGAAGCAGGTAAATCAGTTACTTATATTTCTATGTTTTGCATCTTCTTTATGTTGATAAAGAGAAATTGTATTACTGGGTGGGATAAAATACTTTAATACAACAAAGCCTTTGTCCTTTAAGAGACAAAATGCCAAGGACCAAAAGTTGATACTAGATACATCATGCTTCAAGAGGGAGGCAACTACACATCAGGCTTTTCAGTGGTGACATATATCAAAGAGCAAGAGAAAAAAAGGGGCTATATCCAAGAGAGTACATAATACCCATCATAAGAGAGGTATACGGTAGTCCTTGATATGCATAGAGCAGTAGTTAGCCATATGGCCCTCCAACATAGTTGTTAAAAAGGCAGGTATAATGGCAACTCTGCAGAAGTCATTTCTTATACTTTGCTTACAATTGTGTAACAATGGTTGCGACTTGGAAGATCTGTATTTTGATGCATCACTTCCAAATGCCTTTTTCTGTTCTTCTTGGTTGTGACAAGCTGCTCTACTGTTTCAGTTATACTGAAGAGGATATGGAAATTACAAACCAGATACAAAAGGCATTCCTTTTTACTTTTAACACATCACTGTGACATCTTAATGTATCTTAATGGATGAGAATGCATGATGAGATTTAATTAAGGGCTCACACTTACCTCAAACATACACACTTTTGACCTGCTCACATAGGTGAAAGGTAACTTTTTCAAAAGGTTAAAGGTTTAGCTTGTTCAAGAATCCAAGCGAGATGATTGGAGGAGAGAGAATATTCCTTCACATGAGGAAAAAAAGGTAATTTACAAATTAAACAAAGTTTTAATTGTGCAAAAAAGGGATAAGGAATATTCCATAGGAATATTCCCTTTGCTTAGAGGAAATTTAGTTTAATTGTTAATTAAACAAGATATAATTATGCAATTAGGGGATTTGGAGGAATTAAAGAGATATTCATTAAATTAATTAATTTAATGAATGGGGGAAAGATGAAATGATATTTAATTAACTTAGGGTTATTTAATTAAATAAGATGACTTAGGGGATTAATTAAATATTTTGATGTATTTAATTTAATGAGATGAAATGTTAGCATGAAGGGGGATGAATTAACTTGATTAAATTAAATAGGCCAATAGATGATAAATGATGCAATTAATTAATTAGCTAGGCTAATTAAATTAGTTAAGTGAAAAGAGGATGGGTTAAAGAGGAAATGATGTTAGCAAATTTGTTTTATGTGTATGGCATCAATTAGGACATTTTTCAATGTTTACATTTTGCCCCTCTTTGAAGTGAGGTACTTGCTGTTTTGGTTCAAAGAATAACTCTTTTTAGATCAAAACTGCTGCTTTAATAAAAAAATATATTTTTAAAAAATTTTAGATGCCCCAATGGAAGGATAAAGCTGTCTCCCCGCCCCCTTAAGAAGTTGGGTGAAAATTTTGAATTTTGGGTTGATTTCTTGACAAAGGTTAAAATCTATCCGAAGGGTCTAGAAAGGCTCCGGGATGCAAGAATAATGCCAAAAATATAAAAAATGATGTAAAATTAGGTTTTGAATGGCAAAATTGGTGAAAATGATGATAAACCCCATCTTCAGGGTTAATTTAGGGAAAGAAAACCCTAATTTTCTTGCTTAAATTGGCCAAGAAGGGTCATTTTCAATTCATTTGTGCATTCACACCTTAAGGAATTCTTGCGATTTGAGATCTAACTCTTTGACGAAATGGCATACTGAGAGCTTCCCAGGCACATCTACAATCAAGTTCGAGAGTTCTAGTGACTTCCAAGTGCAGGACCACCGGTATGTAACACCAAACTTGATTTTAAATTTAAATTTTTGATGCATTTATTATGCCTTAAAGTGTAAATTTTGGTGGTGTTGCTATATAGTGACACCCAAACTAAAATCAGTGATGCCCAAAGGAATTATAGCGACGCTTTTCACAATTAAAAATTAGGGTTTCTAATTTTAAATAGCAACACATACTTATTTGGTGACACACTTTCCAATTTAGAAATTAGGGTTAGGGTAGGCCAAAAGTTAAATCACTATGCTAGCTTATTTGGCGACGTACTTTTCAATTTGCAATTTTAAGTTCATCTAGCATCGCTATTTGAAATTTAAATATAACAATGCTATTGAAGATAACGATGCTATTGTGATTTATGATCCAAAAATTTCAAATTGAGTCCAATTTTGATGATTTCCTAACGTTGGGCACTTCATGGACACAAGAGGTCTTTCCACCATTGATGTCTAGGGAGCACATGCCCACCATTTTGGAGAGATTAGGTGATCTATCAGAGTTATGCTAGGAGAACCTGGGATAGATTAGCCTCTGGTATGTTGCATATGCACTTGTGATTTAGAAACATATAGCGATGATGATAGCTTTGTGCAAGAGATGATAAATGAGACCTTGTCCTTCCACCTTTTGATAGGTGAGGTGACAATTACTTCGGAGGATGTGTGGCTAACTCTTTGTTTGTTGATTCACAAAGACCATGTGATTTATGACACTGATGTTAGATTCGATGCTTGCCTTGAGGTCATGGAGATGGATTAGATTGCATTGGTGACATCATAGATTGACTTGGAGTCGTACAAAGGCCATGTGCTGACCTTTAGATTGATTATCGCAACCATCATTTTAGGTTTGGTGGTTGTAAATAGGCATAGCAGAGGGTTCAACCCAAGATGGGGCTTGGCATGGCATTAGATGTTGCACAGGAGGAAAATTTTTGCATGGGGCCCCTTGATTCTAGCCTTCTTATATCATGATTTGCATGATTTGGTTTATTGCGATGGGAGAGCTATTGGTGCAGGGGTGACTCTACTACATATTTGGGCATGGGAACACATTGTCGTGCTTCATCCGATTGTGCAGATGGTAGAAGTGGAGCTAGATGATCTAGTCATTTGGAGATATAGAGGTACCATTACTCTCAGACACACTTGATAGATTGGGCTCCCACATTGGAGATGAGTAATAAATGACATGACAGTTTTCTGCGGGCGCCCATGGCTTCAGATGCTGTCATAGTTTGATGATATTCAATAGTTGTATTTTTCTAGATAGACCTGATATATACAGGGTTAGGAGCACACAATCATTGAGAGATATCTTCTAGATAGGGTGGATTGTTAGTTTAGAGATGTACAGGATAGGCCTGATGATGCATATAGAGCCATTTTTGTGAGATCAACTAGATAGGTTCCCACATGGGGATCGACTATTCTAGCTCCAGAGGTAGTAGAGAGCTTCAAATAGTTGGTTGCCTAGCCTTGGGAATATGATAAGGGACATGCAGTAGCTCAGACTACTCCTCCATATGATGCGTGGTTCATCCCTCCCCTACATTTGACTAATCCAATAGGTGCTCCTCCTAGAGGGAGATTGAGAGGAAGAGGAGCAAGGAAAGGCAGGGGACATGGAGGCTAGGATGGATAGGTTCCAGGGGATCCTCTAGTTGGATAGTAGCCTCAAGTATAGCCACAAGTACAACCTTAAGTACAACCACAAGTAGGACCACCACCAATAGATACTTGAGATGCATAGATTTAGTAGCTATAGCAGCAAGTGTAGATATTGACTGGTGAGTGGGATCAAGCCTGCCAATAGGTTTTGGTCATTACTATTGAGCGAGACCAAGCTCACTAGTAGATGGTTGTAGTTATAACCAAGAGAGATTAGGCACTGTAAAGAGTCCAAGCTGTTATCATTGAGATAGATCAAGAGATTTTCTGACACCAGCAGATTGAGACTATGGTGGCGACAACTCATGGTAGGGAAGTTTCAACATAGTTATACTGAGGAAACTCATGGTAGGGAAGTTACAGAGGATGCATATTATAGGAAACATTATCATCGTGATGTTCCATTGGCCTTGAGACAACCATATTTTTCATAGTGTAGTGATGCATAACCATGAGTAGAGGATTAGCCTGAGAGATAGGCTAGAGAGGGTAGCAACCATCAGGGATAGCTATTATGTATAGAAATTTTTTTATTTCTCCCCATTCTTTATCACAAATATACATTCATGGGCTCCTTTTTGATAGCCTTGTGGATATTATATTTTTGATTGTTGTTCATACACTGATCTAGATTTTTTACCATGACACATTTTTTGATATATATATATGATACTGATACAAATGGTTCTTGCTCTGATGTGTTCACTTTATTTCATGTATGGATGATATGATATGGATGGATGATTATGATATGTAGATGCTATGGATGCCAATGATGTGGATATATTTATTTTTGTATATTTTCTATGTATTTTATGAAGATGATGTATGCATGTGGATGCAAATTCTTATGCAATGATTTAAGATGCTAAGAATAAAAAATCTATATTATTCATCACAACTCAAATGAGTGCAAAATGTATGATGTGCAATGATCATGAGATGGATGCTATGATTATGCTATGTTTATGAGATGCATGTATGCTGATGGTTTGTGGATGCAGGGTGGATGCATTGATGATGTTTTTGTTGACTGTCATGATACCAGGTTAGCACAGAGAGAAGATAGAAGAATAAAGAATGAATGACCATCAATTTTTATGATTGCTTCAAAAGATCCAACAAGTGCTTGATCCATTGAGACTTTATTAGGGATGGTGATGAGACAATGCAAAATGCAAGATGATTTTCTCACACTTCCAGATTGGGATTTTCCATCATTCCTTATTGTTTGATATAACACATAGACATGATGAATCAAGGTACTGATAACTAGGATGACATTGTATCTAGTGTAATGGACATTTACTTGAAAAACATATAGGATAGTTCTTGTTCACACCTTGACATAGAAAAACCTCATTGGAATGTAAGTTAGAAGCTTAGAACATACTATACCAAAGCATAGGTAATAGTCAACAACATACTCCAAATGACCTTCCTACACACAATTAAGAAAGTATGTACCAAGATTATTTTAAACGAGTACCCACAAGCACAACAAACGAAAGATAATGATGAATACCCAATTCATTTCTCTCTAAATAATTTTGTTTAGACATCATCGAGAGGTCCTAGGAATGGGTCATTAAGATAAGTCATAAGAAAAGATCAAAGACAAACAGTTAGTGTTATCTATAGCTCTTGCCTAGTTTAAGTTTAGCTAAAGTGATGCCTGATACTGATGTCCATTGTAGGAAAGATACATCCTAGGACATGTTAATCAGAGAGTTGTTTGATTTTAGGATGATGATGCTAAGATGAGTCGTTGCTATAAACTTTCACTAACACATTTACCTATGATTTAGACTTTAGATTTAGACTTTTAGGTTCACACTTTACAACTTGCTAATCTTTCTTTCTACTTGTTTCACCAAAGGTTGAAGGTGACGGTTGATTTATTATGGGTGAAATTTTATTGCGGGTGAAAGCGAGATGGGATGGATGGGTTTTGGATTTTCTAGAATATTTTAATATTTTTGGTATCTTGAAGATGTTTTGAGGCTGTTTTTGGTCTTTTTGAAAGTTTATATGAATTTTTTAGGATTTTTCAAATTTTTAAGGTTTTTAAAATGTTTTGAGGATTTTTAGGTCTTTTGAATGTTTTCTATTGTTTTTTGGATCTTCCATTTTCAAATGTTTTTTCATTTTCCTAGAATATTTGGATGTTTTTGGAGTTTTCTGAAGATTTATATTTGGATGTTTTGGGGTTTTCTGAGATTTTTTGAGTTTCAACCAAAAACCTAACCTAAAGACCTATCCTAGGGGCCTTAGGGGGATGATCATAGATTAGCCTTTCCTACATTATACACATAGAGACCGCATAGTTTGATTGATTCGACCCATTTACAAGATGAAGATATGAACAGATGAAAGACGATTGTTTATTATGACGAACTCCTAAAGGATTGAACTAGGGTGTCTTGGGGGCACATTAATGATGGCCTCGCCTACATTCAAGCTCAAAGACGATGTAGTTTGATAGGAGGACTTTGTTTTTTGGGTTTTTGATGTTTGACCTTTTTAGGATTTATGATGTTTTCTGGATGTTTTGGATTTTTCATTTACAATTTTTTGAATGTTTTTGGATTTTCGATGTACAGGATTTTGCAAATGTTTTTGTATTTTCTTGATAAGATTTTATGATTTTTTTTTTTTTTTGAGATAAGATGTCCAATGACCTTAGGATATACAAGAACCCAATTATGACGCATAACGAAATGCCCCCAGTGTGACATGTTAGCCTACTTTGATAAAAGTTGGACAAACTAACCTTGTGAATATGCAAAATAGTGCTAAAGGGTTCATGATACCTTACAATGTCAAGCCCTGATAAGAACACGAATGAGGGATGAATGGTGGTGCAAAAGGATGATAGGAAAAAAGAGCCAAATGATAGATGGAGATGCTTTATTTATGCAAGGTGCCTATTTACCAGGTTTTCACCAAGGTACTTTCCCAAAGTGCCATCGAAGTGGTTTTCACTAGAGGATGATTTTTTTTCTTTACTTTTTCAATCCTTTTTCTCATTTTTTTTTGGATTTTGATCATTTTATGGTTTTTTTGTATTTTCTGATTTATACCCTTCAAGACTAGGCATAAAAACTTTTGAGATGCAAGTTGTTGGTTGGCTCCTACAAAGGTTCACCTTCAGGGGTTGACAGTTGGTATGCTCTTGACTTGTAGCTTGCTATGATGGCAAAGGGACCCAACCAGTTAGGCTCAAACTTTCCTTTGTTGTGTTGATCTAAAAGATTCTTCTAATTCTGCTTTAAGAAAAGACCTACCTAGAATGACCAACATTTTATTCTCTTGTTATAGCTCCATTTCAATCTATTTTGATATACTTGTAAGTGATTAAGGGAATCATGATTACATTCATCTAGGAATTCTAGCTCATTCAGTTGAGACACTCTGTATTCTTGCTCAGTTATCGAGTTCTGTAGTGACACTCACAGTGATGGGAGCTCAACCTCAATAGGAAAGATGGCTTCTAATCCATAGACCAGGGAGAAAGGGGTTGCACCTTTAGGTGTGCAGATACTAGTTTGATAAACCCAAAGAGCAGGATTTAGCTACAGATGCCAGTCACGACCAACTTCATTAACAATTTTCTTTAGGAATTTCAGGATAGTTTTGTTCTTAGTTTCTGCTTGACCATTTCCTTAGGGATAGTATGGGGTATAGAATCATTGTTGGATGTTGAATTTTTGGCACAACTATTTCACATCCTAATTTTTAAAATGGGTTCCATTGTATGAAATGAGGGTTTGTGGAACACCATAACAAAAAATTAGGTAATTCAAGATAAATTTGGCTATGTGCTTCCCTATTATGTAGGTCATAAGAATGGCTTCAACCCACTTAGTAAAGTACTCAGTGGTGGCTATGATAAATTTATGGCCATTGGATGAGGTTGGAGTGATTTTTCCTATAAGGTCAAGTCCCCATATCGAAAAAGGCCATGGTGTGATCATTGAATGCAATTCTGGAGTTGGAGCATGAATCAAATCCCCATGCTATTGGCACTAGATGCATTTTCACACATATTGATGAGCTTCTTTTTCCATGGTTGGCCAATAGTACCCTGTCCTCTATAGTTTCATAGCTATAGTCATATTGCTAGAATGGGACCCACATATTCCATCGTGTACCTTTGTTAAAGTAGTTAAGGCTTTCTCTTGTTTAAGACATCATAGTAATGTCCCTTCAATTCTTCGATGGTAAAGGGTATCACCTAGGATCATGAATCTAGATGCCTTTTTGACAAAGGTCTTTTTAAGGTTCAGGGTGATATCTAATGGAAGGGTTCCTTTATTAAGGTAAGTAAAGATGCCATGGTACCATGGGGATCTAGGACCAAAAATTTCACACACGTATTTAGATTTAGGGATTTTGAAAGTTGGTATGAGAAGTTGCTCTACCAAGAATTCACATTAGAGGATGTTGTTTGACATGTCTAGTAGTGATCCGATTGTTGCCATGGCATCTGCTGTTCTATTTTTCATGCGAGGAATATGCTCAAAAATTATGTCTATAAAATTATCTTTGAGATTCTCCACCATCTTCTTTTAAGGAGTGAGCTTGCCATCTTTAGTTTGATAGTCATCATTGACTTGGTTGATAACCAACTGTGAGTCTCCATAGACTTTCATCTGTTGTATTTTCCATTGAACTACTATCCTTAGACCTATGATTAAGGATTCATACTCAACAATGTTGTTGGTACACGGGAATGATAGCTTGTATGAATCTGGGATGCAATCACCTTGGGGGTTGATGAAAAGAATGCCTGATCTTGATCCATGTTGGGTGAATGATCCATCAAAGTACATCTTCAATTGAGCTATGAGATTGATAAGGAACATTGATTCATTGGGGAACATAGATATAATTTTTTCTCAACATAGATAGATGCTTCTGCTAGTTGGTATGTGATCACTTGTCCTTTGATTTCCTTACACTCCACATACTCTATGTCAATTTTTTTCAAGATCATCACCCACTTAGCCATTCATCCTGTGAGGGTTGCTTTAGATAACATATATTTTAATGGATCAATATTTGAAATGAGGTTGATTTGATGTGACAACATGTAGTGCGTGAAATCTTGAGAAGAAAAAACTACTGCTAGGAATGCCTTCTCAATAGGTGAATAGTTCATCTCATAGCCTACCAGGATTCTGCTAATGTAGTATATGGCTTTTTCCTTTCCATTTTTATCATGTCGTGCTAAAAGAGCTCCTAGTGATCCTAGTGTAGCTGAGATGTACAATATTAGTGGCTTGTTCGGTATCGATGACACAAGCAATAGAGGTGTTAGTAGATAATATTTGATCTACTGTAAAGCTTTGTCACATTTTTCATCCCAATTGTAGGTTATCACTTTATCGAGGAGATGTAAAAAGGGGTGAATCTTATCTGATAGTTGAGCTATGAAGCTTCTGATGGACTGCAATATTCCTTGTAATCCTCTCATCTATTTCAATATTTGTGGTGGTTCCATGTCTAGGATGGATTTTACCTTTGCTAGATCAATTTCTATCCCTCTTTGTGAGACAATGAAACCAAAAAGTTTCCTTGATGTGACCCTAAATACACACTTTTTTGGATTCAGTCGTACCTTGTATTCTTCAAGCCTATCAACGATAGGTCCTAAAACTTGTATGTGCTCACTTCTCTTCTTTGATTTTTCCAAAATATCATCCACATAATATTCAACTATTTTGTGGATCATGTAGTGAAGATGAGGGTCATTTCTCTTTGATAGGTTGCTCCTGCATTCTTTAACCCAAACGTCATTACATTCTAGCAATAGGTTTCCCATGGACAAGTGAAGGAAGTTTTGTGTTGATCCTCCTCTGTGATTATGATTTGATTATAGCCTGAAAAGCCATCCATGAGTGACAAAATTTCATGTCCAACTATTAAATCTACAATGAGATTGATATTGGGAAGAGGTAAATCCTCCTTTGGACATGCCTTGTTCAAATCTCTAAAATCAATGCATATTTTGATGTGCCCAGTGGATTTTGAGACTGGTACCAAGTTTGAAACCCACTCAGGATAATCTATTGATCAAATGAATCCAATGTAAAGAAGCTTTTGTAATTCTAGTTTAACCAAGAGTGCTATTTGAGGATGCATCTTCCTTGATTTTTGCTTAACTGGTTTAGCTTTAGGATAGACTGCTAAGTGATGCACAACCACTTCTAGATCAAGGCTTGGAATATTTGTGTATGACCATGCAAAGTTAGCTCTTCTTTCTTTGAGGAATGTTGCTAGGTTCTTTTGTTCTTCATCCAACAAAGATTCAACATAAAAAGTGATCTTAGGTGCTTCCTCTATTCCCACATTGACTGAAGTAGCCTTTTCTGCTAGTACCGTTGACTTCTCTGGATGTATTACACTAAGGAGGAGATTGAACCCCTCATCCTTGGGTGCCTTAGAAAGTTTTTCACTATTGGATGCATCCTTTGTTTTTACTTTTTTAGGATTAGAGAGTGTCACTAAGTGGTTTTCACTCAAGGATCTGCATGTTAGTTGCATTTCATTTTTGTGACTAAAGGATTCAATCGTCTCCCTATAGTATGCTCATGTATCTAGCTCTATGTCGAAGCCTACTTTATGATCTTCCCATGATAAGTTTCATGAAGTCCCACAAATTTCGAGATCGCTTCATCATTTTTGAATAAATCTAGAATCAGTGGTCCTTGTTGGTCCAAGTCAATGAGTTGCAGGTATACTATGCATATTTCAGTTGGTTAGTTGTTTGAGACAAAGGATGTTATGGATATCATAAAGAGGGTGTTGTTCTCAAAAAGGTCAGCAACATCAAGGGGAAAGTCATCTAAGGTTGTATCACATGATGTAGGTGACCTAGAGGAAGCCTCAACTCGTTTAGTGGAAATACCTTTGCTAATAAGTGTGACCTTGCTAGTAGTACAAAACCTAAGCCAAGATTCTTTATTCATTTCTAAGGAATGATGGGTTCTAGAAAACCATTATCATTCTACCCTATCCTCTCATTCTTATTATATCCCATGCTCTGCATTAGCTATAGGCCTTTGTTTTCATCTTCCATGGAAAGAATAGGAATAGGTTGTTCATCTTGATAGAGAAGTTTAGAGATATCTTCCTCATTGATATCTTCTTGATTCAAATCTCCCCACTTGGTGAAGGTAGTAGCCACCATCATGATTATTTTTGGTTCTTTGGGGCTAGATGTAGGTTTCCATGATATTGAGGAGAAATAGGTAACTCTCTTAAGACAAAGGTGTTTTTCAATAGTTCATAGTTTCCACAACCATCATCTTGGATCACTGCTTTGACGTTGGGTATATTCTGCACAATGGGAATTTTTGATGCAGAGGTAGAGGCTAGGGATGATGGGTCAACAAATGAGCTTGATGGTGTAGGTCCTCCATCATTTTTGGTTATTTGTGGGATCTTATAGAACTTGGCCTTAAGAATTTTGCAGTAGTAGAAAGGCTGAAGATCTTCATGCATAGTGACTTCTCTGCCTTTGAAAGGAAATTTCACACATTGATGATAGGTTGAGGCTACAAATTTTAGAGCATGGATCCATGGTCAGCCAAGTAGTATGTCATAGGGAAGATCAAGATCAAGCACTTGGCATGTAGTTTCTGCAATAAGAGATCCCACTTGGATTGGAAATGCAATGCTTCCTTGTGATACCTATTCTTGGTCATCATATGACTAATGGTGTTACTTTTTGTCTTCTCAATAGTATCTTCTGAATAGCCTAGATTTTTGATCAACTATAGGGTATAAATTTTCAAACCAACACCTCTATCTACCAAGACTCTTCTGGCCTTGTTTTTATGAATGGAAACCTCAATATGTAAAGCACAATTATGAGATGGTTGAGATGGCAGGTCTTGCTCAGAGAAGGTGAGAATATGGTGATATTACCTACCATAGCTTGAAACTAATTGATATCAATGTTCTCAAGAACAGATGACTCAGACAAGGCTTTTTCCAATATTTCCCTATGTGCAGGGGATAACTTCAAGAGTTCTAAGATTGATATTTGTGTGGGGGTCTGTTTAAGCTAATCTAGAAGATTGTACTTGCTAGGATTAGACATGGAAAAATTAGGCTATGTCCTAGATTGAGATGGGACTCCTTGAATGGTTATTTTGGAACATCATGTGGTGACTCCACATTCTGTACTAGCTCCTTTGATGGTGATAACAGTGATAACACTATCGTAGGAGGCAACTACATTGGAATAGGTATGCTACACATTGGTGTAATCCTTAGCTTTTCCATTGTTGTTTTCTTTGTTATGATCTAGCATAGGGTTCTTGTATATCTTGAGATCCTGATTCCCATATGGTACCTCAACAGATATGGTATCATTTTCTATGAGATCTTGGATGATATTCTTGAGTTTCATGTAGTTTTCTGTTTTATGCCTCTTGATTTTATGAAAGTCATAGAGATCACACTCGTTGTACCAAGATGGCTTCTCTTGTGGTTGTTGGTAGTTTTCAAAGTTGGGAAGTGTTATCAGATTTTACTCTACCAATTTCTTCATGATCATCTCGATGGGTTCTGATAATTATGTGTACTTGCATTTGGGATAGTTATTTTTGTTACTGGTTTGCCTTTGTTGCATGTTGGTGTTATTGATTTGATTGTTCTGTGGTGGTGCTGTTTGTTACACAGTTGGCTGGATGTTAGCAACTTGATTGTTATTGGGTCTAGGAGCACTTAGTATTACCTTCGTGTCTACTACACTGTCGTTTGCTACGTTTTTGTTATTTTCCCATACATGAGGTTTCTCATTTGAACTAGTTGAAGGATAGTTGTCTTTGTAAGCCTGGGTATTTCCTTGTGAGATTAGGGCTCTTTCAATGTTAAGGGTTCTAGGGACTAGTTCGTCGTATGATGTGATGCATTGCATTTTCAAGTGCAATGATAGATTTGGATCAAGATTAGCTATGATGATTCCTACTTGTTGTTCGTTAGAAAGAGGCCACTTGCTTTTACTAGCTTTTTGTCTCCATCATTGTAAGAAATTAGCAAAGGTTTCTCCTTGATTTTGTTTAAGAGTGTATAAATCTTCTAGACTGATGTCCATGTCAAGATTGAAGAAGTGATCAATGAATTTATTAGTAATTTCTTGAAAAGTTTTCATACCAGGAGGCAAATGAGAAAACCAATCCATAGCATGACTTGTTAAACTTTGAGGGAAGAGGTGCATTATATATGAATCGTTGTAAGCCACCACCATGCACATGATGTTAAATTATTTGATATGGTCCACAAGACTTCCTCTCCCTTTATATTTGTAAAATTTTGGGATTTCAAAACCAAGAGGGAATGGTATCATTGCTATGTTTCAATCAAATGGGTAAGGAAACAAGTTTTGTGTATGAGGTTTCTTTGTCTTGCCCATGTGAAGATCCTACATTTCTTGTGAGAGTGCTTTCAATTATGATGCTAGATAATCTTGCTGGTTAGGTGGAGGAACATATGGTGGGATGACAGATGAATTATATGGGGTGTATGATGGTGTGAGATTATTTGAAAGTGATGGATATGTTCCCAATGCATTTGGATTGACGATGTTCAAATGAGGGTAATAGGAACCTTGTTGCTGTTGTTAGGAATATTGTTGAGCTAGTAGTGCTTGTTGTTGTTGTTGCATCATTAGGGATTGTTGTTGTGCCTGTTGTTGTTGTGCTAAGGCTACTTGTTGAGCTTGATTTTGTTGTTGTGCTAAGGCTTCTTGCTATGCTGAGGCTGCTTGATATTATTGGATGAATTTTTGATAAGCTTTTTGTGCTTGTTGTAAAGATAAGGCATGTGCTTGCAATGTGGGATTAGGCAGTTGTTGAGAAATCTATGAAGGATTATGGATATTGATGTTTTGAGTTTGTAGCAGATTGCTAGTGAAATGTGGAGGGTTCCCTTGGTTCAACATTCCTTGTAATATGGTAGAATGAGGTGTAGGAATGTATGTTTGAGGTCCTAATTGATTTAGCATAGTAAAGGGGAATGTGGGAAAAGATGATATCGTTAAATTTTGTGATGGAAATGACACACTAGGACCTTGAGTCCATTGATTGAAAAGATTCTCTTGTCCTTTGTTTTGAGGATTAATTTGTGCAATAGATGTAAACAAGGGATTTTTGATCAAGGTACTTCTAGGATTGATAGAACTTGTAAACAAGGGATTTTTCTAAGGTGGATTGATGGTAGATGATGTGGAAATGGTAGATGGGATGGATGAACCCATCAGAGGGTTGGATAAAGATGTCTCTACTTGTGTTAAGGGTTGGTTCTGTCATATGGTATTGAAATGCCCTTGTGTGTTTTTTAGAGATACTTGGTCTATATCAATTTGCGTGATGGTAGGCACATTTTTGGTACTCATAGGTGTGGATGAAGAAGGGTGTCCCTAAAAGGTTGAGATGGTGGTGGAATAATGAAGTTAAAGTAGCATGTGTAACTGTTTGGAGTTTCAAGAATAGGAGGAGCACCAAAAGTAGGTGTCCAAGTGGTGGTGGGAGGTGGAGGATTAGTGTCAAGGGTACCCAAAAGTGTACTACTTTCAAATGGTGAGGTGTGAACAAAATATTTAACAAGGTTGGTTGCAAGACTAGGAATTTAAGTCTGATTTAGCCCTAGAGATGGAGTTGTGAAATCTTGTGTTAAATTCTGTGCTACAAACATCAAGGAAATAGGAGCTGCATTTTCAAAGGATTGATGTTCCATAAGTTCCTCCCTAGTAAGCTCAAATGGATTATTTGTGATGTCTTCAATCTCATATGGTCCTAAAGGAGATGATGGTTGTTGTGATGGGGTAAAATGAATTCTAGGATCAAATTCTAAAGGATTTGGATCACTTGAGGTAAATGTGACTTTGGTTTTCTCCATGATTCTCTTTTTTTGTGATCTTGCCTTTACCATAAATAATGTTACCTATGGGAGATTTGTGTTGAGTTTTGTAATGTTTAAATTCTCTAGTTGACTCAAATCTAGGTAAAAGAGATTCTCTAAGTTTTTTGGGAGAAATGATGATAATGGGGGGTGAAAAGATGAGTGATGTGGGAAGTGTTCTTTGCAAACATTTTGGAAAAACACTTTTGACTTAAGTTTGATGATTTGATGTTGGGATAAAGGATGCTAATGAACCTAGAAATATTTAGGGTAGACTTGTGACCTTCAAGATGAGCTAGTTCAAAAATGATAACTACCTTAACTAAGTGCATGGAAAAGGATACATTTCACATACAAAATAGCTAAGTTAGCAGTTGGTTTGATGTTTAAGTCCTAAAGTGTTGGTGTATTTGAAATTTTTCCAAGTTGGATGAAGTGAAGGATGGAATTTGATGAAGGGGTGAGTGAAATGTTTGACCCAGTGTTAACCTAAAGTGAACCTTTTGTTTTGACAAGACCAAGGTAGTGAGAATGATGTTATACCTCTAAAATGTTCAAATCTTAAAGACTCAATGATCTAGAAAAGTTTTTGATCTTCAAAAAGGTGAGGGTTTTGGCTCATAAAGAACAAGTACATGTCTTGATATTTCCTTAGTGTGAATTCATAAAAATTTATCAACAACTTGTTTTTGTTTTCATAGAGTGCCTTAATGCAGTAGTTGATTTTTTTTGCACTATGATGCCTAAGCTTAAAGTGATGACTAGTTGACCTTTTTTTGGGGATCCTTACTTTGCATGAGATCATCTAGTATAGTGAACCTTTGTTTTGATAAGATCAAGGTAGTGAGAATGATGCTAGACCTCTAAAATGTTCAAGTCCTAGAAAACCAATGCTGATTTAAATGAGAGAATGGATGGGAATATTCAAACCTGTTCAGGATCTCCTAACTTGAGCATAAAAGTTTCTCATCAAAGTGTAATGATTGTGGTAAAATATTGAAGCCCACTTTTGACCATACCTTGTTCTACTATTCCTATGTCTAAAATGAAGTGCTAGAGATTTTTCCCTATGAATTTTGATTGTTTGATGAATCATTTATAGGAGTTTGGTATCATGTAAAAATATAAGGATTTTGACTCCAGAAGAATGCATATAATTCTAGACTATACCTTGAAGTGTGTCTATAAAAGTTTGGTACCAACCCATCTCTATTTTTGTGAAGCGCTAAAGGGTGTTTCTTGAGAGCTTTTGGAGTGAGATTCCTAAGTATAAAATGACAACCTGTAGACCTTGGCTTAGGGATCCTGATTTTTCGTGAGATCATGTGAAAATAGTTCAAGTTTATGGAAGAAATGAAGATATTTATTGCCATGCAGGTGGTGGTAATGTGGGCCTTCCAACCTCAATATTAACTTGTTCCCCTTCTTTTTCTAAAATGGTTGTTGCATTTCTCCATTGTGTATTTGTTTCCTTGTTTTCAAAAGTGAAACTTCTCAAATTGCTAATGAGATCAGTTTGTTCACTGTTTGTGATTTCAAAGTTTGGTTGAATTATAGCACTTGGAAGATTAGGTTGTTCAACGAGAGCAATCAGTCTCTAAATAGTCATGTGGGGTTCATTTGTCAATTTATCTTTGCTTAAGTGAATTAATTTTACCACAAACACTTGTCTTGATTATGTTTCCAAACAAGATGTTTATGTCAAAAAACATCATAACTTTCACAATGTCCATTTTGTGAAAATCATGAGGTTAAATCCATAATTTCCTATGTTGTCTTTGGGAAAATATGGGTTTGAGATTAATGCCAAATATTTAAAAATTGCTAAGGATAAATCCTTAGGACAAGTAGTAATATAAGGGCTAACTTAGGAATTCCATATTTGAGCCAACGTGTTTGAAATTTTGAGGATGATAGTGAATGTTTGTTTTTGGATCATTTTGAAACCAATCAAAGTGTTAAACTGACTCACAATCATTTACAACCCTAGAATAAAAATGGCCATATTTGTTGAGTCCCCACTAGGATTTCTCCAAACACTAGACGATGTGAACAGTTAGAGATTTGGTGACATTGACTTCTCTCCACGAAACACACTTCTCGGGACAGCCAAATCTCAAGATCCTTAAAATCCAGAGATTAAAAGGAATTTTTTCTGTTTCTACAATTGAATAGTATAAATGTGGGGTGGCTTTAGAACAACCGTTCTTGCACCAAATAATATTTTAGGATTTTGGCTTGCTAAAAAAATGGATTGTAGTAAGGGTAATCGGGGACATGGCACCTTGTAAGTGTCCATGAAGCCACTAAAGGTTTTAGTCAATCCTACTAGGGGATCTTATACTTTTTATAGTACCCCATTCTGAAAGACATTGTACGACTAAGGCCTACATACCATGAGGACTTGATAGTTTAGTCTTATCCATTTATATATCAGCCCGAGTGAAAAAATAGTTGGAGTCATCTTCAAATTGGTCTTAGGTAGGCCCCTCTAAAGATAACAAAAGTGAGGGAATACACTTGTAGTTCAACTGGCTAGTTCGCGTAAAGCGCAAGGAGGGAACACACACAATGTACCTTTCTCACACTAGCATGGTTGTTCAATTTTAAACCCAATTGAAATATGTGGGTGATCTTGAAAAGTGTTAGAGAATGTTTATGTTTCTCAAGGTTGCAAAATGGTGTGATAGAATTGCATACGCATCCACTAACAATGTTGAAAATCACAAAAACATAGCAAACAGTTGTAAATTTTAACCTTTCAAAGTTGTGATGAGTACATTTTAAGCACCAATTGAAAAATGAAGTTTTCCTTGTTTAATTTTAAGCCAAAAGTAAAATGATGATGTGAGGGTTCAATTTTATCCAACTTTGAGTGTTCATTTTAAACCCAACTAAACTCTAGTGCATTTCCTAAAGTAGAAAGTAGAAAGCATGAAATTGGGTTATAATTGTCCCAAAGCATCAAACACTTATTACAATTATAGAATTTAAGATAGAAGAGACTATTGGATGTTGCTGATATGTGGTTGTCATTGATGTCAACACTATTGTCATTAATATCTTTAAGGATGTATATGTCGAGGATATTGAGAAAATTGTAATAAAATAAGTTGCAAGTTGTCAGTGGTGAAGTGAAGTTCAACATGGTGGAAAGCTCAATATGTTGATGATTAGTGGTTGTGGATTAAAGGGTTTGTTGTTGAGTATATCTAGTTTATCCATGTTAAGTTTCAAAGATCCGCATGAAGATTTGATTAAGTTATGAGTATCTATGTTTTGACAGTTTTTCTATTGCTTTAATTGATGTTCTTGAAAAAAGATAATGTGATTCTAGTAATTTGAGTTGTTGTAGATGATTATGTGGTGATTCATGATGCTTATGGATGTTTCTAGATTGTGATCTATCCATATTGCACGTCTGCATTGATCATTGTGCTCGTGATTGGTGATTTTATTTTACGTGTTCATGTTTTACATGTTCATGGCCTACATGCTAATTGTAGTGTGTTATGGATCTTTGAGGAATAATTTTTGAAGGTGTTTCATGTTTGAGGATTTTGTTTTGGGTCTTCACTATGTTGTAGCTGACTTTGGTTGGTTTGCATTGATAATTGTTATTGATTTGGGCTGATAGTTTGTATATGTTTTATATTTTGTTGAGCTAACATGTAGATGATATTATTCTTAGTTGCAGATATATATAAGTGATTGTTTCTACCATTTTAAGGTGTGATGTGAGTGGTGTGCAAGTGCTATGTGTGAATAATGTCCTAATCATTCGAATGCAGAAACAGAGTGTGAAGAAGAGTGAGCAGAGTGTGAAGAAGTGTTCATGTGCTTAACCAAAACTATAATCAGGCATTAGCAGATGCTATTTTCTTAGTTCAAAATCTTCCAGATGTAATCTGAATGTTTCTGTAAGACAGTGTGCCTTATTTTGGGTAGTAAGCCTTCTTGTATTCGAGCAGTGAGCTATAGGAAGTGCATCTGAATGCATGTGCATTCCCCATTATTATTCTTTTATACTTTTAACAAGGTATAATCTTGTGGACTAACCTCCATTATGGTTTTTCCCCTAATAGGGTTTCCACGTAAAGAATATTGGTGTTATGTGTGTTTCTAATGTGGTGATGATTTATGCTTTCATGTTTATTTATCATATCTAAGAATGAGGTTAATAAGTTTAATAAGTTTAAGTTTCTGTGACAATTGATTCACCCTCCCTCTCAGTTGTTTGCCATTGTGTTGCCAACAATTGGTATCATAGCTAGTGTTGTGCAATTTTTCGCACACATGCCCCGTTGTAAGCAGGGACCCTCTTTCGCTTCGGTTTTTCTGTTTTGGCCCTTTCTTTTGAGGTTTTTTCTTACTTGGGCACGGTGCTCGAATGACTATTTTTATTTCCTAAGTGTCTTCCCCAGGATATTCGTTGAAAATTCTAAGTTCTGGATGAATTTCGAGCTTTTTCCTTGATTCAGGATTTTCCACCCTGGCCAGATTTCCCCAGATCCTGCTTGGACTCTGGTTTTGTCGTCGTGACTCAGGAATTTTGGGTCTTCACGGATTTCTGCATGATCTAGATTTTCCAGGTTTTTGCCCTACCATCGGTTTCCCAGCTTCCCTTCTTTGGCTGTCTTGTCTGTGGCATTAATGGCATCGTACGCGCTTTGAAGGCTAGATCCTACTTGATTTCTAAGATCTTTTGCACCATTATGTTCACTATTTTCCATCATTTGAGCTAAGGGGCACTTTTCTGTGATTGATTGATTTCATTCTGAGATATTTGGCTTTGGCTTGATTGATTTGGTGGTGGTTTCTAGTGCGCCCTTGCTTGTGTTTGTGGTGGACATCCTTGAGCTTTGCGTTTGTTGCTTCTGTGACCAATTCCCACTTCATAATGGTATGTTCCTGAGTGCTTTGCTTTGATTTTATTTAGGAATGGCACAATTGGGGCTTGTTGGCTTTGGTTTCCTGTGTGTTTTGTGCTAGGGTTATTCAGTGTTATGTCCTTGTTGTCTCCCGGGTGAGTTTTGAATTCACATGTTCATCTGCATTCTGATGAGTCTTGCCTGAGAGTAATCTATAAACCCTAGTGGTGGCTTAACTGTCGAAACAACTAAATTCTGGACTAGCCTGTGTGCTAGTGGCGGGTGAATGGGGTTTAAACCTAGGGCAATGCCATATCAAAAGATTTCATCTTAAGATTGACCAAGAATACCAGGGAATTCATGAGGATCCCACCCCTAGCTTGCCCTGAACTAATCTCGTCGAAATCCATAGTTAATTCAGTGTCTAGGTGAAATCATGTCTTGGTGTCACAATTCAAGACTCTTCATCTCTTTCGGGTTCCCTTCGCTGTAACCACTTAGGCTTGCTGATACGTCATGTTGATCACCTTGGTGTTTTCGAAAGTGGTCTTCATCTATTCTGTCTTGTCACCATGACACTATCATTTTATACCGATGAGATCTTGTAACCTTAGTCAGTGAAACCTTTGCTTTCGCTAAGACCTCACCCCGTAGGGAGATCTCTCATTGACCTACTTGTTCATGTTCGCCTTCGGGAGGACCGGTCCCAGTTGCCAAGAGGTCATGGCAAGATCCATTTGAGCTCTACGGATAGTCATTTTGTTTCGCTATGACATCCTCCCCTTCGGTGAGACCTTTCACCGAGTCGAGCTCTTTTCTATCGCCGTAGCATCCACCTTTTGCTGAGACCTTAGCACGAAATCCCTACTCTTGCTGATCCCTTCAAGATTCACTGCGACATAACGCGTTCACTAGGACTTTATAGCCAGCTTCCCACTTTCATCGAGTCCTCCCCTTCGGGGAGACTCCTAGCATTCGCTGAGACATTATAGAGAGGCCTTCTTTTTTTGTGAGCCTGGACCTTGTCGTTGAGACCTCTCATCGAATGTAGGCCTAGCCCTAGTCGGTGGGACATGTAACTTTTTCCCAGACCTCACCCCGACCACCCTGGGGTCATTCTAATTTGTTTTCTATGTCCCTTTCTTGTCGGGACATCATTCCGAAGCCACCATGTCTTGGTGAGATCCTTCCGATAATGCCTTTTGGCGTAACTTCGCCCCTTCACCGAGACTTCTCTGCGAGGTACCAACTTATGCCGAAGTCCTCACTCCGGATTCTCCTTTGGTTTGAAACTTTGTGCTACCCACGGATGTCCATCAAGGCCAGATTTCTCCAAAATCTGGTGTTCCCCTGATTTCCCAAAAATCCTTTTGGGCTTGCTCTTCACAAAAATCTGTCCCTCACAGATTTTCCCAAAACTTGATAAAATGTGAAGGAATATTGAATAACATGACATGTTGGTGATTTTCAATGCATTTTCTGATTATTTCATGTCACATTTGGATCTCCCATGTGGTTTACGGATGAAAAATGATCAAATCTAGGGATTAAGTAGGTGTTTCTTGGTTACTCCATTGGAATCTGAGTGGACTGGAATTTTTTGAAATTCCTCTCTAGCTCAGATTTCGCGGGTGGCCTTGAAACCCGAAATTTGCTATGGTCATTCTATATGAATTTTAACAACACCTTGTTTATCTGAGATGCATTCTAATAGTGTTTTGATAATTAAACCTTGCTTTCCTATGATTTTTATTACGTTGTCATGTTGAATGCAGGCTGAATCAAGCAAAGGAGTAGCTGGGTCCTCACTGTCTGATGCATAGAGAATCAAGCTGGATATTAAGAGTAAGGTCCCAAAAAGTAAGATCACTTCTATCTGGTCAGAAGCGACTAATACAAATGTTGGCCTCTGGGACTATGAAGAATTTAAAGCAAGGATGGCGGCCGAGGATCTTCCTTTGGTGACTAGAAGAATGAAAGAGTCAGGTCTGTCCCATGTGGCCAGGTTCCCTTCAACAGTGCAATACTATGAGATGGTCCTTGACTGCGCAAGGCACTATGATCAAGACACACAGAGGATAATTGGTCCTCAAGGGAGAATTATTACAAATCTCAACCCGATCTCCATCGCTCAAACCTTCAACATGCCTGACAGATCTCATGTGGTAGGATTCACCATTGAGGCAGCTCGAGAGTTCTACGATGACCAAACCATGAGGTATTAGCAACTAATCAATTCTTGGTTTGAGAAACCCAAGTCACACTACTCCAAACTACCCAAGTAGTTGTTCAGGGTGAAATTCAAAAAGGAATACTATGATGCCATCACATTTCTTAGCAGGGTGGTTAGATTGAAGAGTGCTGGTACATTTGAGAATTGGATGTGCCATGCCATTGTAAGGATGGAACGAGAAAACATTGACTACCATTGGGCAGGGGCCATCAGCCAGGTTATTCACAAGCAATTGTCTGAGGTGTTATAGACGAAGACCTTCACAATGACCTCGTATTTGGTCTATGCACTTGCTAGGTTCCACCCCTATAGAGGGTTGGACACAATAGGCACCTTTGGATAGGATATTATTTATAAAGTTTTCCCTCAATTGCATTGGGGAGGTTTGAATTATAGGAGAGAAAATGATGCATTTACCATGCATATCACCAGAGTGCTCCAGGAAGCAGAGCATGTCAAGATTTTGGATCTAGCCAAGGAGCTTATCAAGAAATATGGAGCTTGGTTTATTCAATTTCCAACCTTCTCCTACATAGCCATACAGACTTCCAAGGTACCCCACTGACCACATTATATTCCTGGAAGTCACCAGGAAGATTTGTGATTTTGATGCCATTGTCAAGAAGGACAAACACAAGATAGGATTTGGTGTGCATTTTCCCCTAAGGATTGGCACTAGTGAGGTATTTCCTTCCATTGGTTCTGCCCAAACTTTAGAGGAAGAAATGAGTACCCTTGGCCTGTCTCTCCATTCCAACAGATCCAGATTTGACATCACAGGAGAGGCTCAAAAGAGGGCCAGTAGAGAATATAGCCATAAGGTGAATTTGAAGGACTATTGGGCCAACTGCGGTGATGAGTACGAGGTCAGAAAGAGGAAATTCTCCTGGCTCCCAGTTGAGTCAATTCAACTATATAATGTGAGGGCAGTTCCTGACCAGTTGGAGGATGATGGAAACTTGATCCAGGATCACACCTACAAGGCCATAAAGGACAAACCAATTGGTGATGTAGATTGGTTGGAGGACCAAATAGAGTTAAAACAACTGATGGATCCTATTCTCAAACTTACCAAGATGTGGGTCAAACACACTTTGTGGGAGTTGGAGAATAAAGGAGTGAAGTGCACTTATGACCTAATGGGAGATTTGGATCCCCATTCTACCTCTGAAGAATCTACTGAACAAGACCCTAAGGGAAAGGGCAGGGTGGACTCTCCTCTCAAAGTCAAGATTAAGGATGTACAAGAAGAAAAGGTCCAAGAGGTGGTGAAATAGAGAAGGCCAAAGGACAAGAAAAGGACAAGGGCTAAGAAGTCTGAGCAGAGCCCTGAGGTCAATGCTCCTATACCAAAGAGGAAAATAATTGTAAAATTGTCAGAAAAGGCTAGCTTTGGGGTTATGGAAGAAGTCACCCCACCAGTAATAGATGTTGAAAGTTCAGAGGAGAAAGCCAAAGTGTATGCTAGGAAGTCTCAGACTCCTTCTCCTAAGGACGGTGTGCCTGAGGCTAACTTACCACCGGTGGTTTCTCATGAGAAGCAACATGATGATGTGCCTCCCGCCCATGAAGTTCAAGGTGAGCCAGGTGAGGAAGAAAATATTGAAGATCATCTAGATACTGAAGGTGAAGAATTCCATGCAGGTGATCTCCATAGTATAGAGGTAGAGATTGAAAAGACAATGCAATCCCCAGTGGTTGCACATATAGATTCTCCTATTAGAACTGAAACAGTTGAATCTCCTCCGAGGGAGGTAGAGGCAGAAATGATTCAATCACCTGAGTAGGAGGAGGAACATGTTGGAGAAGCAGAAAGCAAGGTGGATGAAGCTCCTAATGAATAGAATTTGAATGAGGAAGTACCTAAAGAACAACAAGATGAACAGAAACAGGTTGAGGCACAATTGGAATCTGTTGTCCCTGAGTGGCTTGAATGGAAATGAAAAGAAAACAGGTGGTAGTAGAAGATAGTCCACCAAATTGGGATGCACTACTGGCCAAAGTTGGAAAAGATAAAGGTAAGAAAAAGGCTAGAGTGATCTCAAGAATTGAAAGGGATGAGGCACATAACAAGGTTGTTCATGTTGCTACCCTCGTTCCAGGAAAAAATAGAGATGATATGGCTAGAAGTGATTATAATATACAGACTTTTAATCTTGGGCCTACATCAATTGAATAGGACATTGAAGATTATTATGAAGGCTCCAACACAGTCATTGTGGATAGGTTGAGAAGGGAAATAAAAACCAAGCAGGAGCTAAAGAGAGAAAATGAGAATCTCAAGAAGTGCTTGGAGGAGTTAATGAGGCCGCTGCAGTCAATCAATCCCTCTTCCTCTACCACCAATCCTCTACCTCAGGAGGCCATAAATGAGCTTGAAAATATGAGAGATTCCACCCTTGCCACTGTAAATTCATTGAAAGGGGTACAAATCAAAGGTGATGAAGCTATCAAGGAAATTTTATCAACTGGGAAAGATGTCATGAAAACCAAATGGTTGAAACAGGTAATGGCATAGGATAAAGAGGACACCAACCTCCTCCTATAGAAAACTAGGACCCTAATGGAATACATCCAAGATGGATTGGTGAACGGCAAGATTCTTCCTTCTTCCAGAGCTACCAAACTGTGGGAATGGTTTGAAATATTGCAAATCTGACAGAAAGTGTTGAGGAAAATTTACAAATAGAGAAAGTACATTGATGACACCCTAGCTAGCATTTATGGTAGCTCCATTGCTTTTTTTGAAATTATGACAGAACGAAGGAAAATCGTGCCCAAGTATTTGAATTTTGAACATTTGAAAGAATGGTGGCATGATGTCTATGAACCACTTGATGATGGATCTATCTCTAAGCACCAACTGGATGATGCAGCCACCTACCTCATAGTTATTGATAAGCATGTGACATACAAAGTAGATTGGGATAGGTCAGTCAAACACTCAAGGGAGGAGATTGCATCCATTGAGAGGTGACTTAGGGTTCTGCCAGTAGCACCTGTGGCCAACCTAGATGGGGCATTCTTGAAGCTACATGAACAGTTAGATCGGCGCAAGGACAACAAAGAAAAGAGTTGATGATGGGTAGCGGTGTGATTTGTGCTTCCCCATTATCTTCTTGTGCGATGATTGGGTTGCATCATGAATCCAAGGCCAACCTCGACAGGACATGCATTTATTTCCTATTTGACCATTCCGGGGACTCTCTTGGCCGAGTGGTTGTGAGGAGTTAGTGTTGCGAAACCCTTGCCTGCTCGATGCGTTTTCTCTAGAATTTCTATATATTGGGCATGGGGCCTCTTTGTAAAGGGTTAGAAAAGTTAGAGGAATTAGACAGTTGGAAATAGTTTGAACTTGTAATCATAAAATAGAAGTAGGGTAAATTAGCAGGTAGCTACTCTCAAGCAAATATTGTAACAGAAAACTAGAATTGTTGTTGTAGTGGATAATTCAAATATAAGTAATGTCATTGTGATTTGGTGCCATATTGGTATTCTCTTGTATTGCATGGTTCTTGTCTTCTGTCTTGAAAATTTCTTTGAGGAGATTAGTATTTAGCTTAAATTTGATTTAATAGTATTGGTAGTTTGATACTCAGATGTTGTAGCAGTTCTTCAGTCCATACTTTTCGCAACCAACTGACTGTTAGTTGCTTTGCAAAGTTATCCTAGACTTGATATTTCTTGTGCTTAGTTCAATCATGAATGTTGTTCATTTCAACTACAATAGGGTTATTTAAATGCATGCTCATGATTTGAAAATCTTAAGAGCCTTAGAAGATTGCACTGTTTTCTGTAAGGTAGCAGATTTATCTGGGTCAAGCAGAGATCAATTTTGAAGGATTGGTCCATTTGGGTATTGGTTGCTTTTATTATTGATCTTAGGAGTAATATTAGATTTAGAAATCTCTTTAAAACCCTCTCTCTTTTGTTATTTCTTTGATTACTGGGTCAAAATTAGGATTGAAGTGTCACCAGTTTGTTAAATCTAACAAAATCGATTTCATAGCTTGCTTGTAGTAAGGTCCCACTGTGATTACTAGCAATTTCACATTTATCATTGAGTTGTTTATGCACTGTCAAGACCTAACATGAATACCTTGGGGTTATCTCTTGAGGCTTGCTAATAGAGATTTACCTTTTAAGAGAGATAGGATATTGCATCTTGTCTGTGTTGTTGTTGTGCAAAAACAATGATCAACAGTGTTGGCGCTAGAAGGAGGGCCTTGAGTAAGCAAGAATGGATCAATTTTTGATCGCCATCTCTCCTAAGAGATTCAGATGAAGAACAAGATCCACTCCAGGAGAGGAAGAATTTCAAGAATTACCAGATCCTACTAGGTCAAGAAGGACCAACAGAAGGGGAGAATCATCATCATCCCATCCGCCCCCCTCATCTCCATCATCCCCATCTTCATCGAGTTCATCTGAGTTTGAGGCCATTCCCAGTCCACAACCTCACCCAGTCATAAATCAGCCATTTCCACCCCCACCTCCACCAATGGCTTTTCTAGCAACCAACCCGTCTCCACTGAGCTTTGCTATCTACAATGTTATGCCCAAAAACCCTAAACACTTCTGTTCAAAGTTCCATATCAATGATCCCAATAGGACTGCTGAAAAGCACATTATAATCTTTTAGACGGGCCTCAAAGATAGAGGGATAAACCATGAGGATGTAGCATGTAGGTTATTTCCCTACTCACTAGGAGAAGATGCATTTTATTGGTATAACCACTTGCTTGCTAGATCCATCTGACATTGGACCGAGTTAGAGGCTGCCTTTTTGCAAATTTTTTGAATACCCATTAGTCCTAATGAGCTTTATAGGTAGTTCACTAATGTGAAGAGGGAGATTAATGAGCCCATAGGGTCTTTCAACAATAGGTTTCATCAGGCTTATACTAGATTGCAGGCTCCTTATGCTGTTGATGAACCCACTGCCTTGGAAGTCTATTATGAAGGACTTGATAGCTTGACAACCACCTTTATGAAATGGAGTAATAACCCCCTTGGGAGTCTATTAGATGCATATGCAAAAGTTGTAAAAGTCAACACAAATCTAAGGCAACATCTGTCTGGGCCTTTACCCTCATTAGGACCCATTGCTCATCTTGGACAAGTTCCAGCTATCAATCAAGCCCTGGCACACCATACTCCTATCATGTACCAGGTACCTTAGTTGCCTTTGGTCCCTCATCCAAGACCCCCTATGGGACAAATGTTATCCACGATGAGTTATCCCTAGCAAAATGTGAATCAACCCCTACACACCCAACCTCAGACTAGTTATCCTTCCTACCTGCAAAACTCTGAAGTCTTGAACCAGTCACTAAATCCAAACGTTGCAGTAGGGAACACTCAAAATAATGTGAATCAACCTTCATATAGTAATCCTGACAAGGAAAGACTGGATGAATTTTCAGAAAAAATAAAGAGACTGAATATGGAGGTAACCTACTTAAGAAACCAGAACAGTCAGTTGCAAGATGCCCAAAGAAACATGCAGTCCAATCAGAACTTTGATAGAGGGCAATGTCAGGATCGAGAATACTACAATGACATAGGCTACAATAATTATAGGGGATATAATAATGAAAGAAGATATAATTATGATAAGGGATAGTCATCAGGTCAAAACTTTGACAAAGGTCAAGGTGGTGGACAAGGTTTTGAAAGAAGACAACAGTCAGGATAGAATAGAACCTGGAACACAGGTCCCAACAATGGGGGAGTCCCCACTCCATTGGATCAACCAATCAGTCTGTCAGTCAACCAATAAATCAAGAGAAGCCTCCTAGCAGTGTATACCTGGTTGAGGCTGCGTTTTCAGGGTGGTGTAGGCTCCACAAGACTAGTCAACATTTTGAGCTGGACTGTCAAGAATTCCAAACAACAGCTTCAATCTTTCAGTATGAAGTAGAAAACAATGCAAGTTGTCAGGAGATAGTACCTTCCATTCCTTATGACTCACCGGTGTTGGTATTAAACCATGCTCCTTTCCCGCAAAGTGAGGATAATGTGCCTGAAGAGGAATCTGACCAATGGAAGGATGCGATAGATCAGGTATGCAATGGGGATGAAATGACACAATTGTTCGATGAGAGTCAAATAAATGATAAGAATTGAATGGAGTGTCATCTAAGATGCATTGGTGAACCCTACTGGAACATTACAGGGAATAGGTATGTTATCCCACAAAATGGTCCCTCTACTATTGCTGAGATTAAGGATGCCAAGTACAATATTAGGGCTAAGGAAGCATTATTGAGTGCTTTGACTGATTTCAAGATGGAAAATGTTATGGATTTGAAGATTGCTTATGAAATATAGAAAAAGTTGGAAACTTTGTATGAAGGTGACGCACATGTGAAGATTGCTAAGCAACAAAGTTTGAAAGGGAAATATGAAATGTTGAGAATGGGTGATGATGATAATATCACTTCTTTTATGCAAAGAGTGAATGAACTTGTGTGTAGTATCAGATGTGCTGGTGGAAGATTGGAAGAATTAGAGATTGTTGCTAAAGTGTTTAGATCCTTGCCTACTACATACAAAGCTAAAGCTACAGGTATTGAGGAGATCCAAACTGTGACAAATGTAACTAGAGATATGTTGATTTGTAAGCTTACTACTTTTGAGTTGAGAGAATTTGGTGATGCTCTTCCTAAGATAGAATTTGCATTCAAAGTTACTATCTTCATAAAAGATAACCAAAGATATGATCCGGAAGAAAGTTCTTCTAGAAAAATGTTCAAGTATGAGGAGGAAATGAGAGAGATTGAAGAAGAGGAGAGAAAACTGGACAAGCTTGAAGCACTAATTATCAAAAGGGAAGCCAGAGGAGAAGGTAAGTATAAAGGGAAATTTCCTATTAATTTTTTTTTTTGCAATAAGATAGGTCATTTTTCCTCAAGGTGTCCAGAAAGAGTTCCTAAGTCAAAACCTAACAAGCCTAGATTTCAAAAAAAGAGTTATTATGTTGCTAATGAAGGTGTGACAGATGATGAATCTGATAAAGGGAATGTTAGTGAGGATGAATGAGTATTTATTTCTATCAAGGAAAATGATCCTACACTTACTGAATCTGCTAGTTGCACAAATGTGGAGAAATCCCTAGCTGCAAAAGTTGAAGAAAAAGATGAATGGGTGATTGACAATGGATGCTCTCATCACATGATAGGTGATAAAAGTAAGTTTGTGAACTTGGAAAAGTATGATGGTGGTGTTGTAATATTTGGTGATAACAAAACATGTGTTATTCATGGCAGAGGATCCAATTCTCTTGATGGTAAGCATAATACTGATGATGTTCTATATGTGGAAGGTTTGAAGCATAATCTCATAAGTGTTGGAAAAATGGTTGACAAGGGATACAATCTTCAATTCAAGGATGGAAAGTGTAGAATATTGGGGATTTCCAGAAATGTGATTGCTTCAGGTACAAAAAAAAAGGTAATATCTTTCACCTGAATGCTACTGGTAAAAGTTTTCTGATTGCTCAAGTTGATGAAAGTTGGTTGTGGAATAGGAGAATGTGTCATGTAAACTTTGATAATATTATCAAGATAAGTTCTACTTAGGATGTGGGAGATCTTCCTAAGTTGATAAAACCTACTAATGCCATATGCAAAGAATGTCACCTAGGAAAGAAAACTAGAGTTTCATTTTAGAGCAAACAATATTTTTCAAACAAAGTATTGGAGTTTGTGCATATTGATTTGTGTGGTCCTTCTAAAGTTAGAATTTTGCAAGGATATAGGTATTTCATATTACTTATTGATGATTATTCTAGAATGATGTGGGTTACTTTCTAAGGGAAAAATATAAAGCTCTAGAGAAATTCAATATTTTTAAGGCTATGGTTGAGACAGAGACAGGTCTGAAGATTAAATGTCTAAGATCAGATAGAGGTAGTGAATTCACTTCCAGTGAGTTTAATTCTTTTTGCAAAGAGAATGGAATAAAGAGACAATTATTTTCCATGCGGACCCCTCAACAAAATGGATTTGTGGAAAGGAAGAGCATGACAATTGAAGAAGCTGCTAGGACTATGATGTTGGAAGGAAATGTTCCTCATATCTACTAGAGAGATGCTATGAGTACTACTATTTACACTCTCAACTAGGTACAAGTCAAAGGTGATACTGGTAAGAATCCTTATGAGCTATGATATGGTCATAAGCCTACTGTTAGATACTTCAAAATCTTTGGGAGTAGATGCTTTATCAAAAGAGATGAAGACATAGGAAAGTTTGATGCTAGGAGTGATGAAGGAATCTTTATTGATTATTCTACTAATAGCAAGGCCTACCAGTGCTACAATAAGAGATTGAGGAAAGTGATTGAAAGTGCTAATGTCAAGGTTGATGAAGACATAGTTAGACCATCAAGAACCTGTGGATATGACTCAGATGATCAGAATGATATTTCAGATAAAGGAAAGAAAGTTCAGACTTCAAATCAAGTTCAGATCATTCCAATGAATCAAGAAAATCAAGAGGAAGGAACTTGTGAAAGTGTAGAAGTGAGATCACAAAAGCTTGAAGTTCAAGAACATCCTAAGACTCCAAGGTATGTAAGAATGAATCATTTAAAAGATTGGATTATTGGTGATAATAACAAAGGTGTTCAAACTAGAAGAAGAATTATAGAAGAATACTATTTGATTTCAAAATCTTAGCCTAATAGTGTCAATGAAGCATGTAAAGATGAACATTGGATGGAAGCAATGAAAGAAGAACTACTATAGATTGATAAGAATGATACATGGATTCTTGTTCCTAGACCTAAGGACAAAAATGTAATTGGAACTAAATGGGTCTTTCGAAATAAACTGAATAAGCAAGGTGAAGTTGTTAGAAACAAAGCAAGACTGGAGTGTAAAGGATATTCTCAGATGGAAGGAATTGATTTTGAAGAAACCTTTGCCCCTGTTGCTAGGATTGAAGTTGTGAGACTATTTCTTTCTTATGATGCTTACAAAAACTTCAAGGTTTATTAGATGGATGTCAAGTTAGCATTTCTAAATGGTGAACTAGAAGAGGAAGTGTATATTGAGCAACCTGATGGATTTCAATTGATTAATTAGGGAGACATGGTTTTCTGATTGAAGAAAGAATTGTATGGAATCAAGCAAGCCCCAAGAGCATGGTATGCTAGATTGGACATGTATTTGTTAAATCTTGGATTTAATAAAGGTACTACTGATAGTAACTTGTATTTCAAGATCAATCATGATAAATATTTGATTGTTGAATTCTTTGTTGATGATATCATTTTTGGAGGAGATGATAGTTTGTGCATGAATTTTGATGATGAGATGCAAAGTGAATTTGAGATGTCTATGATTGGAGAAATGGAATTCTTTTTGGGATTGCAAATTACTTAGCTAGATAAAGGGATCTTTATATCTTAGTCCAAGTATGTGAAAGAATTGCTAAAGAAGTTTGGTATGGAAGATTCAAATCCAGTTGCTACACCTATGGTGACTGGATGTAAGTTGACACAAGATGATGATTCTCCCAGAGCAAATTAGACTAGATACAGATTGATGACTGGTGGATTTATCTATTTGACTCAAACTAGACCTGATATCATGGATGTTGTATGCATTGTTGCAAGATTTCAAACTGATCCTAAGGAATCTCACGTGACAACTATGAAAAGGATTTTCAGATACTTTAAGGGGACAATTGATTTTGGCCCATGGTATCCTAAATATGACCTTACTTTGAGTGCCTTTACTGATGCTAATTGGGCAGGAGATGTGGATGAAGCATATGTTGAAAGATATCAGAGTTATGTATGATGAACCTATTGCTATATTCTGTGATAATTACAGTGCAATTAACATTTCTAAGAATATGGTGCTGCATTCAAAGACCAAGCATATATCTATCAAGTTTCACTTTTTGAGAGAGAAGGTGAGTGAAAAGGAAGTCAGATTGGAGTATGTGCCTACTAAGGAACAAATTGCAGATATCTTTACCAAGCCTTTGCCTAAGGATAATTTTGAGTATCTCAAAGGGAAGCTAGAGGTGATTACCCCTCCCAATTAGAACTAAGATGCATTGATTTGCATCGGTCCATGCATTTCATAGTCATATCTTGATCCAAATTGATGTTGTGGTGGCTTCTACTCAGGGGGAGTAGTCAGATGTTCAGAAATGTGGTTCAAAGCCTATGTAAAGAAAGATACAAATTATCCTTGTCATATTGTGGTATATTGTTGACATGCATCTTTTTCATTGATGTCAAAGGGGGAGAAGATTCATGTGAAAAACTTGGTGGGGAGAAGAGTCATGTGAAAGAGTTGAGGAGAAAAGAGTCAAAATCTAAGGGGGAGAAAGTGCTAAGAGAAAGTTGTGTTGATGATGTTTTTCACATCATGTGTTTCCATCAATTCCAAAGGGGGAGATTATTGGATTTTTCTGATATGTGGTTGTCATTGATGTCAACACTATTGGCATTAATATATTTAAGGTTATATATGTCGAGGATATTGAGAAAATTGTAATAAAATAAGTTGTAGGTTGTTAGTGGTGAAGTGAAGTTCAACATGGTGGTGAGCTCAGTATGTTAATGATTAGTGGTTGTGGATTAAAGGGTTTGTTGTTGAGCATATCTAGTTTATCCACGTTAAGTTTTAGAGATCTGCATGAAGATTTAATCGAGTTATGAGTATCTATGTTCTGATAGTTTTTTCTGTTGCTTCAGTTGGTTTTCCTCAAAAAAGATAATGTGATTCTAGTAATTTGAGTGGTTGCAGATGCTTTTGTGGTGATTCATGATTCTTGTGGATGTTTCTAGATCGTGCTCTATCTGTGTTGCATGTTTGCATCGATTTGTGCTCATGATTGTTGATTTTTTTTGGCGTGTTCATGTTTTTCATGTTCATGGATGATAGGGTGATTGTAGCGTGTTGTGGATCTTTGAGGAATGATTTTTGAAGGCGTTTCATGTTCGAGGATTTTGTTTTAGGTCTTCACTATGTTGTGGCTAACTTTGGTTGGTTCGCATTGATAATTGTTATTGATTTGGGCCGATAGTTTGTATATGTTTTATATTTTCTTGAGCCAACATGTAGATGATATTATTCTTAGTTGCAGATATATAAGTGATTCTTTCTACCATTTGAAGGTGTGATGTGAGTGGTTTGCAAGTGCTTGGTGCGAATAATGTCCTAATCATTCAAAGGAAGAAGCAGAGTGTGAATAGAGTGAGTAGAGTGTAAAGAAGTGTTCATGTGCTTAACTGAAACTATAATCAGGCATTAGCAGATGTTATTTTCTTAGTTCAAAATCCTCTGGATGTAATTTGAATGTTTCTGTAAGACAGTGTGTCTTCTTTTGGGCAGTAAACCTTGTTATATTTGTGTAGTGAGCTCTAGGTAGTGTGCCTAAATACATGTGCATTCCCAATTATTATTCTATTATACTTTTAATAGGATATAATCTTGTGGACTAACCTCCACTATGGTTTTTCCCCTAATAGGGTTTCCATGTAAAAAATCTTGGTGTTATGTGTGTTTTTGATGTGGTGATGATTTATGATTTCATGTCTATTTATCAGATCTGAGAATAAGGTTAATAAGTTTAATAAGTTTAATTTTCTGTAACAACTGATTCACTCCCCCTCTTAGTTGTCTTCCCTTGTGTTTCCAATAGAGACATTCTTCACTCTCATTCCATGTCCTTAAAACCTACAAAACCTCATTAGACTAATAACCAAAACACAATCAGGCATGCATCAATGGTATGATAAATCCAAGAAATTAAGTCACATGTCAAAAAAATAAGCATAAAATTTCTTACCCTTGTAGGGTGCCAATGAAAATGATAGCATCACAGTTTGATGTTTGGGCATCGCTCTGGTGAAAATGGGTGTCACTCTACAGCAGGAATAGTGAGCATGATAGCATTGATATTTTGCTTGGTGTCGTTGCTAACGGTAGCGTTGTAGTTTGGAATTTGAAAGCATCGAACTGATGAATTTGAGTGTCAACATTTAAACTTTTTGATACCTCTAGATTAACTATGTGTCATTCATCATCAGGATTCCAAATTATGTGGGCATCGCTATATGGGGACACTATTGAAATAGCGTCATTGTTTATAGTTTGGGTGTCGCAAGGTCTTGCAAAACAACATAAAATGGAATTCAAGCTAAAAAATAGTTAAATTATCAGTTTTCCCTCCTTCTAGTGCCAAAATGTGACCAAAAATATTAGTATTGGTTGAATTATACTTGATCCATGAAGAATCAAAACATAACATAGCCACTAATACTTGAATCTCAACAAGATCATTCAAATGATTGAAACTAAACATTTATCAAAACCTAACATACTAAATTATAAAAGCTTTTAAAAAATCTACTCTAATCCATTTGAAACTTATCCCATTGTGGAATTGGTGTCGTGTTGATGTGGAACAATGACCCTTTCCCAATCCCATGATCAATGAGCCTGTTTCAATCGATTCTATGGAAGAGAATCGATGAAACCATTGTGATTGATGTATGAAACCTAGTTTATGCTAAAAATGAACATGATTCAAGCTAAGTTACCATGATTTTATGAGCTAGAAATGCACTGATTATTCTATTGCTAATCTAATCTAATCTAAAGCTATGCTAAAAGATGAAAACCCTAATTCATATACAAACTAAGATGGATGCATGGAAGCCATTAATGGATTCTCTGAGCTATTATGCAATTAAAACTAACTAAAATTAGCTAAAAAGTGAGTAAATATGAGAGTATGGATGCAAGTGAATTCAACAACATAAGTTTGCAATTGAAAGATGGATCCATTTGTCTCCAAATAATGGCCTATTTATAGGAGAGCAAATGAAGAATGAAGGGTTGGGATCAAAAATATTAATCAATAGTCCAAGATGAAGGGGATGGGAGGCATGGATCATGGATTCCCATCAACGGATGAGAATGTATGATGGGATTTAATCAAGGGCTCACACTTACCTCAAACAAACACACTTTTGACCTCCTCACACAAGTCAAAGGCAACTTGTTCAAAAGGTTAAAGGTTTAGCTTGTTCAAGAAGCCAAGCAAGATAATTGGAGGAGAGATAATATTCCTTAGAATATTCCTTTGGGTGAGGAAAAAAAAGGTAATTTACAAATTAAACAAAGTCTTAATTGTGCAAAAAAGGGATAAGGACCATTCCCTTTGCTTAGAGGAAGGTTATTTTAATTGTTAATTAAACAAGATTTAATTATGCAATTAGGGGATTTGGAGGAATTAAAGAGATATTCATTAAATTAATTAATTTAATGAATGGAGGAAAGGTGAAATGATATTTAATTAAATAACTTAGGATTATTTAATTAAATAAGATGACTTAGGGGATTAAATTAAATATTTTGATGTATTTAATTTAATGAGATGAAATGTTAGCGTGAAGGAGGATGAATTAACCTGATTAAATTAATTAGGCCAATAGATGAAAAATTATGCAATTAATTAATTAGCTAGGCTAATTAAATCAATTAAGTAAAAAGAGGATGGGTTAAAGAGGAAATAATGTTAGTAAATCTGTTTTAAGTGTATGATATTGATTAGGACATTTTTTAGTGTCTACACTAATAAAACAAAAAATTTCTTCTCCTTTGATGTTTGATTATAGGTTTTGGGTCAAAGAGCATTTGGAGATCAAAATTGGAGAAAGTTGCAAAGTTTTCAAAGTTGTCACCTTTCTTGCAAGATCATGAAATTTGTGCTAGAGGATTTATTTTAAGTGTATGATATCGATTAGGACATTTTTCAGTGTCTACACTAATAAAACAAAAAAATTCTTCTCCTTTGATGTATGATTATAGGTTTTGGGTCGAAGAGCATTTGGAGATCAAAATTGGAGAAAGTTGCAAAGTTTTCAAAGTTGTCACCTTTCTTGCAAGATCATGAAATTTGTGCTAGAGGATTTATTTTTGAGTTTCTTACAGCGCCCAACTAGGATCTAGGAGTGCATACAAAGAATAATAGAACCTAGAAATTGATTTTCTAGAACCCTAGCCAAGACCCATTCACCATAGGGCGAATGAGTCCTTAGTGAGGCTTGAAAAAACACTTCTTGCAATAGGCACACAAAATTTGACCCTCTTAAAACTTGTATTTTGATTAGTATATCAATTAGGTTTGTTTTCTGATATTCATTTATGCATTATTACTCTCATAATTGAGAGAAAATAGAAGAAAGATAGGATGCATCCATTTGGTTAATCCATATTGGATCACTCCACCCATACATATATTTTTCTTCATTTCATTTTTCGTGAACTCGACCTTTTGAATATTGTAGTTTCTAATTTTGGAGTCCCTTTCATCCTAAATTTAGATCTTTCATTCATTTGCATTGAATTAGATCTCATTTAGGTTGTCTAGTTTGCATTCAAATTTTCATCTCATCAAGGGTTTTGGGATTGCATTGTTGAAATTCTTTAAATATGAAAAATACAAAAAGAAAATAGTCCTTGCATATCATATACATCATATAAAATTCATTGGAAAATTGAAAATAAAACATTGCATATCAAATTAGGTCTTTTAGGTCATCATCTTTTCATAATTTGCACTTGTATTTCACATTGCATTTACAAAAAAATGAAGTTGAATCTTGCTATTACAAATTGAATTTGAAAATAACTAGAAAAGACTTGAAAATCTATAAAAATTAGTTTCAAAACCCTAATCTAGGACCCATTTTCCATAGGGCGAATGAGTTCCTGATCAAGCCTTAATTTGCATTTCTAGAAATTAAAATTTCCAATTATGTGTTTCTGTTTGTTGTTATCAGATTTCTGTTTCAGTCTGCTAAGTTTCTGTTTCATTCATTTCATTATATTTTTCTTAATTTGTTACATTTAGTGCAATGTATGATTTTAAAATTTCATTTGCAAGATTTAATTTTCATATTGTTGCATAGTGTAATAAGTAAATTACCTTGTTTAGAATGTGAAAATTGCATTTACACATTGCATTTTAGGTCATTGCATTGCATTTTAAGCCTCTTTCCATTTTGGGTTTGCACACTAAGTTTGTGAAACTTTTATGTTCTTTACAACTTGGTTTCTTATTATAAATACTATTATGAGATGTAGTTCGAGACTCATGTCATCTCGTGATACACCATTCACCATGGATCTTGGTTTTTCTAACTCTCTTTCCAATAGTGTTGATGATCAACCCCTATGGATCATAACATGCATAACTCATTTCTGATGATTTACATACCTACAACCAATGTGCATAATGTTAACAAGACCATCCCTACCATGACTAGTTGTACTCAAGCTTTGGATTGTACACAAATCCAAGGTGGAACTTTAACTCCTTCTACAATATCGATTTCCATTCCTACATACACTAGTACTAAAGTTACCACAACCATTCAAACTACTAGAAATTTCAACACTTCCTTAGGTACTTCCATAGGGAATCCTTCTAGCTTTGTGCATTCACATACCATATCTTCTCAACCATCCTCTTTCACAATTTTATAATTCACTTTCCCTCTGCATAAATACACCACTCCACCTTACAATACCAATGATGCCATCCTCAAGAAAATTTTACAAAGTATGGAATCCCTCCAACAATAAGTTTCAACCCTAAATCAAAACAACAATGGTCAACCTTCACAATACATCAAAACCAACCCATTATCCTTGGAGATATTGAGAGCACCAATGCCACAAGGTATAGAATTTCCTAGATTTGAGAAATGTGGTGGGAAAGGAAATCCCATTAGCCATGTTTCCACTTATACAACCCTATGTAGTGACTTTATCTTTGAAGATAAGCTCTTGGCTAAACTATTCCCTAGGTCATTAAAGGATACTACTTTAGAGTGGTTTTTCTCCTTGCCAAATAATTCAATCGGTTCATTCAATGAGCTTACTGATGCCTTTTACAACCACTTCCATAGCAAAACCACTCTAAAGTAGTATTCAAAAATGAAAAAGTGACTAATTTCATAGCAAGATATCAAATACTTTATTCAACAATAAACATTAAGATTCCTGATGCCGACCTTCAATGAATGCTTATTTCCAATTTACAAAATAAAATCCAAAACAAGCTTGAGATGTTGAAATTCCCATCCTTCACACAATTATGTACAACCCTTTGTGATTATCAAAATTTTGCTTATGGTCATGATGTGAAAAATCCTTCTAGCCATTTTGAAAAATCTGAATCCACACCTCAAAATAGCTACCAACCTTTCAAGAAATAAAATAGGGGATTTTTACAAATTAATTCCCCTCAACCAAACCAACAAGTTGATAACCAAGTGGCTACCATAAAGATGAAAAATTCATTTGACTTTGCGGATAGGAATAGAAAATTTACCCCTCTACCTGATACCCTTCATAATATCATGTTGGAGCTCGTGGAAAAGAATATGCTTTCCTTACCTCCTATTAGAGCTCATGATCCTAATAAAACATTACTTGCATGCTATCGACCAAATTCTTATTGCCACTATCATTGAAAAAATGGATATGATACAAAATATTGTGTCTTAAAAATCTTGTGCAAGACCTCATTGATTCCAATCATCTTCTAATTGGAGGTGTGGATGATCAGGGTAATAAGTTTATAGCTCCTCCTAGAGAAAACTTACAAATCTTTACAAATCCCATGCCGAAACATACCATTTCATTTGTCAAAGCTAGTGAAACAAAGAATGATGTGATGAATGCTGACATGGATGATGAAAATATAAAAGATGAAAATGTAGATGAACCAGCTGAAATAGTGGAATTTATTGAAGCTAAACCTCGTAAGGGCTCAACCAATATGCCTCTTGATATCGCTTTCTCACAAAAATACATACTTAAACATGCACCTGATGGTCCTATTTACATAGTTGGAAGAATCAATGACAAGCCTACCAATGGGATATTAATTGATCTCATATGTGGAGAGAATATGATCACTAAAGAATTCCTATTTGTGCATGGACTTTATCAAGATACATATGAAAAACCAAAAGCATATATCAAAATGAATAATGGTTTTTCTTGTCCTACGATAGGCTTGATAAATCTCGCTTTAAAAGTTGGACCTAAAACATTAAATGTTTTATTCACCATCACACTATTGTCAGACCAATTTCATGTGAAGTTAGGCTATCCATGGCTTCGATCCATGAATTTTGTCTTGTCAGTTGTGCATAAATGTTTAAAATTTCACTTTGGTAATGAAATATTTACTGTACATCATAGTGGATTTAATCTTGTGTCTTCCTGAGGGAACTTTTCATTGGATTTCTTTTGGACCAAGCCTATTGAACCTATTATACCTCATGAGGACTAATTTTTCAAATAATATCAAAAGTTTAAGGAAAAGCACATAGTAGAAATATCTCTTAGAAACATGCCTCAACTTGTGATTGAGCCACCTATCCTTGATGAAACCATGATTGAACAAAAAATCCCTTCCAAACATCCAAGAACAACCTATGAAAAATCCTCCTACCATTTCCTATAAGAGACCATGAGATAACAATCCCATTAATTGAAAAGTTTACAAAGCTAAAGAGAAGGTGGTTGAACAACCTCCTATGGCTCCTTTAGTTCCTCCCCTAATGGAAGAGAAGAATCCTATGATTGACAAACCCACTCCTACACAAAAAAAAATTGACAACAAATTGAAGCAGAGTCAAAATGCTAGAGAGCATAGGTGTAGATGTCATGCTATTGCTCATATGTTACAAACTAAAGAAGAAAAGAGCAACATCAAAAATAAAAATCTGAACTTTCTTGAAGCAATGCATGATGATTCTTTACAATCGCCACAATGTAAACAAGAAAATTCTAGAGACATTATCATTCGACCTCATGTTGTGATTAATCTAGATGATGATATTGAAAGATTTATGAACAAGTGCATAATGAGTTGAATTCATTGTTTGCCTCTTCTATGAGCTTAAATGAAAAATCTCCTAAAAAGAGTGTTGAAATTGGTGCTTCCTCTAGTTCAACACTTTCTGTTGTCCCTTTGGCTAGTTGTTCGCCTTCCATATATACTGAATGATATTGGGATGCGAATGACCTACTATAGGTTGACTCACATGTGCCTTACTAGTATTTCACATTGTTTTCTCTTTCATGTTTCTTTATGTGATTGCATGTGTGTAATGTGATCCCTTGTGTTATTTAATTTGATGTATCTCTCTCTTTTTGTGCATTCCTCTATTTGTATCTACATTCTTCTCTATGTCATAAAAAAATTATTCTTTCTCACTTGTCTTGTGTTTTCCTTTTGGGGATGATGCAAGGCATTGAGACATTTAGGTCTCTTCCATGTTGAACCAAAAGACTTTTTCTTTGTTTTCACTCTATATGTGTCATTCTTCCAACTCTATGAGTATTTGGGGAATGATGACAATTCCAAGCTCTATAACATCATTGTAGCAAAGCCATATTGACCTCGAATCCATAGATCCCTTATGTATTTTTGGGGGAAACCACTCCCTCCTTTTTCATGACGTAGCTTTATTTTAGAAACATATGACTTGGCATAGGATTTTTCTAGGAAATCTCTCATGTCTTAGGAGTTAACATTGGCTACTTTAAAGAAATTTATCACAATAATGGTGTTAGCAATAGCTTTAAATTGGGGGCATACATCAATGGTATCTTTCAACATTTTGCATGTTTCATGGTGTGATTTTCTTTTTTCTTATGATGCATCCTTTTCTTGGTGGTTTCATTGGGTTTGATGTCCTCCAAGAGTGTGATATTTCTTAGCATAAAACTTTCTCTTAGTGGATTGATGGGATGTGAGGCATCCCCTAAGTTGCAATCTGTTACTCTTGATTTGTCCTCTCTTGGAGACATTACGAATAATGATCCTAAGAAGAAGACCTTACACGAATGAAGAAAAATCCATTTGATCAAAAACCTTTACTACCATTATTGTTCATAAGTGTTTGGCATAACACAACTTGCTGACCTTATGAAACTCAAAACCTAAATTCAAGGCCACCTAGCATAATACACCTTGCTTGCCTATGGATCCTTGCCATGTACATGGGTGCTTAGCATAACACAACTTGTTAAGCACGAAGTAGGAAAGTGAGTTGCACCCTATCAGAGTTATCAAAGGTATAGCTTTGGCATGGTAAGCATAGTGAGAGTCAACACACATGCTTGAATTTCTCACTAAGCCACCTTCTTGGAGGGATACTCACCTAGTGGACAGAATGAGGTTCCACTACCCCAAAGTGAGCACAAAACCAATATTCTAGATGTGTTCCACATCACATTGGACCATATAGTCTTGATCTTTTTGGTCTTTAATAGTGTATGATTGTGTATATTTTTCATTGCTACATATGTGTCTTGAATGCTTACTTTAGTGTGAGTTTGACATGGGGTCACCCTCTCACTAAAGTGGGGGATAAATGTAGTATTGAAAAAAGTATCCCTTTTTTACAATTAATTTGGGAATAATTAATAATAAAATGAACCTAATGTTTCCTTGATTTAGTGTTATAATGTGTTTTACATATTCGCATTAAGTTTAGGGTCCTTTTAACTAAATGGACTTAATGGTGCCTTATTTAGGGTGTTGTAAAGTGTATCTTTACACTTTCACACTAATCTAGGGATTTATTAATTAATTGAGGTTAATTTTTCCTCAATTGGCCCCTTTAATTCAAATCCAAGCCTAATTAATTATAGATTCCAAGGGATAAAACTTGACATTCATAAATGATATTACACAAAACTTACTTTTACAAGGTATGTGTCCTAGGTTAGTGATGTAGGACCCATTTTCCACCTGGCGAATGGGTCCTCACTAGGTTTTAGGACCCTAATTTTACATAACATTTAACATCCCTCAAAGTGTGTTCTAGTTAAGTATACTGGACCCATTCGCCACATGACGAATGGGTCCTCACTTAACCCTAGGACCCCCCCTTGGGATATGTTTTTGGCAGTATTTTAATGATTTCAAATTCAAGATCTGATGTTGGCTTGTGTTATTTGAATTTTGGGATTTAATGATAAGATATGTATAAATAAAAGGTTATTTCACTTAGTTTCACCTAGAAATTTTGATTCAAGCATCCTAATATTTCACAAGAGCATTATAGAGTATTTAAGAGCATTCAAGAGTAGATTATTGAAGTTTATTGTAGCAATCAAATATATCAATCATCATGTCAAAATCATGCATGTTGCTGAGCTAATGTGATGATGTAGCATTGGTGATCAAGTTCAAGTGTTCAAATCCATTATCTTATGTCAAGATCATGATCAATATCTACATTCCTTAAGGCCACTTCATGTAATTTTACAAATTTATGCTCCAAGGTTTCAATTAAGGTTTGGTGATTTGTTGCATATTGTTGTCATTCATCATTCCTTTATGCATTGTTTCATTTCAAGGTTTAATTACAAAAAATGGGGTTTGACCAAGGCAAACCCCTATTCCCTAAGAAAACGACATTTTTCTTCTCCTTTGATGTGTGATTGTAGGTTTTAGGTTGAAGAGCATTTGGAGATAAAAATTGGAGAAAGTTGCAAAGTTGTCAAAGTTGTCACCTTTCTTACAAGATCACATAATTTGAGCTACAATATTTATTTCCAAGTTTCTAATAGTTCCCGACTAGGATTTGGGAGTGCATACATTAAAGAACAAAACCAAGAAATTGATTTTCCAAAACCCTAGCTAGGACCCATTCGCCATAGGGCGAATGATTCCTTAGTGAGGCCCAAAAAATGACTTTTTCAATAGGTACACAACATTTGACCCTCTTAAAACTTTCCTTTTGATTAGTATATCATTTGGGTTTATTTTTTGATATTCATTTATGCATTATTACCCTCATAATTGAGTGAAACTAGAAAGAAAGATAGGTTGCATCCATTTGGTTAATCCATCTTGGATCATCCCACCCATACATATATTTTTCTTCATTTCACATGGTTTAACCGCCTCCTATGGATTCATTAACTCTAGTGGTTGTATTGGGCATTAACAAGTCAATATTTTGGTGCAACGACAACCATATTTGCAACAATATGACCATGTTGAATACTTGCCTTATGTGTGTGGAAGTCATCTCAGGAAATATAAAATGACCCTTGCATGCTAGGTTTTTCATACCTCTCTATGCATTGGTCTAATAAGCTCTAAACTTCCAATCCATACAGTCATAACAAGGATTTTGTATGTCCAATATGAGCACTTGCATACTCCTCTTGTTTGTAGAGCCAAATTCCACACAATAGATACATAGCCACTTTGGTTCTTCATACCTTGTTGCATCATGTCTATTTGCTATATTAATAAGGATTGCTATGATGAAATTACTTAGTATACCCACAAGAAAAATTATACTCATAAATTTTTTAACATCATCAATCATCATCCATATGCATAATCATAATAAATAGATTTTCAATAAATCAGATCAAATTCACTTATTATTCTATCATCTAACCTCTATTATATTCATTCATCCATCCTACTAACATTTCTATCCTAGTATCATGACTGTAAACCGCTGGTCCCTGGCCATATGTTGGTACCTATTCAATCTATACCTCAACCTCAACCCTCCGCATCTAGTGTTGATCTCTCTCTGTCTTGGCCTCTCTATTGTCGACCACCCACAACAACCCATCTCAATCAATAAATCAAAGTGGTCTCTATAGGACCCACCATGCATCTTAGTCTTGAGTGGTACGTCGATTGGCCTAATTGTTGACCCAGATACACTAAACCAATCTTAGCTGAGAAAAATCCATGAGATCTATCTGGGGAGAGGGGACATGCCCCTAATTTGCAATTTCTCATACAGTCCAAGTAAATATAGCATGATAATAATTTGCAGGCATGTCTTGCTACTCTCCAAACTATTATCGGACCTTGTTTGGGAGATATCCCTTGAGGATATATTGGGTTCACCTAATGAGCCATCTATTCTGCCAATAATATGGAAGATGATCTCCATCTTCATCCATGCCTCTATCTATAGCCATGGCTGCCATTTGAACTCAACAATATCACCAATCTAGCATCTCTAGTGATCCAAGTCTCCAAGATGTCATTGTGTTAGCATGCCCTCATATTGGTATACCATCGGATACTCGAACTCCCTATCTATATCTCCAATAGGTATGAGCACGATAACATGTTACCATGTCTAGATGTGTACTAGTGTAACTCTGACAAATAAGCTAGTAGAAGATCGATAAGAAACCCGATCCATATCATGATAAAGATGTGGCATAATGCATGGACTGCATGTGAAGACATATGCATTCTTCATAATCCTATCTAATACCTGACACCATTTGATGCTGAACCCTCTGTACCTCCTACCTAGCATGAGCTTCCTGTAAATCATAGCAACCATGATGATAGTGGTATCACTAACAAATTTGGTATACTAATAAAGATCAATTTGTTCATCACCTACCTCAAACTCAAAATCTCCTAGGACTCTCTCTAGGGCCTCCTCATTGTTATCCACATCACAGATAACCCTCATTCTATGGATGGGTACTTGTTGATGGTGCCAAATTGACCCAAAACATGCAGGTAGGATAAAAGTAAAAATATCTTACCTCTCCTGAAAAAGACAATCAACAATCAAACTGATCACCTCCCAAGGTCTTTGATGTTGGTTCACAACATTGCTATTTCACGAAGTGGTCAATATGGCTGTAATGTTCAAGGGGCCTACTGGTTTTAAGCTTCTAGATTGTTATAAGATCAAACATATATTTAAACCTACTTTAACCGGTGGTTTTAAAGAAACATAAAAAGATAGATTAAAGCTTTTAAACTAACGAGAATGTTGATTCATCCAACTAATTAGACTTGTTGCCTTCCAATAAATTCTTAAACTAAAACTACAGAATAAAATTAACTTGTAATTAATACACAGTTTCATTCATTCACAGTGCAAACTTCAATAGTAGAATTCAAATCATCATTTAAACAAAACATAAGATCATTTCTTGAAAGATTTCACATCAAATGATTAACCCAAGATAAATACCATTCTAGAGCACAATATGAAGTAGATTTAAATCTGGTTGCTTCTACTATTAATGAAACATATAAACAACATTTACAAATCTGGAAAGATCACCAGTGTACAGAAAACCCATGTCTTCAAATTATCTCCATCTACACTAAGAAAAATATGGAAGATACATCACCTCCTACTGAACTTAACTCCTGCTTTACTTATGCTCTTGAGTTTATCTACCTTCTAACCCTAACTTGCTAATTCTTAACCAAAAGGAAGAAGATCAAGATGAAGATCAAACTCTCATTTTTTAAAAAAGAGGAAAAAGTGTCATATTTATTGATGCAGGAGCATCTAGTGGTGTAAGGGCAATCTTGCATCACCCAAAAAAAGTTAAATTTCAAGTTTCTCAGTTTTTAGATGTTTTTACACTTTTGGATACCCTTTTCATCATAATTAAATTTCCAATTTACGGTTTTTATTTTCTATTCATGGGTTGAAAGATATTGTAGTTTTAGTTGCCCAAATTTGCACCTAAAAATATTTCAAGTTAGATTTGAGGCACTTAGAGTTCCTAGATCGGCCCCAAAACTTGCCAGAATTGGCATAGCTAATTTTAAGCACGTTCTTGACTTCGAGACCTTTCCAACGGTTCAAACGGTTCACAAATCAGAGCCCCAGATCAAAAGTTATGGCCTCGGGAAGTTGGCACACTTTCTAGAAGATACAATTGCAAATGTTCTTTTGAAATTTGAACTTCAAGTTGTAATTTTTTAGCGCCAAACTGCCTAAACTCAAATTTGAATGTTGTTTTGGCTCCAAAACTAAATAGGAGCTCTATTTATGGGTGGGTTTCTAATTTTTGGGTAACTTTTTGGGGAAAAAGCTCGCATATTGCGAAAGGGTTATTCTGTAGCTTTCTGTAACTTGCATGTGCTGTAGAACTTGGGGATTTGAGATCCTCTGCATGTAAGAAGCTCCATTTTCTGAATAATAAAATTATTCTCTTGTTTGTGGGTTATTTTCTAAGTCTCGGGTTGCACCCTCATCATTTATACACGCACGTGAAAAATGCATTGACCCCCATTTTAGGGTTTACAAAAATGAGTCAGTTCTAGAACACGTCGACCCTAGTAGAGTTTTGAACAAAGTCAATCACGCATTAAATGCATATACTCTATTCATTTTGGTGAAAGATCTCCCTCGGGCATGGTCTCTAGAATGTTTACAACCACCATCATTAACTCGCAGCCCTTGTCCCTGACCTCGAGACCCTTTTGCAGAGTTGCTTTGAATGTTCTGAAGCATTGTCATTAATATCGATCTACTTTTGCCAATAGACGTCCCATTTGTCATTAAGACTCATGAATTCTTCTCTATTTAGATCTTTCTACAAGTTGACCCCTTTGAGAAGCAGCATCCGATGTTCCTAACGTGCTTCAACCCTACAAAACAATGCCCTCATCAGTCCTCTAAAAACATAGAAAATATCATTCTTCGTATTACCTTTCATACCTTTTCCATTCTCACACTTAGCAAAAACTCAACTTTGGCAGAGGCAGGACCAAATTAGAACTAGGAACAACACTTACCTTTACTACCAGTGAGATGGAAACCATAATGAAATCAGAACTGGGACCAAAGTCGGGACAGGAATTGAACATAAGACAATTCGTTAACTTTCAATTCATCACACCGTTCCGGCTCTGACCCCGCAAGAAAGCAAATAAACAGATCCAAAACTTGACCAATCGACCAAGTGATCGGAACCAGAGTTGGGAAGGGAAAAAAACTTGGAAGTGACCAATGTCCCCAAGTTTAATCCCCATTCCAGTTCCGCATTCGCAAAAGCAAAGAAACTCGGGAACTTGTAGTAGGGCGGGGGCAGAGTCGGAACCAGATGAGGATACTGAATTTGGTAACAACTCCATATCCCAAATCCTTCCTCAACTCGGCCCCACAAAAGAGACCAAACACAAGCAACTAACAAACGGACACAAGTGGGATCAAAACGAAAACCAATCCCAAGCAGACCTCGATGGGAGTGAAACAAAACCCAACGGGGGCATAGGTGGAACAAAACCTAACCCTGAAACTTTTCCAAGTTACAGGTTTAGTTTCCATCCTGAGTCCACCTCCGAAAACATACAAAGAGATAAGGAGGAAAAATACAAGAAAGAAGAAAAAGAAGGGGAGAAAACACCCCACAAGCAAATGCAAGGAACAAAGGCAAAAAAACACACTTGCGGAATCGAGACCGGGAACGAAATGAAAACCAGAACTTGGAAGAAATTCCAAAGTTTTGTTTCAGTCCCTGTTCCGCGTCTGCCAGAACAACAAAGAAAACAAGCACAAAGGGGTGGAACAGAACAAAAGCCAAAACTTGGAAGAAATTCAAAGGTTCAGTTTTGGTCCCGGTTCCGCATCTTCCAGAACAACCAAAAAAACAAGGCCCAAGGAAGAAAGAAAAACCCCTACAACATAGAACACAAAACCAAAGGAAAACAAAACAAAAAGGAGGGAACCATTTTAACCAAGTTTGAAATGGGGTGGTTATGCAAGGCATAACAATTGGTGACTTGGCTAGAAAAATGGTTTGACCATTTACAAGAAACTGAAGGATTCAGTCACCCAGAACTCCTGGTTTATGGAAATCATAATTCAAGTCAGGTCAGTTTCAATAAACAAGGTTGAGCTAGAATCTCAAATGTAAATAAACACTGGCTACCCCTAAATCTATGTGTGTGCTTGATGGTGCATCACCCTTTTACAAAGTTTTCCTCATCTTTTGAACAATAACGTACAAGATTTGAACTACATGAGTTGATTCCCTTTAGCTGTTGTGCAATGATATCCTGGGCATTGCTCCACTTCCAGTCAAGCATCCATAGCTCTGACGGAGATACCTCTAGTTTCCTCACAGCATTGCTCTGTTGCCAGTCAGGCGTCCATAGCCCCGATAGAGATACTAGAATCACCCATTCAATATTGAGTCCTCTTTTCTTAGATAGTTCTCTTTTCTTTTCTTTTCTCTTGGAGTTTTAGATATTTCATTCAATTCTTTCTCAATATGTCAGATGTCTAACATTTGTTTTGGGTTGAAAACTACCATGGACCTCATAACATCTGGGGAATCAGATTTTTCACTCAAATCTTACAACACCATTGCCCTAAGACAAATATACCATTACAAAAGGAGATGTTTTTGATGATTTGTGGTAGATTCAATCGTAGTTAGTGAATAATTCTTACTTTACACCATGTTTTTAATAACTTTCCATAACTTTCATTGACAATGGACATAAAACAATGAATTTAGAACAAAATCATTTGACCAAAAAACCTAAAAAATATCCAAACCAACTTCTCTCCTAGTAACCAAAGTATACTTCTGATAACAACCCCTTACAACAATTGAACAAAATGAAGGTCCCCACACAAAAAGAGAAACAACAAGCAAAAGAATAAAAGAAAAGGAAAACAAGGAAAACAACAAAACGATGAACAAGCAGAGCAACAAACTATTTACATATTTACAACCCAACAAAATACAAGATCTTTCACGACCCAAAATAATGTTTGAGAAACTGTCCATTCACTGGCAATGGAACAGGTTCTCCCGTTAAACCGCTTAGCCGGAAAGCATTTTCTCCTAGGATTTCAGCAATTTGATAGGGACCCAACCAGAGCTTATCAAACTTTTGGTGATCGCCTTTCTTTTCGTTAGCCTTATCCCATAGCAGCACAAGGTTTGATATTCTGAAAGCCTTGATTTTGGCTCTTTTTTCAAACCAATGTTTGACAATAGCCTGGTGCCTAAAGAATTGCTGCAAAGCAACATCTCTTTGCTCTTCTAATTTCAGCAACTCAGCTAACCTTACTTCAATCCTATCATCACTAGAGTAAAATTCTTGCATAAATTTCAGGACAACTATTTGCAAGTGAATCGGGAACACAGGCTCTTAGCCATACACTAGCTTAAACGGTGAAGTTTTCAACGCAGCCTTGATCCTAGTCCTATCTACCCATAATGCAAATATTAACTAGGTATGCCAGTCCCTAGGATTGTTCTCTAACAGTTTTTTAATTACTCCTAGGAGATTCTTATTAGTTGATTCTTCAACTCCATTTCCTTGTGGATAATAGTTTGAAGAATACTTTAAAATAATCTTATGATCATAATCCCATGAAATGAACTTGGCAGAAGAAAAGGCAGGGCCATTGTCACATACTAGTGTAAAGGGTACTCCAAACCTGGTGGTGATGCATTCAGTGAGGAACTTAATTACTACTTTCATTGTGTTGTTCTTGCAAGGTATAGCTTTGGTCCATCTTATGCAATAATTCATTGTAGTCAAAATGAATTTATGTCCTATAGAAGAATTTGGATTAATTACCCCAATAAAATCAAGTGCCCATTGAGCAAATGGCCTTATCTCATAAACAGGTTGCAATGGTATGGCTGGATGACACTCTCTTGATGTAGAAGTTTGACATGTATGACATGTCCTTACGTGTTGGTGGGAATCCTTAAACACACATGGCCAATAATAAATGGATTTAAGAATCTAATGTCCTAAAGAATCTAAAGAACCGTGACCTGTGCCATGTTTCCCATGAAATTCAACAATTTCATGCCTAGCTTCTTGTTGATCAAGGCATCGTAGATAAACTCCCTCAAAATTCTTTCTGTATAACAATCCTCCTTTGAGCATATAATGGGAGCTTTTCATTCTCAGTGCTCTCCTCTAAGTTGTATCCATTCCCTCTGGGCATCGATTATTGAGCATGAAATAAATAATATCGGCATACCAAGGGTCATTAGAAAAGGATTGTGTTGTGTACCGTTGACAAATAATGTTCTCACTAGCATCAGCCATTGATTTAGACAGGCCTTGACCTCAAACAAGTTTCATAGGGCGATACTCCAAATTGAACTCCTATAGAATACCCATCCATTTCCCCCTTCGTTCTCCCAACTCACTCTGCATAAGTAGAGACTTCACAATGGCATCAGGAACCACAACAATGATCTGACTTCGAAGGATATAGTGTTTGAACTTCTTGATAGCTCTAACCAATGAAAAATATTATTTGTCAAGTGGTGGGTACTTGACTTCAACATTCTTAAACAAGGAACTCATGAAGGCAATTGGCCTCTCATCCCCCTCCTCTCTTCGTTGTGTCAGGACAGCTGCACATGAGTGTTCAAAGGCAAAAGAATAAACATAAAATGGCTTCAAGTAGTTAGGACTAGTGAGGACTGGTTCCTCTGAAATGGATTGCTTAACCTGAGAAAAAGCGGCCTTTGCCTCATTACTCCATTCTATTCTAGCATTTTTCTTCATCATTTAGTTCAAAGGTTTAACAATCTCTGCAAAACCTGTGATAAAATTTCTCACAAAGTTGATCTTTCCAAAGAAAGATATCATCTCCTTCTTACTTCCTGGCATGGTTAACTTTAAAATAGACTCAACTCGGTCTGGATCTATCAATATCCCTCTTTCTGAGATTATGTGTCCCAAAAGTTTCCCTTTAGAAACCCCAAACACACACTTTTTAGGATTCAGAGACACACCATATCATATACATCTTTCAAGAACTTTAGCCAAGTCTGTAGCATGGTTTAGTCTATCTTTAGAGAATATTGTTAGGTCATCCGTATAAATGATGATGCATTTACCAATCAAATCTTTGAATGCTACGTCCATGGCACGTTGAAAGGTTGTTCCAACATTTATTAAACCAAATGGCATGCTTCTGTAAGCACATGTTCCCCACTTAGTAGTGAAGGTTGTCTTCATTCTGTCTTCATAATTAATGATCACCTGATTGTACCCAGAATAACCATCCAGGAATGACATCATTTGAGAACCATTGACAGTTTGCAAGACTTCATCCAGAGAAGGGAGTGGGTAGTTGTCTTTTTCTGAAGCTCTATTCAAATTCTTGAAATCTACACATAGCTTGATCTCTCCATTCTTCTTATGAACTGGAACCAAGTTAGCCATCCATGTTGAATGTCGTACAGGGAAGATTATTCTTGCGGAAAGAAATTTATGAACTTCTTTAAAGATTAGTGGTTCAATTAGGGCGTTGACAAGACGTTGTTTCTGCCGAAATTGTCTAGCTTCAGGATTCAAAGGAATAGTATGAGTTATCACAGAAGCATCAAATATTTTTAGATCTTCATACCCTCAAGCTATTGCAGCAATATCCTTCTTCAGTACACTCAGTATATATTTTCTAATTGCTTCATGGTAGGATTTCCCTATGTAAACATTTCTTTCAGGGCCAGAATCAGCTAAGTTAACAGTTTCATATTCACCTCCTTTATCTTCGGTTGATACCTTTTCCTGAGCCCTTGGGTCTAAATCAAAAATTCTTTCTAAGGCCACCATTCCCTTGGGAATGCTATTACTTTTTAAATTGAGGACCCCCTCTATATCACAGTCTTTGGGGTTCCAATCTCCTTGATCCCTGTCAGACTCGTCGATGATCTATCCTTTGAAAACATTTGAGCTTGCTAGAAAAGCAAGGATATGTTGATCATCGTCGAAGACTTGAAAGTTCCTGACATTAATGGGAACAGCCGGGGTGGCTATTAATTCTACTGAGAATCTCTTAAGCTTGGAGCCTTGCATGGGTTCTAGGGTACTTGCAGCAACAGCTAATGAATCAGCTATTTGATTCTCCTCTCTAGGAATTAAACTAATCCCAAAAGCATCAAAGTCTTCAATCAGGTTCCATACCCGATTTCTATAAGCTGCCAACCTTTTATGCGACATGTGTATTGGCTAGATATTTGCTTGATAATCACTTTTGAATCTCCTTTAACCATCAAGGAAATAACTTTCTTCTGATGTGCCAACATTAGTCCTCGGGCTAATGCTTCATACTCTGCTATATTGTTAGTGCATCCAAACTGCAACTTGTAAGAAGCAAAAAATGTTTTCCCTTTCAGGCTAGTTAACTCAATTCCAGCACCACACCCTATTTTGGATTTGGATCCATCAAACATGAGGGTCTATAGATGATCATGAGTTGGGGATGATCCCTTTGAGGTTGTTGTGGGTGTTTGGATAAGATGAACCATAGGTGGGGTCACCTGGTCTTTTGCATTAAATATTGGGGATGGGTGTTCAATAGGTTCATCAGGTGTAATATCCAATTCCCGCTCAGATATATCATGTAATCCTAAGATATATTTTTGATATTCACTTGTATCTTTGATTAATCCCTTGGGTTTTGGTATACTTGTGAGTGTAGGGGTATCAAACAAACCTTGAGGTTGTTCATCGTAACTACGTTGGTCTGATATTATGACCGGGGTAGGTTCAGTTTGAGGAGGGACTTCCTTTGAAGGTATATTATCCTTGCTTAACATTATTGCATTTTTGGCTTCGAATGAGAAGTGATCTGAAGTGGCCTCAAGGTGACTTGGGTTGGTCTCTTTGGTTTGGGAAACATGATTTAAAACACCAATGCAGGGTTGGCAGGTGAGTTCTGAATGATCTTAGTAGTGTACCCTCCACCAATTAGGGAGTAGAAGACTCCGCAAATCAATATCTTCCCCTAAGACTAGCTGATCCTGTTGCAGCTTCCTGATCAATACCTATTGGTTTACATTAATCATGGGATCAGAGAATTTTTGCATTGAAAAATCTTTAGAATCAAGAACCGGAAAGGTCAAAATTTCCTCTCTTTTATAAACCCCTATCTCAGTTTCAAAATAAGCTACCTCGTTGGGACAGTCATACTCAGTGATGATATGTTTGAGGTGAGGTTCACTCTCAATCCTAATCTGGGTAGGCATTCCCCTCCATGGTAGCCACATGTGTGAAAAGTCGGGGGAGAGATATCCCCCTATACTTTTCATTAAATCTCTACTCAACAACATACCATAAGTCTTGGGAATGTCTGCTACTTGAATATCCATATTGGTTAAAATCCTAGGGTCAGACCCTACTTTCCCATGTATATTTCTTAATTCTCCTACTACATTAACCTCTATTTTATCGAGTTGGATGACCTTCTTGTTTGTTTGGATAGGGTTCAATCTCAATTTCTTGCATACATAAAATGGCATCACATTTCCAGAAGCCCCTAAATCTAGCAGACAATTATGTAGATTCTTCCCACAGATTCTCAAACTTAAAAGAAATGGTGAGGTACCTACCTTTCTTTTGAACAAAGTTGCCTTCATGTCTGCAGTAGGTGCCACCTTGGTTTTCCCTTTTGATTTATCAGCTTCTTCAAAATCTTTCAACACTATCTCTCATTGGGTAGGGCACCACTTTAGGATGTCAAAGTATGATAAAGAGGTTTTATGTTTCTGCATATCAGAAACAATATAAAATTCTATGTTATAGCTTGCATTACATTTGAAAACACCAGATGAATTACCTTTGTTATGGGAGTCAGGTAGACCCCTTGGTAGAGGAGGGTTGTTATCAACACCCTGATTCAGAGGCACCATATGGTTAGGTGGTGTTGATATAGTGAATGAACCCTTATTCTGATTTCTTAGGAAGTGTTCTCCCTTTGTCTAAAAGGCTTGGGCATCATACACATCTTCTTTTGGTTTATTCTCATTCTGCATTGGGAATGAAGGTTCTTCTTCAAAGAGGTCATAAGTCATAGTTGTATCCACTGAGCCACCTCCTTTGTTTGAATTCCTTTGGAATGTTTGGGCATCTACTTGTGCCATCTTCACAACCTTCTCCATTTCAAGGCAGTTTACCTCGGAATGAGTTGCAGTATCATGCAACCTACACTAGTTAGTCATAAAATTGAGGTCAACCACATTTTCAACATGTGGCCTGTCCTCATTAGCTTGATAATTGTGAGAAACCCCACCGTTATTTGGCCTTGTATTCCATTGTTGGTTGTTATTTGGCCTCTGGTTATATCCTTTATTTTGATTTTGATAGCCTTGGTTACAGGAGTTTTGACCTTGATAATTCCTCTGGCTATGATTGTAGTTGTTTGGATAATTACCCTGATTATTATTACTTTGATTAGGGTAATTACCTTGGTTCTGAGAGGGGTTCAGTTTAAGCCGAGCCATATCATTTGTGACTTGAGACAGATTTTTCTTTAAGGTCTCCACCTCATTTGTGAGTTGAACTATCTTTTCACTCTTAGCACTCTTAGCAACAGGTGGCTAACCAACGGGATTTGGTATTCTAGCTTGGTTATAACCACCATGTGGATTGTAATGAGCATGTGATTGTTGAGAGAAGTCAGGAGCTCCATTGGAAAATAATGGAATAGGAGATTGAGTCTGCAACTCAGATATAGGTCCATAATGGGAAGGAGACATCCCTGAGACATTATTGAATAAATGGGTTGGCTTAGGCATCTGATACCCCATTGAAGGAAAACCTCCTCCCAAGTTTCCTTGTTGAGAGCTAGTTTGTTGTTGCAACTTGATGGCTAGATGATAAACTTTAGATAGGGAATCAATATCTACCGGCTGATAAGTCCTTTGTAGGAACAAGCCAAGAAAAGGGTCTATAACTCTAAAATATTCCTGAATGGCACTATTATCATCAACTAGATAGGGGTCCTGTAGTCTTCTATACATTCGTTGAAACCTGGTATTAAACAAGGGCAGGGATTCACATGGCTCCTTCCTAATGGTAGAAAATTGGTGGAACAAAATGGTTGGATCCACATAAACTCTGAACTGATTGATGAAAGCATTCTCCAGATCTATCCAGCTTATGATAGAACCTTGTGGAAGGTTTAGGTACCAGTTGTACGCCATATCCCCTAAGGAATTAGGGAACAACCTACAAACCACATCATGGTCAGCTATCTGGGCTCTGGTACAAGCATCCTTAAAAGCTTGTATGTGCTCTTCAACAATCCTTGATTCACCATGAATGTATTTGGGACAAAATATCTCCAGATTCTTAGGCATATCATGAAAGCCTCCAGGAATAATTGCCAATGGAGAGGAATTATTCATAAAAATGCCATTGGTGGTGGTGGTGGGGGCTGAGCTAGCTGTTGGATGGGTTGAACCAGCTGTAATGGCAATTGAGATGGATTTGGTGGTGGATTGACGGGTATCCACCAGGGTATTGGTGAAAATCCTGGTGGAGTGAGCGGAGCTAACAAGGGTGGTATAATGGTTTCCCTATGAATCTTGTGTCGCGTTTGGGTCTTGAGCTCTATCAAAGGTGGTGGGTTTTTGGTTGATCGAAGAACTCTATGGGACCTCTACGGTGAGAAAAACCCAATATTATTTAGTTTTCTCTTTTGGCCCTCCTTCTAGCGCTAGATTTGTTGATGGTGCCAAATTGACCCACAACATGTAGGTAGGATAAAAGTAAAAATATCTTACCTCTCCTAAAAAAGATAATCAACAATCAAACTGATCACCTCCCAAGGTCTTTGATGTTGGTTCACAACATTGCTATTTCACGAAGTGGTCAATATGGCTATAATGTTCAAGGGGCTTGTTGGTTTTAAGCTTCTGGATTGTTATAAGATCAAACATATATTTAAATCTACTTTAACCGGTGGTTTTAAAGAAACAGAAAAAGATAGATTAAAGCTTTTAAATTGACGAGAATGTTGATTCATCCAACTAATCAGACTTGTTTCCTTCCAAGAAATTCTTAAACTAAAACTACAGAATAAAATTAACTTGTAATTAATACATAGTTTCATTCATTCACAATGCAAACTTGAATAGTAGATTGCAAATCATCATTTAAACAAAACATAAGATAAAATGTCATTTCTTGAAAGATTTCAAATCAAATGATTAACCCAAGCTAAATACCATTCTGGAGCACAATATGAAGTAGATTTAAATCTTTCTGCTTCTACTATTAATGAAATAGATAAACAACATTTACAAATCTAGCAAGATCACCAGTGTACAGAAAACCCATGTCTTCGAATTATCTCCATCTACACTAAGAAAAATTTGGAAGATACATCACCTCCTCCTACTGAACTTAACTCCTACTTTACTTCTACTCTCGAGTTTATCTACCTTCTAACCCTAACTTGCTAATTCTTAACCAAAAGGAAGAAGATCAAGATGAAGATCAAACTCTCCTTTTTTTACAAAGAGGAAAAAGTTCCATATTTATACATGCGCGTCAAAAATGCATTGGCCCCCATTTTAGGGTTTACAAAAATGACTCGGTTCCAGAACACGTCAGCCCTAGAAGAGTTTTGAACAAAGTCAATCACGCATTAAATGCATATACTTTGTTCATGTCAGTGAAAGATCTCCCTCAGGCATGGTCTCTAGATTATTTACAATCACCATCATCAACTTGCAACCCTAGTCCCCGACCTCGAGACCCTTTTGCAGAGTTTCTTTGAATGTTCTAAAGCATTACCATTAATATTGATCTACTTTTTCCAGTAGACGTCCCATCTGTCATTAAGAATCGTAGCTTCTTCTTCTCTATTTAGATCTTTCTACAAGTTGACCCCTTTGAGAAGTAGCATTCGACGTTCTTGACATGCTTCAACCTTGCAAAACAATGCCCTCATCAGTCCTCTAAAAACATAGAAAATATCATTCTTCGTATTACCTTTCATACCTTTTCCATTCTCACACTTAGCAAAAACTCAACTTTGGCAGAGGCGGGACCAAATTAGAACTAGGAACAACATTTACCTTTACTACTGGCAAGATGGGAACCAAAATGAAATCGGAACTGGGACTGGAGTCAGGACAGGAACTGAACATAAGACAATTCGTTAACTTTCAATTCATTGCACCATTTCGGCTTCGACCCCACAAGAAAGAAAATAAATAGAGCCAAAACTTGACCAATCGACCAAGTGATCAGAACTGGAGTCAGGATGGGAACGAAACCCGAAAGTGACCAATGCCCCCAACTTCAATCCCCATTCTGGTTCTGCGTTTGCAAAAGCAAAGAAACCCAGGAACTCGCAGCAGGGCGGTGGAAAAGTCAGAACCAGATGAGGAAATTGAATTTGGTAACAACTCCATATCCCAAATCCTTCCTGAACCCATCCTCGAAAAAGAGACCAAACAAAAGCAACAAACAAATGAATGTAAGAGAAATCAAAATGAAAACCAATCCCGAGCGGACCTCGACGGGGGTGGAGGCGGAACAAAACCTGACCCTAAAATTTTTCCAAGTTACAGGTTCAGTTTCCATCCCGACTCCGCCTCTGACAACATACAAAGAGACAACAAGGAAAAAGATGAGATAGAAGAAAAAGAAAGGGAGAAAACACCCCATGACCAAATGCAAGGAACAAAGGCAAAACAAACACATGGGAAAAATCGGGACTGAGAACGAAATGAAAACCAGAATTTGGAAGAAATTCCAAAGTTCTGTTTTAGTCTCGGTTCCGCATATGCAAGAACAACAAAAAAACACAAGCACAAAGGGGTGGAACCAGAACCAGGAACAAAACAAAAACTAGAACTTGGAAGAAATTCCAAGGTTTGGTTTCGGTCCCTGTTCTGCGTTCACCAGAACAACATAAAAAACAAGGCCCAAGGAAGAAAGAAAAACTCCTAAGGCACAAAACACAAAACCAAAGGAAAAAAAAATAGAAAGGAGGGACCCATTTTAATTAAGTTCAAAATGGGGTGGTTATGGAAGGAATAATAGTACTCTCAAAATAGACCACACATTCTCAAGTGTAATGGCGGCCTCTCCAGTTGGCTGATGAAAATAAGATGTCTTAGAGTGCCATCTCTCAACCAATGTCATCAAGGCTAGATGAGCCCTGATCTCTAGCATGTAGTCAATGTAATACAACCCTATAGCACTAAGGAACTCCACGTCAATCTATCTCAATTCAGTCATCTGGTCTAAGACCCGTGATCATCACTCAAGAGAGAGAATAGGGCCTAGAACCACTTGCAAGCATAGTGATCACAACATCAAATTCTCAAAAAATTACAAAAAATCTATCTAATTGAGCCTAAAAAAAGCAAGGTTTTTTACAAAAGCATCGCTTGATGCCAATCAAAAGTGAAACTTTTTATAAAAGCATTTCCTCCCTAAAACATATGGAAGCAAATTTTTAAAAGCATCACACCTTGATAGTTAAACATGTAAAATGTTCCAAACTTGACACTTATGTTATAACTCGATGATTTTCTCAAAAGCATCACATTGGTGTTCAAACACATGATATCGAACTACATAAGTGCTGCTCTAAAAGTGACTCATTTTTTGACCTAGTTTCAACCCTAATTTTGACCACCTAAAAGTATGTGCAAGGAAACAAGTGTTAGATACATACTGGAGAACTTTCTCTCATAGGCCATTGGAACTGATGAACTTGATTTGCGTGATGTGGTTCTTGAATTGTGTGCACCTTTTTTTATCAGTGTCTCATGAAGGCCTTGAAGTAAGAAATCACTCTAAGCTTTAGAATTTTCAAACTCTCAATGTGCAAATGAAGATAAATTGAACCCAGATGCATATATATGACCCCAAAACCTAGGGTTTTTCCCTTGGTCACCCTGCTAGCTCATGTTTCAAATTGGCCTATTAATCCTAGTCAATTTCTAGGACCCCTAAGGCGCGATTCTTTGTCTTCTCACTAAAACCAATCTTATCATCTTGTTGTGAGCCTGACCCAAATTTTTTTTTTTGGTCAACCTCTTTAGGGGGCAGCCTAGCATCCTAGCATCCTTCCATCGTCCACTAGGGCATAGTGGGACATTCAATTTTTTTAAAATTTTCTCTGAGCAACAATGGTCTTTGAAATAATGTAACAAGTACATTGTATCAAAGAGGGGCAAAATGTAGACATCCAAAAATGCCTAAATGTATCACACATTTAATAAATTTTTTGTCATTTTTATCACTAATTCCTCATTTTCCATCATTTTCCTCACTTTCATCACTAATCCATTATTTTTATCACTTTCATTATTTCTCATCATTTTTGTCATTTTCATCACTTTTCACCATTTTTCATAATTTTCCCTCAAAATCACCTTATTTCCTCTATTAATTAAATGGTTTTGAATTTATTTAATAATTTCATCACTATTTACTAATTTTTCTCTACCCCCCCTAATTAAATAAAATTTTAATTATTTAATTAAAAAATTCTATCTCCCATAATTAATAATTTTTAATTACTTATTTAATTTTCTTCCCTCCACTTGCATATGGAGTATTCTTTTTTCAAAAAGTGATATTCTCATCCTCACATAATTAAATAATTTGAATTATTTAATTAATCTATTTTCCCCTCTCAAAAGCATATTCTAAGGAATATTCTTTTTTTTCTTCAAAAATATCTCAATAAATTCCCTAAAATTAAGAAGATATCTTGAGTTAACTAAACCTCTCAATTAATCCTAACCCTTGATCTTTAAGATTCCATTTTAACTATTGATCTCAAGATCTAATCTCCATCATTGATTTGATTTTTGAAAATCTATAAAATAAGGCATCTCCCTCCATCTCAAATAACCTTGTAACGAAATCATGTCATTTTGAGTATTCATTTGGGCATTTAATTATATAATTTTGAGTATATTTTAGGTCAATTCAAGCTTTTACAATCATAGGTGCTAATGTTTGAGCAATCCAACATCAAATCAACATACATAATAGAATGTTAGGTTTGAACTACTTTGATTATGATTTTGAATGTTAATTTTTATGTTAGTGATCATTTTCTAATGTAGGAGCACTCAATTTCATTAGTTAGTGGGTTCTATCAATATTTTTCATGTGTGTTTGATATTTCTAACCTTAATTGCTTCAATTGTTCTTTTAATTGATTTTCCACTAAATCCATTACATAGTGACAAAGCTTTCAATCAAAGATTTTTTTGACACCATATAAATAGAGGACATGAGCTACAACCTCTATGTAGGTGTAGTTGGTAGTATTATATATAGTATAATTTTCACTATAGTAGATATTACCTAATTAATGGGATATTTGAGTCAATATTGTAGACACTGAAAAATGTCCTAATTGATGTCATATATTTAAATCAGATTTACTAACACCATTTCCTCAACCCATCCTCTTTTTGCTTAATTCATTTAATTAGCCTAGCTAATTAATTAATTTCATCATTTTCATCTATTTGGCTTAATTAATTAAATCAGGTTAATTCATCTCTTTTCGCACTAACACTTCATCTAATTAAATTAAATAAATCAAAATATTTAATTTAATCTCCTAGGTCATCTTATTTAATTAAATAACCCTAAGTTATTTAATTAAATATCATTTCACCCCTCCCCTATTTATTAAAACATATAATTTAATAAATCTCTTAATTCTTCTAATTCCCTAATTGCATAAATTAAACCTTGTTTAATTAGCATTTAAACTAATTTTCTTCTAAGCAAAGGGAATATTCCCATGTAATATTTTTTTTTTGCACAATTAATTTTTTTTTAATTTGTAAAATACCTTTTTCCTCACCCAAAGGAATATTGTTCCTCCTCCAATCAACTCACTTGGCTTCTTCAACAAGCTAAATCTTCAACCTCTTAAGCAAGTTACCTTTGGCCTGTGTGAGCAGGTCAAAAGTGTGTTTTTTTGAGACAAGTGTGAGCCTTTGATTAACTTTCATCATGCATTCTCATCTGTTGATGAGAATCCATGATCCATGCCTCTTATCCCCTTCATCTTGAACTGTTGATTAAGCTTTAACCATCCATTCCTCATTTTCTCTCCTATAAATAGATCACTATTTAGAGACAAATGAATCCATATTTTATTGAAAAATTATGTTGTTGAATTTTCTCACATACACACTCATATTTTACTCACTTGTTAGCTTATTTAAGTTCATTTTTATTGCATAAATTTATCTTAGAGCATCCATTAATGGCTTCCATGCATCCATCTTAGTTTGCATATGAATGAGGGCTTTCATCTTTTAGCATAATTTTAGCTTATCTTAGCATTAGATTTGAATTTGTATATCTTCATCATTTAGCATAAAATCATGGTAACTTAGCTTGCATCATGTTCATTTTTAGCATAAACTAGGTTTTCATACACTTATCACTATGGTTTCATCGATTCTCTTCCATAAAATTGACAAAAACATGCTCACTAATCACAGGATTGGGAAAGGGTCATCATTCCACATCAACACAACACCAATTCCACAACACGATAAGTTTTAGATGGATTAAAATAGATTTTTTAAAAGCTTTCATAATTTATTATGTTAGGTTTTGATGAAATGTTTAGTTTCAATTCTGTTTGATTGATCTTGTTGAGATTCAAGTATTGGTGGCTCTGTTATGCTTTGATTCTTTATGGATCAAGCGTAATTCGGCCCATATTGGTATTTTTGCATCATAAATATATGGGTAATCCAAGGACAAAATATTAGATTGTAATTAAGAGGATAATTATATACATTTTTGGCACTTTAAAGTATTATATTTTCTACTAGGGGTATTTTAGTGGACCTAGAATGATACTACCATGTTCTTGTAATTTCCCTAGAGTAGTTTTATAGAGGAAATGTATTAGAAATTCAATAAATGTGTAGTGGTCATATACTAAACATACATAGATTCAATTATATTTTAATTGAGTGAGAGATGTTAATAAAAATAGATCTACCAATGGGTATGTGTTTACCTTTTTTTTGGCATGATTAGTTGGATGATAAAAATTAGTAGCCTATGGTTTCTCTTTCAAGGATATAGATGAAGTAATGGTAGTTATTCATGCCTATAAGGAGGAATTTTAAATTAAAATATTGGGAATCAAGTCTTAATATAATATTGATTCAATATGAAATTTAGAATTGCGATGAATTGGTGAATAATTCTATCTTTCATATGTGAATGAAGCATATTTTTATGTAGTATCATTATGTTTGTTACATTATGGAGGATGAGGAAATTATTTTTAATAAGGTGGAAACATTAGTGAGTGTTGCATTTGCTTTAACAAATCTCATGAACACAAAGAAGTTTAAATAATAAAATATATCTATGGAGATTATCTTTAACATTTAATTTGTTTTGTTGGAGGTCCGTATGATTCTTGTAATGCATACATGTGGTATATTGTTAGGAGTCTTAGGACTATGTGTTATATACAACTCAAGGGTCTTGGGTTTAACTAAGTTATTTAATATTTTGAATATTTAAACTTTATATACTCAAATGGAAAAGGTGTTCCCACTAAGATGATATGTTGAGATTCCCTTGTTGCAACTATTTACCATCTACCACTAGTATTATGATAGTTGTATGAAGTTACTTAATAGGGATTTACTAAGTGGATGGTGACAATCATATTTAACCAATTATAAATATTATGGGTAAGAGGTATTTAAGTGATAATTATTAAATATACATGGAGTTCTTGGTAGATAATTTGAAACCCATTTGGTCTCAAGAGTCAAATTCATCAAATAAGAGATATTTGTTGAATGAACAAGACAACTAAGAGGGGGGTAAATCAGTTGTATCAAATTAAAACATCAAAACCATCAACAGTAATCAAATCCAAATGAATTCATTAAACCCTTATTTTGCTAAAGTGATTAATCATGAAATGAAAATAACAAAAACTAAAATAACAACACCATACACAAGACAACACCAAATTTATGTGGAAAATCCAATGAGGGAAAAACTACAGTGAGGATTAGATCACAATATAAGTAATTACAAAAATGGTACAAGGGCTCATTGAAAAAATAGGATACACTATCCAAAAAGGCTCACACCTAGGGATCACTACCACAGAAAGAACACACGAAGATAGAAAAGAAATGCTATACATAGAACAAATTCTCAATGCAATAGGGAATCCACCAAAAATTCTCCAACACCTTCACAACCTTGTTTAAAATATTGTGTAGACACCTTCAACTCACTGTATTTAGAAGTCCAACACTTTGAAGCTCGCACTGCTCTGCTCAAACTCGCATTCAACTCTTCAAAAATTTGCATCACTTGTATCACACACCTCTTTTCTTTTATATTTTCTATCTTGACAACCTTCAACATCTCAACTCATACTTATGCCATCCTCAACCTTGAAAACTTTCTGTAAGGTTGGCAATACATGCTTCATACTTTTCAATTTCAAATTAGATCAACACCAAACATTCCCATGGTGGATAGGAATAAAAGTGGACCAAAACAACACTTAACTAGGACCCAAATTAAATATCACATACCACACTACACCTTCACAAATACTTGAACATCTTTGAATGTAGTGTAAACACCATGTCAATCGTTACCCGTGAAAACACATTAAACATTAAGGACACGCTTCTTTAAAACAATCAAAAATTCCTAGACAACAAAACTCACTTGAAAATGATCCAAGATTATCTTGAAGACCAACAAATTCCTTTGCAATAATTTTCACCTGAAGATTATAATCATACTATTTATCCAAACAATACTACTAGATATTACAATACATTGCAACTCAAAAGACCTTCCAATATGCCTAACCATGAATTGTCTTGACACAAACAAGAGAACAACACCATTAAATCTCTTTCAAAACCACAAGTCCTGAAAAGCAATTGTGGAGAAATGTAGAGAAAATACATTTCTCCCAAACATCTTTGTATGACACTACAAAACTAGTTCACATACTAGTAAACACAACTTTCTTTGACTGATGATCTAGAAACCCAGATTATGGGTATGGAAACTTTGGAAAAATTCTAACCAACATATCCAAGCCACAAAAGCATATCTTCAACCTAGAAGAAATGTGAAGCAAAACCATAACACCTCTACAAACTAGAACACCTATGCAACACCATGTTTCCTTATTTTATCATTTTTCTTAGTATCCTCGATATCTTCATCAAGCAACAAACTTCATCAACACATAGTTGACATCAATGAAAAAACCAGATTGTTGACATCAATGACAACACCAACTTGTTGAAATCAATGATAACACTTTCATACTTGCAACAATCTCCCCTTTTTTCATTGATGGCAACATAAGATGTGAAAAACCATCAAATACAACACAATAGATCAAAACAAACTTTCTTATAATTTTCTTTATTTTCTCCCCTTAAATAGATAATTTTTTTCACATGATACTTTATCCCCCTTTGAAATCAATAGAAAATGATACAATATTTTGTATTGTTCTCCCCTTTGACACTGAACCAATATACTTGCACTGAATACTCCCCCTTAGGAGTACACCTAATCAAATCAACAACTTTGCAACAATGAAAACACATGACACTACCTACTCCCCCTGAGAGGTAGCCACCAACATCAGTCTAGAAAAGAGATAGATCCATAGATCCAATAGATTGATGCATCTCCATATGCATATAGTTCAAAGAAGGAGGGGCAATAACCCCCAACTTCTTCCAAAGATACTCAAAAGAATCCTTAGGAAGAGCCTTAGTAAATATGTCAGCAATCTAATCCTTTTTAGGTACATACTCAAGCTTTTCCCCATTATCCATAACCTTCTCTCTTATAAAGTGATACCTAATCAATATATGCTTTGTCCTTGAATGCATCACTAGATTCTTTGAAATGTTAATTGCATAATTATATTATCACAATAGATAGAAATAGGCTCATCATACACTACTTTGATATCCTTCAATGTCTGTCTCATCCAAAAAATTGTGTACAAAAATATGTTTCTATAATATACTCAACCTTTGCAATGGATAATGAAACTGAATCTTGCTTCTTACTTAACCATGACACCAATCTACATCCAAGAAAGAATGCACCACCACTTGTACTTTTCCTATCATCAACACAACTAGCCAATCTGTATTTGTATAAGCACTTAGTATGAAATTCGTATCCTTGGGATACCACAAGCCATAATATGGAGTGCCTCTTAAATATTTGAATATCCTCTTCATGGCTGCAACACATGTTTCTTTAGGTTCTTCTTGAAATCTAGCCACAAGATAAACTACATGCATCATATCCAGTCTAGTATCAGTTAGATAGAAGTCCACCAATCATAGATCTACATTTTATTTGATCAAGATTAGGTGAATCATCATCTTTGTTCAATTTGCAACTAGTCACCATATGAGTGCTTATCAATTTAGATTCTTCCATTCCAAACTTCTTCAACATCTCTTTGACATTCTTTAACTGTGAAATAAAAATGCCTTTATCTGTTTGATTGATTTGTAGCCAAAGGAAGAAATTCATCTCCCCAAATATTGACATCTAAAATTCTTTCTACATCTCTTCAACAAATTTCTTACACATAGCTTCATTCCCTCCAAATATAATATCATCCACATACAAAACCACTATCAATATTTTTCTTCCTCAATTTTGAAGTAAAGATTACTATATGTAGTGTCTTTACTAAATCCTTGTATTAAATATCTATCCAACCTTGCATACCAAGCTCTGAAAGCTTGATTCAATCCATAGAGTGCCTCCTTCAATTTGCAAACCATATCCAACTAATTTGACAACTGAAATCCTTTCGGTTGTTCCATGTAAACTTCTTCTTCCAAATCACCATTCAGAAAAGTAGACTCAACATCCATTTGATAAACTTTAAAGTCCCTGTATGTAGAAAATTCCAAAAAAATTCTAATAGCTTCCATCCTAGCCACAAGAGAAAATGTCTCCTCAAAGTCTATTTCTTCCACTTGTGAATAACCCTTACACACAAGTCTTGCTTTATTTCTTACCACTTCTCCATTCTCATTCAAATTATTTATGAATACTTAGTTCCAATTATGTTTTTGTCTACCAGTCTAGGAACCAATTGCCAAGTTTGATTTTTCTCAATCTGCATAAGTTCTTCTTCCATTTCCTTCATGCAATGTTCATCTTTTCATGCCTCACTTACTATTTTAGGTTCAACTTTAGAAAGCAAAAAATTACCTCAACTTCAGCAACTCTGTTTCTTGTCAATACTCCTTTCCTCTTTTCTCCAATGATCTATTCTTCAGAATGATTATTTTGCACATACTTAGGAGTTTTAGGGGTCTTCTCCAAAGCTTCTTCCTCTTCATTCTGCACTTCTTTTCCTTCTTCTTTGCAATCAAGTTCATCTAATACATATCCATCTACTACAATTGATTTTTTCAAATTCTCATCAACCTTAACATTTGCAATTTCAACAATCTTTCTTAGCCTTTTGTTGTAACATTTGTAAAATTTTATTTTAGTAGAATATCCAAGGAAGATACCTTCATCAGACCTTGCATAAAAAATTCCCAAGTTTTCTCATCTCTTTTGATATAAAACTTTCTTCCAAATACTCTAAAGTGCTTCACAGTAGGAATCCTTCCATACCACAACTCATAGGGAGTCTTTGTGCTGTTAGATTTTGCTTGAACTTTGCTATGTAAACAATAGTATGAATTTTTTCTCTTCAGTAGACTTCCAGTAGAATTAATTCTTTCATCATAGTCCTTGCAACTTCTTAAACTATCCAATTTTTCCTTTCAACAACTCCATTTTGCTAAGGAGTTCTAGGGGTAGAACAATGCCTCTTTATTCCATGAACTTCACAAAACATGTTAAACTCATTGGAGGTGAATTTTCCACCTCTATCAAATCACAAAAAAATGATTTTTAGATCCATTTCATTCTCAACCATAGCTTTAAATGCCTTGAATCTATCTAATGCATCAACTTTTTCTCTAAGAAAAGTAACCCATATCATTCTAGAGTAATCTTAATTCAAAATCATAAAATACCTGTCACCTTGAAGACTTCTCACCCTTGTAGGACCACAAAGATTTGTATGTATTAATTCTAGTAGTCTGATAGTAGATTGTTCCTTTCCTTTGAAACTACTCCTTACTTGCTTTCCAAACTGAAAATTCTTGCAAACAACATTGATAGGCTTTGTAATTCTTGGTAAATCTCTCACTACATGAACTTAAATGATTCTCACCAAATTATCAAAATGCATGTGACACATCCTTCGATTCCATAACCAACTGTCATTATTCTAAGTCATAAATTAGTGCCCATTAGCACCCTTAAGTTGATAGATGTTTCCATCTGTCCTTTTACCAATAGAAATCACAGTTCTAGACCCTTTTTTGATCTCACATTTTTCATCCTTAAACACAAGATTATATTCTTTACTACACATTTTTCCAACACTCAAAATATTATGCCTTAAAACCTTAACATAGTAAACATCCTCAGTATTATGCTTGCCATCAAAATTGATTGAACATATTCCACAAACTTTAGCTCTTGAATCGTCTCCAAATTTAACTAATCCACCATCATACATTTCAAGTTTAAAAAAATTACTTTTGTCTTCAGTCATGTGATTAGAGTAACCACTATCAAAAACCTAGTAATTCATATGTTGTTTAACATGGAAAGTAGAAACCAAAGTCCATTCAATCTTATCCTTCTTCTCTGAAAAAAATTCCTTCACACAAATTTCAGAGTTAGTAGAACTAGATTCATATTTTATAGCAAAGAATAAGAATTCATTATCATCAACTTCTCCATAATCAGATTCATCATTAGAAATACCAACATCTTCTAACATATTAAATTCTTTTAATCATTTTTCTAGTGGAACCTACAAAATCCATGGCCATTTCAATAATTTTTTCCCCTTGTGCCTATGAGTTTCTTCCATTTTGTCTATTTAGGGTTCAAAAATTACATAAAGTGCTCAAACCCTTATATCCTAAAACCCTAAACCCTTGGCATGCACTTTTGTTCTAAAATCATGTTGGCATCTTGCATCAGCTTAGATTTTCCCTTCTAAGTTGCAACCTTATGTCATTGGCTCGTCATTTTCCTAGCTGTGGCCCCTTCTAATGTTTTGTCATTTTCCTAAGTCATGGGTTTCTAGGATTTTCTAAATTATGTCACAGAGTTCTGGAGTTTCATAACCTCCTGACTTGACAATCTCTTTGTTATTGAAAACTTATAGATTTTTTAAAATTTACAACCTCTGACATGAGGTTCTGAGGTTAAGGTTTTGGGTGACTTAGCGATCTCTTTGTTATCGGCGATTTTCAGTCATCCAAGTTATAACTTATGTCTAAGCGGTCATGTATTCACTAGCCCCTTTACCTTGTCTTTCTAATCATTGCCCCATTTGAAATATTTGATCTTTTCCTAGGTTGTGGGCCAAAAATATTTCATCCCCCCTAAGTCTTATGTCCTAGGGCAGCCCCCTTTTAAGTCACGACTTATATGCATGTGTGTATTAACCCTTTAAATGTGCAGGTGGGCCCTTGATCAAATAATGAATATCAAAGTAAAAGCATTAACTGCATCTTGGCCATTCCCCACCAGCCCCACTCAAATAAAATATTGCTTTCCAAAAGGTAGCAAGGTTAGCGGGCTGGTGATGTGTCTCTGATGTGATCTACAAGGGCAAAAAACATAGTATTAAGATGCAATGTCACCATGATAAATGGAAAAGGGATCAATGATCACGATCAAGAGGATCCAACGGTGCCTGTTAGTTCTGTTGAGTTTTTGGTGGATCTTGGCTTGGTCTCGTGGGGTAGTAGAGAGCGGTGGAGATTAATCCATAGTGAAGACATGTTGATTGTTGATGAAGATGGTGGGACCTAGCAGGTGGGTGGCGATGGTGGATGATGACGAAGGTCAATAGGTGGCATAGCCCAATTGGGAAATTGGATGACTCACATCATTGTTGTAAGTCATGTGGTGTTGTGATGGTGCAGAGGAGAGGCTTGCCAATCAGTCATCTCCTATTTTTTGGCCATTGACCTAGGGTATCTAAGTATAAGGAGTAGCTACCCTTTAGGAGATGCTAGACCATCAGCTGGAAACACCAACACTTTCCTTTATTCTCCTTACTCTTATTGTTCACAACTCTATTTGGACATCTCAAAGCATTATGACCTTTTTACTTTTGAAAGGTAGTTTACCTTTGTACTTAATGGTGCCCTTTTTCATCCTTCTTACAAAATTAGCTTCCACATAATCAAAATCATCTCCATAAAAATCTTCAATTTTTTCTAATTTTCTTGCCTTAAAAGAAGTCTCTACTTTTGTACCATTTTTTCAAACCAAGCTTTCTCATTTCAAATGAAGTTAGTGTACCAATCAACTGGTCTCTAGAATAAGTATTAAATTTTTTAACTTCCTCTATAATATATACCTTTTCACTATATGAATCAGAAAGAGTTCTAAGAACTTTCTTTACTACCCTAGGTTCTTTAACTTGTGCACCAAGACCTCTCATAGCACTTACTAGTTCATCAATCCTCCACATGTAGGTAGAAATTGTTTCATCTTCAAACATTCACATGGTCTCAAGTTATGCCTTTATATTTTCAAACTTTGCTTGTTTGACCTTGTCATTTCCTTCATAAATTCTCTCCAACTCATCCCAAACTTCTTTAACAGTCTTAAGATTCATAACTTTAACCAATTCAAAATTTGAAAAGACTATTTGTCAAAATAAATATTTCCTTAGCATTTACCTCATATACCTTGATCTCATCACTTGTTCTTGGACCATTCAGAGGTGCAACATACTAATTCTTTATTTCCTTTTCGATTTCAAATCCATTGGCTACCAAATTTCCTTCCATCTTTTTCTTTCAGAATGCATAGTATGTTCCATCAAATCTAGGGTATTCCAACTTGATCACTATCTTGGATCTACCTCAAGCGGTTAAGCTCTTATCCAAGGAACCTTTCTTTGATACTAATTTTTGAATGAAAAAGACATCTAAGAGGGGGGGTGAATAAGTTGTAGCAAATTAAAACATCAAAACCCTCAATAGTAATCATATCCACATGCATTCATTAAACCCTTATTCTATTAAAGTGATTAATCATGAAATGAATATAACAAAAACTAAAATAAAAATACCATACACAAGACAACACCACATTTACATAAAAAAACTAATGAGGGAAAAACCATAGTGAGGATTAACTTACAAAATAAGTAATTACAAAATTGGTAGAAGGGCTCACTACCAGAATAGGACATACTGTCTCAAAAGGCTCACAGCTAGGGCTCATTGGCATAGAAAGAACACAAGAAGATAGAAGAGAAATGTTACACAAAAAAAATTCTCAATACAAGGAATCTACCACAAATACTCCAACACCTTTGCAGCCTTGTTTGCAATATTGTAGACACCTTTAGTTCATTGTATTCAAAGTCCAACACTTTGAATCTCACACTGCTTTGCTCAAAATCACACTTTACTCTTCATAAATTTGCATCACTTGCATCACATACCTCTTTTATTTTATGTTTTCTATCTTGAAAACCTTCAACATCTCAACTCATACTTATACCATCCTCAACCTTGAAAAATTTCTCCAAGGTCGACAATACACGCTTCATACTTTGCAATTTCAAATTAGGTCAGCACTAAACATTCCCATGATGTATAGGAATGAAAGTGGACCAAAAAAACACTTAGCTAGGGCCCAAATTAAATCTCACGTGCCACACCATTCCTTCATTAATACTTGAACATCTTCAAATGTAGTGTAAATGCCAGGTTAGTCATTACCCATGAAAACACATTAAACATTAAGTACACGCTTCCTTAAAACAATCTAAAACTCATGGACAAAAAAATTCACTTGAACATGATCCAAGATCATCTTGAAAACCAATAACTTCCTTTGCAATAATTTTTACTTGAATATTATAATTATACTGTTTATCTAGACAACACTACTAGATACTACAATACACTGTAACTCAAAAGACCTTCTAATATGCCTAACCATGAATTCTCTTGACAAAAACAAGAGAACAACACCATTAAATCTCCTTCAAAACCACAATTCATAAAAATAAACTATAGAGAAATGTGGAGAAAATACATTTCTCCTAGACATCTCTATACTACACTACAAAACCAGTTCACATACTGGTGAACACAACTTTCTCTGACCAACGATCTGGAAACCCAGATTCTGGATATAGAAACTCTAAAACATTCTAACCAAAATATCCAAGCCACAAAAGTAGATTTTCAACCTAGAAGAAATGAGAAGTAAAAATAGAACACGTTTGCAAGCTAGAACACCTTTGCAACACCCTATTTCCTTATTTTATCAATTTTCTTAGCATCCTCAACATCTTCATCAAACAACAAACTTCATCAACACATAATTGACATCAATGACAACACTAGCTTGTTGAAATCAGTGATAAAACCTCCATACTTGCAACAACATTATATATGTGAAGGAGTTACACTTGATAGCATGGCTTATGGGTTGAATGTGAATCACCTTGACTAGTCTTTGGATCATGGTTTTGGATGACCACTCTTGGTTACATGGTACTTTAGAGGAATCTTGAGACTACATTGATGAAATTCTTTGCTATATGTCATTGGTTTTATGATAGTTGTAAGAATATTGAACAAGGGCTCACTAAGTGGACCACTGGTAGATTTTGACCCATTTTTTGATGACCGTCCATCAAAATTTTGACGACTATTCGTTGCTATTATTGCGTCAGAATTTCGACGACATTTGAAATGTCAAAATTCCAGCCCGACATCATCGAAAAATGGGTCAAAATCTACCAATGGACTAGCATATTTAACAAGTTATATATAACATGGATAAGAGGTGTTTAAGTGATAATTACTATACTTAAATGGAGAACTTGAAAACTCTTTATATTTGTAGCGCAATGATGGATAGACCAATCATTGAGAGCTTTCACTTTGTCATATTTTCTATGCACTCCATTATGGTCAATAACAAAACCTATATATTTCATAAAATATTGACCAAAGAAGGATTTCTTTATCTTAGCTTGAATTTGGTGTTGTTTTATAAGATCTAAAGTAGTGCTAACATACTGTTCTAAAGATTTATTGAACATAATAATATCATATAAATAAACAACGATGAAATTTTCTAGGTGAGCTCTAAAAATATCATTAATGAGTCACATAAATATGGTAGGAGCATTACTTAGTTAAAAATGCATCACTAACAATTCAAAAATCCTAGATTTAGTTTTTGAGGTAGTTTTCCAACAATTAATAGGATCAATTATTACTTAATGATAGCCTAAAGAGAGATCCATCTTTATAAAATATCAAGCTCCCTTAAGATGATATAGAATGTCAGAAATCCTTGGGAAGGGATATTTGTTCTTCACAATGCTTTTATTTAAGGGTTTCTAGTCAATGACCATTATCTATTCATCCTTCTCCTTTTTTGAAATGATAAAGGCTAGAGAGCCATAAGGAGAGGTTCCATAATGGATCTTCCATTCTTCCATAAGAATTTTGATATGATTATATATTTCTATTATTTGTAAGAGGTGGTATGCTAGAAAATTTGGTAAGGAGGACCTTGAAACAAAATCTATAAAATTATTGATGGTTCTAAAAGGTGGTAAAACTTTGGGATCTTCAAAAATATTTATTATATATATATAGTATATAGTATATAATATATATGTAGTTATTAATATATAATATATATTATATACTATTGTTGGATGAATATTTTGTAATCCCTTTACAGATTATGAAATAGTGATTTCACCCACATTTATGATGTGATAAATCTCTCCTCTCAGAAAGGGGAGGCTCCCTTCTTACTACTTATTGAAACAAAAGTAAACTATGTTAAGCTAAAGTTATTTACACTAGCTTTAACCATGTGGGGGGTGTGTTACATTCATCATTTTCTCTCCTTTCAAAAAATATGTTTACAATGTTTCACGGTAATATTCAACAATGCTTTTACACTTCTAATATTTTTTAAAAATCAAAAGTGGCAAGGCACTATATTTTATTATTATATATATAATTATATTTACAAACCCTAGTTCGATGAGCATACCGACAGGAAAGAACCAAGTGAAGAAAACCTCTGGTTATAGCTCAAAAGTTACAAATTTTTTTACAATTAAGGACCATATACATTCAAAGAAGCCAATTTTTCCATTTGGCTTTCTTTTGACTTGTCGACTTACATGTCCAAATTTTCAAAATTACAATTTTTTTAACTATTTGGTACCATTTACATTCTTAGAATCCAATTTTTTCCTTGGAATTCATACATCACGTCAATCAAAATTCAAAAAATACTACATATACTACATTGTATACAGCTTGACATCCACCTTAATGAAAACTGATCCAATAAAGTAGCTTCCATATCTACATTGTTATAGGTTGACCAAAAAATTACTCAAAAAAGTTTACCTTCGAATACCTAGAAATGTTGAAATCATTTTAAAAAAACCCACTTTGTTTTTCACTTATTCTTCTATCTGCATATTCTCCATAGAATTCTCCCCTTGCTCACCATGTCCCTCATTCATGTTCCGAGAATTGAGCACAATATTCATATCCAAAACCATAGTTGTAGCTCAATTCCAAGTGAAATTCTGAACAAACCTCTGCATATTTTGTTGTGCACTAACTAGTTAATATTGAATAATTGAAGAAGCTGCATGGATACAATTATGATAAAGCAAGAAAGACACATAATGATATTTTTCTCTGAAACATTCAAACATTTCTCTCCCCAAATGAAGACTATATCTTGCTAATGCACTATTAAGATGACTTGGGTCAGAGAGCTACAAAGACTACTTGAATGCATCATAAATGTTAACCAAGGCCCTATTATAAGGCAAGAAGTGTGGCCAAAATATTCCACCCACATAACCCTCCCCCATGCCAAAAACATACTTATGTGCACATTCTACAAGAGCATCATTCTGCAAGAATATATCATTAACCATTTTTTCTAAAATTACAATCATAGAATCTAGAAATTGTAGCATATCCAAGAGGTTAGATATAAAAATTGACAAAATATTTCATGGGTAAAGCAACCTCCTTGATTTTGGATGGAAAAATTCTGTCCCAATAACACATTTGAGACACCTTAGCTTAAAATTTTTTTGCAGATGTCCTTCCTGTAAATGGCCTCTCCCATCTTTGCACTAGAAACCACACACGATAGTTCTTTAGACAATAATCCATCACTGTTACCCTTACAATTTTTTACAAATTAATCCTTCAGATGATAGTTATACACTTGTTATTTGTCAACAAAAAAAATTACTTGGTCAAATAAATAGAGGAGTTTTTTTTCATAAGATAATTAACTATCATGATGGCATCGAGTTTAGTATGTACAAAACTAAACTTTACCATCAGATAAATGAAATTTAGCACATGCTTGATTGATATCCTACACCTCTAGAATAAATGAATCATTTAACATTAAGATGCTAAATGTATTGAAAAGTGGTAAACCATTTTAAGAAATAATGAAATGAAAACACATGTTACCATGTCGCATGAATTAATGTTCTCTAAAAGGACAAATATAGAAATCCATGCGTACCATAGCTGAAAGATGACACTCCAAATTCCACTATAGAGTACTCAAGAATATGAAAAGGCTTAACCACACAAATGAATGATTACACCAGCTACCAACGTCATAACATGCTTAGATCATCATAAAAAATGAACGTGCCTCTATTTGAATTCAAATCATGCGAACCTGATATCACAATATTTGGCATACCCCCAAAACTACATAAACAATTAACTTTTGGATTTTTGTTATTCATTTGAAATGGCATACAAGCCATCTCAATTTTACTGGCACCACATTCTTTTGACAAGAACCAAATTTGCACATATGAATAGTACAATTCATATATAGGGTTTAAGCAGTTTCAAAATTTGTTAGCTTTTCTTGCATCACTTCAATACCTTTTGATGATATCATCAAATGCTTCTTAAAAAACATGCATCTGTAATTCTTTCATTTCTCTCTATATATCCAACAAAGAAGCTCCCACATATATAATTTTAAATTACACGTGTTGTTAGATCCTTAATTGTGTTGAATTAATTTTTCAACTTCATAGATCTGAAAGGAATTGGCACTTGTAATTGCCAATTACCCATGTGTTGGAAAGTAACACATGTGCAATTTCCAATTACATATGCATAGCCAGATCACCAAGTTTTTCTGTTTACATGGATCTAACCAAAAACATAACACATCTATAATTTCCAATTACATATATGAAGCTAGATTATTTCATTTCTTCATGAAATTTTTTCACATATATATGAATTCTTATTTGTAAAATATAACAAACCTTTTCTAACCTTCACAAATATTAGACAAAATTTGATATAATTTAGGAGTTTCCATGCTTAAACACATTTTCTATCTAGAGAAATCAAAATATCAAAAATTGTACCATGCCAAATTTACCAGATATTTGTGCACACCAAAAAATTAACTGGTTAAACTACTAAGTCTAACAAATTCTTTCCTCTTTTGATAGTAAAGTTTCTAAAATATAATGCATCTTACCTAGTGTAGCCACATGAGTAACTTCGTTATCTACTTGATCACGCCCATAATTTTCCAAAAAATCTTCAACCATATTTCCCTCTCTATATGTGTGCAAGATTTCATAATTTCCTATTTTGTCAAGCAATGACCATATCTACTTAACAATATATTCCAGCTTCCAATTCTGAAGCTTACGATCACGACATGCATTAATTAAAATCATTGAGTCACCCTTTACTTGAATCATAGGTAGTTTGAAGCTAAAGACTAACTTCAAACCAAATAAAAGAGCTTGAGCCTCCACAACATTATTGGTTCCAGACATCAAATTATTAGATTTTTCACATAACACTAAACCTTTATGATCTCTTATAACCACCCCTGCTCTAGATAAATTTGGATTTCCCCTAGATTCTCCATCTATATTCAACTTAAAGATACCTAAAGGAGGAGGAGACCACACTATGTAATCTCTATTTACCTTTGGGACATATTGATGAAGTTACCTTTGAATGGTAGAGATAATAAAGTCCATGAGGACATCAAGCTAGAATCCCAAGCAGTAAAAAGCAAGCCAACATGCTTTACTTTGTACACATAAGAATTTACTATTTCAAATATTGACCTTTCCAATAGTAATAACATTTGATCAATGTTCAATTTCTCCTTCCTAAAAATAATTCTATTTCTTTCCCACCAGATAGCCCATAATACTGAAGATGGTATGATGCACCAAATACTTGCAAAAAATGGTGTTTTATACAACTATGGCCAACTAGTGAATAATTTCCAAATGGTGTTAGGCATACTTGTTAACTAGTTCATTTTAGCCATTACAAACAACCAACAAATCTGCACTACTGAACACAAAAGAAATAGGTGATTTATATATTCAAACTCCTGATCACAAAGAACACATTTAAAAGGAACAACTATCTTTAGTTTAACCAGTTTATTCTACACTTCTAATATTAACCTAAGCAATAATAACCAATATTCTTGATTAAATGTGTGAATAATCAAAGATACTAGTATAAATATGTGATAAGTGACTAGAAAACACACAAAAGCATAAAGTATTTTCGCTGCCTTCAATGAGAGTTATGTAGTAACCAATGATGTAAGTTGAAGCATAAAGTCTTTCAACTCACTTCACAAAAAGAGTCACATACCAAGTGAATAATACCAAGCACAAAGTCTTCAAATTATCCTCCAGAAAGATTTTAAAATAATTGTATCACTAGTTGGAGCACAAAGTCTATCAACTAATAATATCACTGATCCACGAAGTGAATAAATACAAGCTCAAAGTCTTGATAATTCTCCACCAAGAAATGCTTTCAACACTCAATTTCAAGTAAATGATATAACATAAAGTTCATATAACTTATCTTGAAAGTCCTCCAATTGTAATAAAGAAATACCACTTATCCATTCAACACAAAAGAAATCAATAAGAATGACATAAGAACATCCTTACTCATACAAATTTGATTCAACACAAAGTTTGATATCAAAATTCACCTTCTTTATTAATTGGAATTGATCTTGCAATTTGAACTCAAAGTCTCAAAGTTGATTCTCAATTTTGGCAACACTTCATTACAAAAGATTAAAGGTCCTAATTACAAAAGAGCTCTCTCATATTTGTAGATGAGAACTAAAGAGCTATTCTAGGAAAAGTTTAACTACTTTGACTTATTCAACGTTAGAGACCAAAATTATTGGAGTTCATTGTTGTTACATGTATTCACAATTTTGCAAATGAAAAATGACATGTAAATTATCATACACTGATTATAAAAAACTTGTAAATGAAAAAAAATTGAAATCTAAACTAAGGCATGATCAACCTTCTTCAACATTCTTCATTAGGAATTCATCATGCTTCTTCAGGATCATCTGCACTTCATTTTCATCTAGCCCTGAAGTGTGTTTGATGATGTCACAAGCTCTTGATATCGAATTTCTAACATTGTTGCAAGATTTTTCATGTCACCCAAGGTACTATTTTAGGTTCTCTAAAGTTAATTGAATATCAAATATTCGATCCATTAGAAGCACTAAAAATGCCCATTCTTCAAATTCCTTTTGAATCATGTTGACAAACTGTTAAACAACATTATTTGGGGGAAGTAATTTTTTACTATCATCTCACAACTTACGTGGAATTTCTTTAATTTTGGAAATAAGTTGCAAATCATGTTCTTCACCAAGTTCACGTGTATATTGTAGATCATTGAGTAAGTTGGTGAGGACAGTCTCTTTGTGAATCAAAGACTCTTCAATTTCTACATACACGTCTCGATTGGGAATGATCCCAAGTTCCTCCAAGGTATCCAATTTGAGTTTTCTCATTTTCATCCAAGCTTGCACTTTGTTTTCCATATCCTCTTTCTCTTCAGAGAAAGCATTTGTAGTGTCATCCAATTTTTCCTTTATGCCTTCCATCTTTTCCATCTTCTCCATGGCAGATCCCAATATTTCTATTCCCAATGCAATCATGTGATCAAGATACTCATTGACCACTCTACCCATAGTATTTGTCTTTTCTACCTTCTAAATGATAGGATTTTCAACACCAACTATAATTTCCTCAGGCTCAATAGATTTAGAAGATTGGGTAGTCTTTTGTAGCATGACCATAAGCTATTTTATCTTTGCCTTATAGTGATTCTTCATCTTCTTCTCTTTGTACAATTTATCTATGAGAGAATCTAGAGTAGATTGGACATCTGCCTTTACACTCTCATGAGTTACCTTCCCCAGTTCCACCCTTGTGATAGAGTAGTCTATGATATCCACTTCTTCATAAGTTCTGTCAAAGGGAGGCTAAGCTATTTTTGCATACTTATTACCCTCTTTATCAAACAACATCTTGGAAAGAGTCTTTGCTTTCTTCTTAGTTCTTGTCTTGGTAGATGTAAGTTGTGCAAAGTAAAACTCATCTTGAGAGATGGCTTCTTTTTTGATGTATATCTAAGAGAGAAAACAACACCTTGACACACTTATTCAACTATATCCTCTTGGTAACATTTTCCAACTCAAACATTTGAATTAAGAGTCCCAAACTCAGTCAAGTTCTTCAAAACACTCAGTCAACACCATTAATCAAGATTAGTTTCCTTTATAACTTCTTTCAATAGAACATGATGGTTACAAATGAAAAAGTTATCTTTAGAAGCACAATCAATCAATAAAACATATTTCACCATTATTTGAGTCAAATAAATACCTCATAATGTCTTCCTTTTGAATCCTTATCATTCTATCATGACTGTCCTCACTTATGCAATCATGGCTCCATTGCTACAAATGAAAAATTTGACTTGTGAGCACAATCAATCTAGTCTATGCTTGATACACACCTCCATCTGAGTTAAATTAACAAGATTAAACTCCATCCTAACTCCCACAATGCAAACCATTCATATTTCAATTCTTCTTTAAAGACTACCCTGATTCCTTGTTGCATACCTGTTACATTCTACCAGAAGTAACTCTTAAATCAAAGCTTCATTTTATACTGTGATCATTAGTTTGGATACTCCTTTTAGGTTTCTAGAACATAACTACAAAACAATATTAGTTTCTTTGGAGTATTTGGTTCAAACTTGACTCTACTCGTTGCTAAACAAGCCTAAATAGGCTTCAACACATTAGGATTTATTGAATATACAAGGTCTACCTTTGAATTCCCTTTGCCAACCTTTCAATCACAATATTTTGGGCTGCACAAGGTTTATTTATCATTGAAAGTTCATCCCCTTCACCATCTTAGTAAACCCTAGGTCACAACTTCCTTAACTGCTCTATTTCAGACTGTATGCTCAGGAAACCAGTCAAACTTCATTCGACAACGCCTTAATATTTATACCCCTGACTTAAAATCACTTGAATATGAAGGCACACACATTGAAGAACTAAATCACCAAAACCCAGATGATTTTTCCAACAAATCAATGAGAAAGATAATTATCTGTAGTCTCAGAATACCTCAACAGAGGGTTTTAGTAGATTTAACAAAAAATACAACTCTCTCAAATTATAATTAAAATGCATGAAAAAAGATGGGAATGGAAGGTGATAGGCTATATCATCATTTACAAACTCTTAAACCTCCATGAGAGCCTAATATAAATCAGTACAGTACCTGGAAATATAGATTTTCTGTAGAAATTTCTTTAAACTAGAGATTTACTTTATTTTATCTTCTCATTCCAATCACCCTCAAAGGTTTTAAATGATACACAAGCCTTTTTAAATGCAATTACAATGTATAGAATCAATTTCCAACTGTTTTCAACTTCCTATTATTGATTAGACTCTAATGACATATTAACTCCTAACTTATGCAACTTTTACACTTTTTGAAAATTTGACATTTTTGTTGACATTTTTACATTTCTTTGCCAAATACTCATCAAATGACTCTTGAATGACCCCTACAAATTGAAAATTTTCTAAATGGAATCATCTACAAGGTAGAATCATGGTGATGTGAAGGTGATCCTACACCATTTTCTCCTGTTCGATGTTTGTGAAGAAAACCAAGGCGGGAGTAGTGAGCTCTCTTCAAGATGTGTAATCATTGTATGTGATGCAGTTGCTGCACTCACAAAGGTGGTAGTCATAATGGGAGGAATGTCAGCTAAAATAATATTTAGAATTTTAGCACTAGACACTTGAATAGATTCATTTAGGAATTTCTCTAAATCAAAATGTGACGTAAGGTCAAAAGATGGTGAGGAAAAACTTGGTAAAGACATAGGAGAACTAGACACATTATCTAACCCTTGTTTTGGGCTTTCAAATGATGACCCTAAGATAGGGGATGAGTGCACATAATGAATCAACACAACAAGTGCAAAAAAACTTGTTATTGAAGGAGAAACATTAACAAGAACACTAGACCTAGATGAAGTCATAGGAGGAGGAGCAAGAGTAGACACAACATTGGTAATTGAAGGAGAGGAAAAAGGAGTATCCTCAGGGATGTTCTCGTGAAGTGACAATTCTGATTCCTCATATATTTCCTCCTCAACTTTCCCCTCTTCTTGCACATGCCCCTCTTTTGTTTCAGTGGATGGCCCCTGTGTAGATTTCCTGCTCTTCTTCTTGCCACCCTTGACCACAAACTTGATCTTAGGCTTTGAAGGTCTACTAGAGCTCGAAGCATCAATTTTGTTCTTGTACCTTAGTTTAGACCTCTTGTTTATTTAAAATTTTGTTGTCTCATCTTCTAATCTAGTGAAGAAAGGTTTCAACTGTATTCCTCTTTCTTCTAACCAAATATTTGTGTTAGCTAAAATGGGTTCAAACCTCTCTTGGATCAAGATTACCTCTTTTTGGGACCATTGAATGGGAGAAAAAGGTGAAACTGCAATATTATTTCTTTCATAATCTCTATCCAATATGTGGTCATCATCCTCCATGTCTTCAAGGATATCAGTGAAATCCAATTCTGTTATCTGATCCAGAGTTAATCTGTAATAATTCATTTTTTTGATCTCTTGCTTCATCCTAATGTTAGCCCATATATCTTCAATTTTATGTACATGATAGAAAGCCATTTTGACTTGAGACTTCATACCTCTATAATCAAAATCAGATCTTGCTTTGAATTTTTTTATTATTACCTATTGCATTTTTGACCGAACAACCTTATCCTTATATGAAGTTTGGATAGAGTATCTTCCAATTGCTAATGTGAATTTGAATTCAGGTTTATGGGATTCCATTTGTTTACTATGCACTATGATGATCTATCTGCATAATTCCATCAAAACAATTTTATCACTAGGATAATGAGGAAGCATATGTAGATAACTAGCAAAACATCCAACTCGTAGATAAGTAAAAGTTGGAAATTGTAGATAAAAGGAACCATATTTGTTCACCACCTTCCATGCTTCATCAAATACTCTTTTATTCTCCAATTTAGGATCAAAGGCACACATGAGTGGAGCAAAGAAGGCATCATTTACCCTTCTAAAATGATTGATACTCCCTTTGAGGGTAAGTTGTGGGAAATAGTTGTAGACCTAAGTTACCTTCATGTCTCCCTCAGAAGTCAGACCTAGAGAATTCCTCATTGATGCTACAACATAGACCGAATATGAAGTCATATAAAACTTGTGCATTGTAAGCACTTGGGTCAATTGTTCATGGAGATCATTGTTGATTTCCTCACTCCAAAAGATTTCTTGCTTCCCTTTTAAAATAATCTTGATGTAAGTACATCCAATCTTCAAAGATAGATGTAGGTAAACCATGTATCCTACTAAGAAGAGTAATGAGGTCATTTACCTCTTCTATGAAATCACTACGAGGAGGATTCTTAGGCCACCTTACGATACCTAGTCTAGGGGCCTTCAACCATTTACTATTGATCATTCTTTTGGAAGAATCAAGATCTTTATCACACTTTGCCTATGCAGATTCTTTGGAAATATCCATATATGTGTTAGCACTTGGTCACATGAATAATTTATCAAAGAATTTAACATCTAATTCCATCATCACATTCCCATTTGAATCATGGACTTTCCTATCATCTTTCTTGTAATGGGAAGCCACCTGAAGTACAAACTTAGGATTCTGAGCTACTACTCAAAATGAGGCCATAAGATGTATATTACTCTGAATAATTGATTTTATTCCATTGTCCATGGGTTGTTTCTTAGTCCTCTCAATGAACTTGGACATGTCCACATGACTGATCTTTGTATCCTTGATTTCATCAACATTTGACAAAACCACTGTAGGGGGAAGCACACCTTGATGTTTGTACTTCATAGATTTCCTATTGGAAGAAGATGGATCTAACATTGGAAGAAGAATGACCTTGCAAGAATGCAGATGCGAGATAATCTCAAAAAATGTACACAAGAAACTACATAATCAAGATTAGCATTTTGCAGATGTTAGGAAAAATTTTCATTTAGGAAATAGTAGTGAGGGAAAAAAATAGAGTGATTGCTCAAAAACTAGGGTTTGAGCATGATAAGTGTGGAAAACAAAGTGCAATGGGTCAACTTAGCAAAGTAGGAAAGTTTCTCGTGTTCAAGAAAATTCTAGCAAAAATGTGCACATGCATTAGAAATTGGTGAGATTGCAAGTGGAAATTATCTTTGCAAAAAGTTGCAAAGTCATTAAAAATTAATGACATAGTAAGTGGGAATAAATTTGCTTTGTTGCAAAGTTGACAAAAATTACCGATCTTGCAATTTGGAATATCGCTTTGGTCTTTTGCTAAATCATCAAATTTTAATGATTATACAAGTCAATCTTTGTTTTTTTTGTTGGGTCAGATAAAAACCCCAACTCTACAATTGGAAGTTCAATCTTTGTTTGCATATTTGATAAAAAAATCCCATTATACAAATGTTACTTGGTAAAAATAATCATTTTGCATATGTGGGGTTTTCTCAGCTCATGCAAACAATACACATGAGTCTTTGTAAGGTTGGGTAAAAACCCCAACCCTACAAAGAACGTTGGGAGTTTTATTTGGTTTGCATGGGTGGGTTAAAACTATGACCATGCAAGGTAAATGGCATATAATCTATTGTAGGGTCGGGGAATTTCCCTGCCCATGTAATAGAAAGCATAAACATTGATCAATGATTGTATCATTGACAAAAAATGATGATGGTACAAATTAAAGTATTTTGTTCACATAAGGTAGGGTAAAAACCCCAACCTTACGATAAGGATGATACAAAGTTTTGAACTTAGTTTACATATGAAATTTAACCATGTATGCAAACACTCAACATGGGGTTGGGGAAAAACCTCGACTCTATGTCTTTGATTCTCCATGCTTTGAGATGTGATATTCATGGGATAATGAACACTCATTTTAAAGGTGATAAAACCCCTCAACGACATAGGATGGGGCATGGGTAATAACAAAAATGAAAACCCCGAGATTGCAAAGAGCCCAAACACTTCAAATATCATAGGTTAGGGAACAAGTGACAAATGGTAAATCAAACTCTCAAAAGCATAATTTTTTTAAAAGGCCTTGGATAAAATAAGGTTTGAATGAAATCTATAGGCATGGTAAGACAAAAATGAAAAGAAACAAGAAAATTTAAAACATAAATGATATTTGCAGCAATCAAAACCTTCATTGAAAACAATGGAAAACTATAAAATGCAAACTCTAAAAATTAACAAACAAAATGTAAACTAACATAAAGGAAAAAAAGGGGTAACATACCCAAAGATAACATGATGGTAAGAAAAATGAAACCCTAGCAATAAAGACACAAAAAATCCACTCCAAAACTTGTGCATGAATAGTATACAAAACCCAAACAAACTCACAAGGGGAAGGAATAACAAACAACAAAAATAAATGAAGAAAAACAAGTGAAACATTTAAAAATCCGATTTAAAAAGACATTTAAACAATAAATGCAACTTGTGTGGTGAAATTGTAGGAGTGGATTTTTCTAACGACCTTGCAATAAATTAGATTTTGTTTATAACTTGCAAGGTTATCAGTTTTGAACATTTATGCAAATAAAACATAAGTAACTTGGAGGGTTAGGGAAAAGCCCTGACCTTGCAAGTATACAAATTTTTCTCCTGCAAATTTATTTTCACAACTTGAGCAAAGAGATGAAATTTGACAAACTAACAGAGGTTAATGCTCAAAATACGTTATGAGACTTAAGACTACACACAAGGGAAAATTCAGATTCACCTTGTTTCACATGCTTAGAGTACACAAGCTATGAAATGGATAAGTTTTGTAAGGGTTATCATGTGAATCAAGTGCAACTGAATGCAAGGATCTAACAACTATATAAGCTATATATAGTATATACATTATATATTATATACTATATTATAATATATATAGAGTGAGAGAGAGAGGAAGTGAGAGAGAGAGAGAGTTATCTAGGTAGGGTGGGAGGGAGAGACCTGAGAGAGAGGGAGGGAGTGAGAGTGAGATAGTTATCTAGGTATGGTGGGAGGTGTAAGAGTTGGTATAGAATATTCCACACCATACAATATTTGGATGAATATTATAGCCACCCAAGATCTAGGAATTTCATGAAAGCACAAGAGAGATCAATATATAATTCTTAATATTGCAATGGAATGATTATCCAAGAATTCAATATGACAATTATTGATTTATACATGAGACCACTTGATTATATAACCAAGGGAGAAATAGTATTAAATGGGATTATGACAAGTACATCTTAATACTATGACATGTGACAACATATCATAACTACCTAGGACACGTGTTAAAAGTAAAAAGATAAGATAATATCTAATGACAACTAACACCTTTTAGAAAGATTCCTAGATCTATGCTAAACTTCTCTCGGGAGGATGCAAATTATCTTGATTATCCTCCTTAGCTTGGTGAATGATAAAATGTTGATTGTTTCAATAATTTGAACTATTTAATAGTAGGTTAATTAAAAAAAATGATTTAGCACTAGAGGTAGAAGAAAGCTTATATACCTTACCATCTTTTATATTTGGTAGGTGTATAGGAATTCATCATAAATTAAACTATGATCATATTAGAATGGCTACCCAAGAAGGATACTTGAGCAATCTAATGGTGTTACATAACAATACAAAATATTATTGAACAAACCTTGTTAATTAACTTATGAAGCCCATGTTCATGTAACCAACTTATATGGTTTGATTGTGGATGATCATATGTGGGGAGTTGAAGAGTGGTCACCAAAATTTATCAATTGGATTATTTTTACTTCCATTATCAACAATCAAAAGAGCCATGATATTCTTGATTTGATGGTTTTATGTGAAAATAGACTCACAAGAGGCATTAGAGTAGTTATTGTTGAACATCTAGAATATTGAGGGGGGGTGAATCAATATTCCATAAAAGAATTCACATAAAATCCATCTAACCATTATCACAATTTTGATTGAATCAACAAGAGAGAACATAGAAACAAATCAATACCATACACATGAACACCAGGATTTTTACATGGAAAACCCAAAAAGGGAAAAACCATGGTGAGGGTTAACTCAAAATATATTATATCTAGATACAAAATATTATAGGGCTCACTGCTAAGACTCACTATCCTTAAAAAGGCTCACTGCCTAAATACAAAGATGGCTAATTGCCAAGATACAAAGATAGTGGCTCACTGCCAAGAGATTGAATTGATAGGATACACCTTCAATGTGCAGAGTTCAATTCCAATGAATCTTAGAATATGAAGTACTGCCTCACATAGTAGTTGCTCAACATCTCTACTCTGATCCATGACTGATAAAGCATTTAGGCTTGGACCTTTCTTCTACACACAAACTTTTCTTCTCGCTCACTCTCATATGTATTTCTCCACTTCAAAAAATCTTATATATATACAAGTATATCTTAATCATCAATTAGGTTGGCCTAATTAGATGAAAAAAATAAATCAAAACACTCTTTGTTGGCACCATAAAACATTTTATCCATGTAGTGCATTTTACCAACTCAGCTAACATCCATAAGACATAACTAGTCTCCATAATGTATTGCATACGCTAAGTCAGCCAAGACTAGAACACAATTCTCCAAACCAACAAATAATTCTCAAAGCAAACACCTTCTAGATCTGAGAACACATTAATTTCCCATCATACCACCAACATAGAGACTACCAAAAAAACTACATCATAAGAATTTTTACCTTAATAAAATGAGGAGTCTCACACACAACATGCTGAGCAAGGAACAACAGTAGAATACAGAGTTGAACTCTGTCAGAGATAAAAAAATTTCTCACAACCAAAATGTCTCAAGATCTAGGATATAATTATCTAAATGAGTCATGATAACATGGTTAAGAGATTAGAGTCATATCAGATCTTGCGGTGATTTCCGAACTCAAATACCAACACACTGATCCACCACAAAAGAGCATTACCAATAGAGAACAACTTCTGGTAAACCAAGTAGACTTCTCATATAGTTATCATCATGTTGAGATCAATGAAAACATAGAACAACCAGCACAAATTATCCATACTTCATGCAAGACTCCATAATCCCAATAGTTACCTCATCCAAATTTCCTTGTTGTCATCCTACAAGGAGTGTTTTACCTCTCCCTTACTTTGGAGTACCCTACACTCCCCTACACTCCTTAGTGGAGTGAACCCATTGCTCATGATAACTACAAAACTATTTCTTATTAATAGTGGTAGTGGATTGAATGCCTTGTTTTTTTACAATAGCCACATGTTGGGTGATCCTTCTTAGATGAATTCCCTTTTAAAGAGGATGAAGAATTAGTGGAATCATGTGATTGAGATTCCTTGGCTACTCCTATGACTTGTGTTTTTATTTTTTCCTTTGTCATATGAAGCCTTCTGATCTTCGGTGCCTTGTGATGCAATAAGTACATGTGATGTGGAAGACTTCAACTTTCCCATGAAGCAACTTAGCCTATTCTCAAGTGAGAGATGAAGCAAATTATTCAAGTGATGGCATAGTGAATATGTTACCAAGAGAATACTTAGTGGTATAAAAGGTAGATACAAAAATTGAATATTTTGGTCCAAGCTTGGAAAGAATGAAAAGTATCAACTAAGAGTCCTCTTTCTGAATACCGCACTAAGTCAACTACAATCTAAGATATTTGATTTTTCTGAAGGAGTCCTAGATTCTATCAAAATCTAGAGGATTTAAGCCAATAAGCTCATTCTTCAACCAAAATCCTCTCATAGTATCCTACTTCCCAAACAAAGACTTTAATTGAGTCCATATTTGATTGGGTGTGGTGCAAGATTCAACATGAAAGAGAAGATAAGGAGACATAGACATGCATAATATCCCAAAAGCCTCAACACACCTGTTAAACCATTTTCTCTTCTCAACAACACCTGTAGGCTCAAGTTCTATACCCATGGTCACTTTGTACAACCCTTGTTTCTTTAGATGAATCTCCATTTATTTTTTCCAACCATAATAGTTGAATGGAGTAAGGGGAGTAATGTGGTGTGGATCTATGATTATTTGATAAAAAAAGTACAAAAATGAAGTAATGCAGTAGTATGTACCCTGAATATGAAAGAAAAATCCTCTTTGATCCCAAAAAAATTGCCTAATTTGCATGTTTTCTAAGAAAATAACCAAAAAGGAAACCTAAGATCTAATGAAATACCAGGTAACTAGTAAATATTCTAAAAAAAATTGTTTGAGATCTGTGTAGAGGAAAAAACCAGCTTTCCAACACCACTTGAGTCACAAAAACTTGATAGTCTAGTCAAAAGTTATGGTCTTTTGATTGCAAACAACTGAATTTGACTTTAGAGGCTTGTAGAATTAATTAGGAGAAAATAATGGAAAATGCTCTACAAATCTGGAATGGGACCAAAACCAACTTTTTGGTGATATAATTTTTTTGAAAATCAGAGATTCTATGCCCAAGATATATCCAATTTTGCAAAAATTTCCCAATTTGTCCCTTAAGGAGCACTAGGGGATAAAAAATAGCCCCTAGTCACATACACGACTAGAGGGCTAGGTGCCTAGGGGTTGTTGGAGCCCTTGGTCACTAATGTGACTGTGAGCTAGTGGAGTAGAGCCCTTGGGGGCTAGTGCTGAGCACTTGGACATGCACTGGACCACATGACTAGAAGTAAAGCCCTTATGGGCTAAAGTGGAGGCAACAGGGTGTTTGATCGGTGGCACCTCTTGAGCATAATGCTCTTGGTGGCCTGTAGGCTAAGCATCACCGATGCCTTTAAAATTAGTGTTGAGAACTTTTTTTATAGTGTTGGGTGATTTTCTATATTTTTTTTAATGTTTTTTGAAATTCGATTGTATGATAGGGGTTTTGGGGGCTGTACGACCTACATATCCAGTTTTTTTACCTTTTTTGCTCTTGATGCCAAAGCTAGTCAAATTTATATCAAAGTTGATTTCTTTGGCCTTTTGATCATGATGGTGAGGTTAATTTTTCTCCAAGATGCACCAAAAAAATATCATGGCCTAATCTCTTCAAAAATTGAATAGGGGACTACAAATTTGGTGCTCTAATACCATGTAGAAGTTGTTGATTCAACCCACAAGACCTAGAAATCATATGCAAGCAAGATTGTGCTTAATAGCCTGAGAATTGTATTGATGCAAATAACCTAAATGAAAATTACAATGTAGAGTCAATCCTTATGAAAAGGAGATAGAAACCCTAGATCTAAACCCTAGGTGAGGATTAAATTAGCCTCTAACAAGTGTCACCATCCTATGCAATCAGACATGTTTTATTAGCCAATATAATAATTAAAAAGGAAATTCCTAAGTTTAGCTTAAGTGAATAAAGTAAAAGGTCATCTAATTAATTAGATGATTAGCCTATTAGTCCAAGCGCATTTCTCTACAAGTGCATTTGTAAATTTTATTGGGCATTAATTTTGAAATATTTTAATCAATTTTAATTAGATGCATCGTTTTTTTATGAATAATTCTAGGAGTTGTTTTTATCGACACGTATTCTTGGTTTGCATTAGATAATTTTGGTTAATTATTTCTTATTTCAATAGGTTTTTTGGGACTTAGTTTCTACAGTCATATTAATTGGTATTAACTAGTTACCTTATTCTCTAATTTTTCTCATTTCATGAAGCCTTTTCATACACTTTCTTTTTCTTTCTCCACTTCAATCTGCTTGGGTATTCATTGCTTGTTCCTTCTTATGGTACTTATCAATTTTTTCTAAATAAACAAAAAAATATTTTAATTAAAATTTCAATTATGTTAAAAAGAATAGAATGATCACAAAAGAAATATATTGATCTCAAATAGAATCTTAAAATTAAAGTAAATAATTATTTCTTGTATTAAATAAATGATCAAAATGATGTTAATAGTAACTGAAATTGACAATCAAAAGTCTTCAAACAAATAAAATGTATGTAATAATCTATTTTTTAAATTTTCAATGCAATTCAATCACTTGCACTCATATAAAATAAAAATATCTCATAGAATATCAAAGGAAACTATGTAGAAAGCATGTGCAAAGTTGCAGTGAGACCAAATCATGGGTTTCATGTATCTTTTGCCTCTTGTGTAGTTATTTTTATAATTTTTAAAAAATTATCAAAATCTTAAAATGTGAGCATGCTATGTAACACACTTACATTACATAGCACACTCACATTTCATATTGTCTAAAATTTATTATTATTTTTGGTTTAGAATGGAATTGGATTGGGTAGTAGGTTTTTATTTGGTGTTTACCATAGAAAATGTACTTTTTACCACCCATGTAAAAATTCAAATGTGAATTCCACAATTTTCATTTCCAAAGTCACCCGATTATTCTCGGGTTCTCTTTCCGGGGTAGTCTCTAAAGAGCCCTAAAAGAAAAAAAATGTCAAATTATGACGAAGTCATTCTAGGAGATTGTGGCTCATAGGAATGATTTTTTTTGGACCTAAAAATGGATATCAAATCCCTTCAAACCAAAACCTCTTTGTTTTGGTCAAATCAACACCATTTTGGTCTAGTGTCAAATGTATTGAAAGAAATTTCAATGGAAAGTAGTACAAAAATGGAAAAAAAATTTCTTTTTGTTTTGTGCATCATAGAGGGAAACCAAGTATACCAAAACATCAAGGTGGGTAGATAAACACTAAGGAAGGCCTCCTTTTTTTCCCCAAGTCCCTCGTGATTCCGGAGTGCACTAATCAAAGGTAGTCTTAAAAGAGTCGTAAGAGTAAAAAATGTAAAATTATTAAATTTTTAATATTTTTGACAAATGGGCACTGTGGACATGTCGATGTAGGTAGGTAAATTCTAGGGAAGGTATCTTTTCTTTTCCCAAGTAAACTGATTATTTTGGGGTGCTTTTTTTTTGGGGTAGTCTCTAAAGAGCCCTAAAAGCAAAAAATTGTCAAACTATGACAAAGTCATTTGAGGAGCTCATGGTGGGTAGGAATTCTTTGTATGGACATATAGGTGGAATTTGAATCCCTTCAAACCAGCCTCTCTTATTTTTGGTCAACTTAACACTGTTTGTGTGTTCTAGTGTCAAATGCATTCTTGCAAAAAATATCAGTGGAAAGCAATACAAAAATGGAAAGAAGCATTTTTTTGTTTTGTGCATCATGGAGTGAAACCAAGTATACCAAAACATCAAGGTGGGTAGGTAAACACTATGAATAGCCTCATTTTTTTGTGCAAGTTCCCCCCATGATTCTAGAGTGCACTAATCCGAGGTAGTCTTGAAAGAGCCGTAAGAGAAAAAAATACAAAATTGTTAATTTTTTTAGTATTTTTGACAAATGGGCAGCATGGACACATCGAGGTAGTTAGGTAAATATTAGGGAAGTTCAAATTTTATTTCCCAAGTCACCCAATCATTTTGAGGTGCTCTTTTCAAGGTAGTCTCTAAAGAGCCCTAAGAGCAAAAAATACAAAAAAAAAATTTATAGTATTTTTGACAAATGGGAAGCATGGAAATGTCGAGGTAGGTAGGTAAATACTAGGGAATGTACCTTTTCATTACCCAAGTCACCTAATTATTCTAGGGTGCTCTTTTCAGGGTAATCTCTAAAGAGCCCTAAAAGAAAAAAATTGTCAAACTATGATGCAATCGTTCTAGGAGATTGTGGCATGTAGGAATGCTTTGTTTGGACCTACAAGTGGATATAAAATCCCTTCAAACCAATCTATCTCAGTTTTTTTCAACTCAGCACCATTTGTCTGTTCCACTGTCAAATGTATTTTTACAAAAAATGTTAGTGGAAAGAAGTGAAAAAATGGAAAGAAGCATTTTTTGGTTTTATGCATCATGGAGTGAAACTAAGTATACCAAAACATCAAGGTGGGAAAGTAAACACCACAGAAGGCCTCCTTTCTTTTTCCCAAGTCCCCCTGCGATTCCAGAGTGCAAAAATCTAAGGTACTCTTGAACGAGTCATAAGAGCAAAAAATGAAAAATTATTAAATTTTCAATATTTTTGACAAATGGGCAGTGTGGACACATCGAGGTAGGTAGGTAATTACTAGGGAGGTTCTCTTTTTGTTACCCAAGTTACCCAATTGTTCTGGGGTGCTCTTTTTGAGGTAGTCTCTAAAGATCCTTGTTGTGCATGTTTTGCACACACGCCTCGTCGAAGGCAAGGACCCCCTTTTTTTCACTTTTGCCTTACTCTTGCTGACTTGGTCCCTGCTCACATTTTTTTGCTTTTGCCTTCATTTTTTTGACTTTGGAGACAAGTTTCCTATGGATTTGGGATGTTTCTATGATGCCTAAGTGAATTTCCAAGGTTTCGTTAAGTTTTGTGAAGTTGCAAGAATTTCTTTTCGGGTTGTTGTCCCTCCATCGTCATCAACGAGAATTTCATTGTGGGTCATCGTCCCTCTGTCACCGTCTGTGGGAATTTCTTTGTGGGTCATCATCCCTCTATCGTTCCTGTGGGAATTTTTTTACGGGTTGTTGTCCCTATGTCGCCGTCCATGGAAATTTATTTGCGGGTCATTGTCCCTCTGTTGCCGTCTATAGGAAATTTATTTGTGGGTCACCGTGTGCGATTTTTCGTGTGTGGATTATCGTTATAAAGGGAGAAAAACCCTTTGGATTCCCCTTCCAAATATTTTCATTTCTAAAAAAAGGGTGCAAACTTCAAGTTTTCATCATCTAGAGCCTGTAAAATCAGTGTCTTCACATGCCTAAAGGGGTTTGCGTCAAAATTTCCATGTGTTTAGACATTATGGAAATTTCACTGTGGAAGTGAACTCGCGGAAGTCCATCCATGAAATTCCATTGCCATCTGTGGAAACTTCTTTGTGGGTCATCGTCTCTCTATCGCTATCTGCGGGAATTTCTTTATGGGTCATTGTCCCTCCATCACCATCCATGGGAATTTCTTTGCAGGTCACTGTCCCTCCATCACCATTTGTGAGAATTTTTTGTGGGTTACTATCCCTCCGTTGTCGTCCATGGGATTCCTTATGCTCAATGTCATTTTTAAGGCAAGGAACCCTTTGGCTTCCGCATTCCATATTTCTGCATTTTTTTGAAAAGGGCCAAATCATTAAGGAATAGGTCTAGGCACCCTTCTAATGCATCTTCCATGTGCTTAATTTGGAAAAACTCAAAATTTCTAAGAGTTGCGGCTTTGCGGAACTCTACATGAAAGTTATCATCTCTTGAATGTTGTCACTTAATGATTGAGCTTTAACTCCTTTCCACCTCACAACACCCACATACTTCAAACCCGCAAGAGCATCAAAGCTTCATCTAACAACTTCAAGTTTCATGACCCATTTTTTCCCTTAATCATTCCTTAGGATATTTTCCCTTTCACTGTCATCCCTCCTAGGCTGGTGGTTGGTAGCTCCCTCCCACATCTCCTAAATTGGTCAAAATTTTACATGTATCCCTTAACATCTTAGTCACCCGCAGGTCCCACAATAGACTTCTACTTGCTGGTTGCCATGCTCTAAATTCTGTTGCTTCATGGTAGAGACTCCAAACATCCTTTAACCTTCCTACACTCGCACCCCTGAACCCACATTCATGTTTATGGTCCAAATGAGCTCCAAATGTGAAACAATGATGAATATTGTGATCTGTTAATGATGCATGGATGTACTAACAATGAGTTTTTAGGATTTGACTGACATTTTCCTTGATTTATGTATCAAATCACTTACTGCACCTCTTGTTTTTAGGATTCATGGAACCATGCTAAAGGCATAGATTTTTTTGTGCTAAAAGGGTGATTGTGACCACCAAAGGAGCCACTTATCTGAATATTGATGTCAAGGGGAGTTCTACCTAATTGAATAATTCCACTTAAGAATCTGTGTCAAGCAATGCCAAGTTGAGAAATGCTTTGAAACAAGGAGTAGGAGGGATCTATTTTATTTTCCACCAAATGATTATGATTGTTAGGAGTTGTTCACCAGAATCAGGAGCAGCACACCTACTTCTCAGAGACACTGATTTGTAACAAAGAATGCAACAAACACATCAGACAAAGGGAAGCCTTTAGCAGTTTCAACTACAATAGGGAAGGCCACTAAAAGACAAAAATGCTATAGTGCTAGCATCACTAGAAGACAAAATAGCCTATTTTAAATTGAGAAATATTGGGGGTAGGTGAAACCCTAGCTTGTAGTGAATCTGAGCCACACATTATAATTAAATCCTTGCCATTCATTTGGGCTTTCAAAAAATATAAATAGGTGCTTGCTCCTCATTTGTAGGGGGTGGTGAATTGGTGTAAGAGGCATACTACAACAATAAAAGGAAGCATTGCATTTTTTTATGGGTGTTCTATTTAAACTTGTTCATTGTGCATGCATGATTCAGCCTCCATGTAAGTTTTAGCTTTTAGTTTCTTGAATGTCTTTAATGGTGGTTGTTGTTATAGTATTTGATAGAATTCTTTCCCATACTTTTGGAACTTGTTGATGAAAAAATATTGTGTAAAGTTAGACTGAGCTTGTTTATTCCATTGTTGAAACTTAGTTCAATTATATGTTCATGAAGTGAATGCACAATCTAAAAAATATGCAGACCTTAGGAGATTGTACTAGTTTTGTGTAGCTATAGGTTCCTCTTGGTCAAGAGAAACTTAGTTTATGAGAGTCTTTCTACTGTAGCATCCTCCATTGTTATTGTTCATTTATATCTTAGATTTAGAACAACCCTCTCAAGCCTTTCCTCTTTTGCTATTTCTTTTAGTCCTTTGTTAGAGTAGGATTCTAAGCATTAAAACAATGCCAAATTCGATGAACATGGTGAGTTTTAGCTTGCTGTTTTGAGTGGAAAACCACTGTTCATTCACTTCTAGCACTTTGAAACTCCATTTGTAGACCCAACTTCCCATGTTTTGTAAACCATAAAGGCCACCCTATGATTACCAGCAAATCACATCAACCAATTGAACTATTCCAAGCATTGTCATGACCTGACACTCGAGAGACCTTGGGGTAGTAATCTAGAACTTATTTGTAGATTTATACCTTTCAAGAGAGGTAAACCATTTATGTTTTGCTTGTGTTGAGAGGTGCAAAAACGCCCATCAATAGAACTAGTGCTAGAGGGAGGGAATGGTTGAGCACAAGGTTGCAAAGTTAGAAGTTGGAAGTTGAATGCACCTTCAAGTAAAAATCTAAGATAGAGAAGATCTCATCATATGTTGGAATTTTAAAATAAAAAAATTGGAAGGAAAGGCAACATCTGAGCTAAGATGGAGTAGCAACTTCAAATCAACATCACTCAACCACATGAAGATCTAAATAGGAGATTGAGGAAGCCATTGCAACACTTTGCATTGGCAGACAAATGCAGAATCCATGACACTCGTAGACACAATGAATTGGAATGTCTAACATTCTTGGGAAGAGTTGAGATAGTTTTGCAAGGAGAGATCCCCTTTTGGGAAATATACCAACCCTTAGCTCCACCAAACCGAAAATAAGAATTGATTAACATGGTAGCCAAGGCTTTCAAGGAGTTGATTCAAGAACACTTGAGTAGCAAGGATTGGCTAAGACTAGGTGAGGTACTAATGGCCGGGTGGTGTAGGGTCCATAATGCACCACATTCTGAATTTACTTGCCCATCATGTGCATACATCATTTCCCAAGTTAGGATCTATTTAGACAAGTTAGAGTAGCCAACTCTTAATGAAGAGGAGTCATCTATTGAGGAAGGAGAGTAGTCAAAATTTGGAGGAAAGCACATTGAAGCTAGACCAATAAATTCTATAGAAGTAAGTACTGGGACAACATAAAATGTGGTTGAGAATCACAAGGAAGGAGTTAAATTCCTTGGGACAACAAGGAGCCCTGATGAAGGGTTAGTTGGAAAGGGATTAGAGGATATTTTCTCCATCGGTGAAGAACAACTCTCCACTCAAGAAGAAGAAGAACGAACAATTGAAAAACCATATATAGAAGATGAATCAACATAATTTGCAACACTGTATGCTGGGGCAGCCAACACAAATTCCAAAGATTAGGAGGAAGAAGAGGTTGAAAGCCTTGGGGCAACAAAAATTGATGATGAAAGCATAAGTGAAATAATATTTGAAGACCCCTTCTCGATGAATGAAGGAGATCAAACTAGTGAAAAGGAATATCTAGAGGAATGGGAACAACCATAGGCCATGACTGTCTACCATCAAACTTCCTTCCTTAATGTTGATGATGATCCAGTGGCGGAAATATATAATGAACTCATCTCAAGACTCATGAGGGATTGGTCCGAGCTGAGACACCAAGTAGATTTGGAGGTGTTGCTGCTACCAAATTGGTGCAGGCTCCATTATTTGGTGCATTCAGAGTTCATGTGTGAGCTATGCAAAGAGGTCATCAAGCAAGTTAAATAACAAGTAGGGAAACCAAGTTCACAACATTAGATGACTGCTTCAAGAATTGAGCTAGAGGTCCAAGAACTTGAACCAAGTAATGGCTTGATTGAGAGCCACTCCCAAGAAGGAATTGGGGCAGTGATGGAGGGAGAACAACATAGTCTTGAACCTTTAAATGATGAAGAAGGTTGAATGAGGGAGTCATCCATTGATCATCAAGTGCCTTCCCCTCTTGTAAAGCATTTATACGTGATGGATGATAGACTTTATTGAGGACTTTCAGAGGGAAATCACTCATCATACATTGATCCACTTGATGGAATAGTGTCCCTTGTTGATTTCTTCCCACTTGGAATTGTACCACAGAGGTATAGTGATACTGAGGAGGAATACATTTTAGAGGTTGGTAGTGACGAAGACATTATTTGAACCTCTGGATGATGAAACATTAGAGATCTCGGATTGGGAAAGGAACTCCACTTCCATATACATTGATAGTGAAAAAGAGAAAATAAGCAAACATCCTAATGAGCTACATGCGTTGTGTTGGCCTCCTACAATGATCTAACAACTAAGCCCTTACAACTATGATTTAGAGATTGTACATCTAATTTGAATAGCTATTTCAATCATCATGAAGGTGCATTTAACTTGTGAACCCAAGGATGTGAACTTGAAATGGGTTAGCACAGTATGTGCACTAAGGGTCCAAAGTAAACATATTCATTCTACAACTAAGAAAAACATAATGCTGAAGGTAAATTGCATGGAAAGAAATAACATAAGTGTTGTGCATCAACCAAAAACTATACTAAGTTGAAATGCATGACATAAATGAAAATCTAAGCAAACAAAGAGGAAAATACTCTATCTTCTTTAGCTGTAGGAACAGTCACATAATAGAATTCTAGTGGGTGCAGGAATAACCAGTGCCATACTTTTAACTAATTACTGAATATAAAGTAAAAACTAACCTAAAGGATAGAATTCTCACCAAGTGGGCCCCCTTGAATGAGTATCCCTTAAGACAAATGTAAACTCAGATGCACAAACTTATAAACTTGTTTTATTCATTGAAAAACACAAATACAATAGAGCATCATGGTTGTATTATTTAAGAGCTAAGAATGTGAGTACATCATCAGATTAAGAAACCTCTTTTGAAGGAGCATCCAAGTCTTATTTATAGGGAGAAAAGATACTAACTAATCACCTAGCAAGGTGGCCAAATCCAACAGATTAGGAGGACACCATTTTAGGGAAAGCATAAAAAGTGGAGAGGTGGTTATACATGTGAGAAATTTGGTTAGACATGTTTTCCTCAATGTAGATTTAGCACAACAGTAACACCTATATTCGTTCAACAGACAATTAATAAAATTTACAAGGCGGTTACAACTTCGATTTGAATGAGGAATCTCTCGCTGTCAAGAGTCTTCTCTTCGTTTAACTTTGAATGACCACCTTGTTGACCATTATGGCGAATGACTAGTTGGTAGAATCTTCTTTAATTTTTTAGGCTACTAATTATATTTGAAAAACAATATTAGTATGCACAACAATTGCATATTTGTAACTATCTTAAAGTAGCATTCATTAATCCACATGTAAAATCAACATTGATAGTTTGTATAGCATGCCAATGTCATTAAAGATTATAAAAATAATCTTATGCCCAATGTCCATGGTTTTGAGGAAATATCATAAAAACACCAACGTCCAAGCATCAAAGTCTATGACAACTACAAAAAATAGACAATAAACTTCTATCAAAATTGAGTCATAAACTAGACTCATCACTCCCCCCAACCTAAGAATTTGTTGGTCCTCCAACAGAAGGAGGGTTGTTCCTTTGCTTTGTTAATGCCCTGAAGTTTGCAACTGCTATCTATCCCACATTAGTTTCTACAATGTCTAAATTATGGTCCCAATAGAACCCTCGCTATTTGTCCAATCTGCTCCATCTTTGTCTCTCTATAGCTATATCATACTAGTAAAACCTAAAATTTGGCACAAGCCACAATAAGATAGGTGGCTGAAAAGTTAGTGGGAGCCAAAATAGTTTCTTTTCCCTTCCAATCTATATATATCTATCAACTCTCTTAAGTGTTGCAACATAGTTTTGCATAGAGTGAGGCTCAACTTGTTTTAACTCATTAGTTAGGTTGTTCCACCTTTGTGATAGGTATCCCATCACAAGTTCTCCTTTGGTTTTTGCTACCTCTTCATATTCTTTTTAAACTTCCTCTCAGATAGGATGCTATTGTCATACCTTGGTCTGTAAAGAATTTTGTGCCAATCCATGAAAATGATCCCTAGGTTTCTAGATTCAACCTTGATGGACATGGGAGTGTGGGATTCATTTTGCTTATAAGTCCTGAATTGTTTTCCCCAATTAATCTCATTCTATATCCAAGACATGAATTCCCTTAATTGGACATCCCCAACATACAACAGTGGATTCCAATCATGGTCTTGGGTCACAGCATAATTATGTAAGTAAAATTCACACAACAAATTTTTCATTTCAAAAAGAGCAATCCTATAAGCATTGAAAAATTCAAGATGAGTCTCAATAGAAGGATTCAAACCTAAAAAAATATTTTCTAGTTTAAAAGAAAGATACTTCTCCTTCAGATACAGGGCATAGACCCTTGGAGGAGTCGTGCATTCTAATATCTAAGGTACCAAGGCTATCATATTGTCCACCTTCTTCTTTAAAGTACCAATTTCTACATCCTTGCCTTCAATCTCCTCATCTCTCTTTTTAATTTCTTTCTTTAGCCTGTGTTTCCCCTCCTTCCATTCTTCTTCCCTTCTTTGCATCTCTTTCCATAAATTCATAGCTACCATGTGCATTGAAAAATTAGAGGGCCTATGTATTCCTACTAGATTTTTTCTTGGCATAGATGCTTGTTCTTCCTGTAGCACTGGTTGTAGGGATTCTAAATTTTCAACCAATTTTAGCTGTAGGGGTGTTGACTATTCTCCCAATTCTGGTTGTAGGGCCTCTTGTTGCAGGAACTCTTGATTTTGTTGTAGGAAATCTTACTTCTACTCTTGTTGCAAGAACTCTTGCTTCTGCTCTTACTGCAGGAGCTCCTGATTTTTCTCAAGCTCTTGAATTTCAACTTGTTCAACAATGGTATCAAGGTCTACCAATGCTACATTTTTCACTTCCTCAAATATGTCCTTTTCCTCGACATTTACCTACCCCATTGGGGCCTCTATGTCCTCTTGTGATGTTTCTCTAGTCTTAGGGCTTCCTTGTGGAGACACACCAAAGGCTGGCCCAGCTGGTCTTGATTTTCTAGGAGGGCTCTCATGTTCTTCTTCAGCTTTAGGAAGAACAATGTCAACCTTTTGTTTCATAGAGCTTGGCACTTTCTTTCTTGCAGTTTTCTTTTTAGCTTTTCCTTTCTTTATTTCTGCCTCTTTCTTTTGTTCCCTATTTCTCATTAAGATTCCAAGAGGAACATTATCATCAGAATATAAAGAGGAACTTTCTTTGTCTAAATGCTCTGCCTCAGAAGAGCTAATCTCTATGGTTTGTTTAGCTATAGGAGGGTTACACTAGGGCTCACACAAGAAGTTGAGGCACCAAGAGTAGCTTCAATCTTCTGCTAGCCCTACGAGGTTAAGGAAAAACCCTAGGTTACAAATGTTTTGGTCTAATTTGATCAATTTTTAAGAATTCTTCCCAAGTCATGTCAGACACATCATGCAGAGACTTTTCAACTAACAATTTGATCAGATAATGATGGGAAATGGAATTATCCCTACCTTTTTGGGTCTCGGCTGCCATGATTCCACCTTAGTGGTATAGCATGTTTGGCACACTCATTCTTCTCCCATGCCTCATATGATTTAGAAGTTTCAAGTGCACAGAGTGTAGATTCGACTAGCGACCTTCGTAGGTAATGTTCACAACATGAACAACTACTTGCTTCCATGGCTCAAGTAGAGAGATTCTTTTTGCACCTTGTTTGTCCACACTCAATCGAGGGTCATCAGGTTCTGTAAATTCAACCCTAGTTGACTTGGCATCTCTGGAAGCAGGGTAATTTTCACCGTCGACAAGCAACCCTATAACTTCTGCAATTCTTTCTTCAGTAGCCATTACTTCCAACCCTTTCACCATGGCCTTTCCTTCAGATAATTTCTAGGAAAATTCCAATGCAACATCTTCATTAAAACCATTAAGCTTCAGGAAATAGTCTAACCAACTGCAATTTCTGAACTTGTCCTGTAAAGGTGCATCCTGGAGTAATATGTCATGAACCATGGGTTCATTCTTGATTAGCCCACCTCCCATTGTTCAGTCATCTGCAATCAAAAAATCACTCTACAAATTTTCCCTTCTTGCAATCTTTGTCTAAAAACTAAAATTCTCCTTCCTGCAACACTGCTAAATTTCAAACACTGGTGTTGTCTGAACTTTACCTTTTTGGCTTAAGATTATGACAAGAGTAATAAAGGCAATAAAGGAGTAATCAATGAAGGCTTATGATCAAGAAAAATGGTGGCAGTTGATATCACCTCACACATGTGATCCATCATCTCACTCATAATTTGAATCGACTCAATTTAAAATTGCTAACATGAGCCAACATGGACAGACACATGGACATAGCATTCACTCTTCCCCCAACCTAAATTTGAGCATGTGTCCTCACATGTGTGATAGTTATGACAATTTGATAGGGCAGAGAATAATGACATGCTATGGAGAATGTCTATACCAATTTACAACAATTAAATGAATGTACTAAAATACAATTAAGAGATAACAACTTGATGTACACGTACTTGGATTCTTGGAAGATCTGCTACAAAGATTATGGATAAAGTACTAGTCAACGTTTTGAGAGGTCAGTTGAGCAATTAATGAAAATGGAGTGGAATGAAGTAATGATGGAATGAAGTGAAATTATGGAGGCGTGGTGGAAGAGAGAGAAAGGTGGAGATAGATGGGTGGATGGGTGAAGAAGTGGACCCCCACAGGATGGGAATTCTTTATTATGACAAGTTATGTACCTTAATTAGCTAGAAGGAGGGACACTAGGCTTGCTTCCTTCAGCTGCAGGAAGTTTGGGCATTGTATGCTGAGTGAATTGTTGCAGGAATTCCTCCTTGGAAGTTGGATTGTGATACAATCTGATGCGATGACCATTGAAAAGTAGCTTAAATCTAACTAGGTCAATAGTAGTGAGTTGAACAACACCATTACGGAATATTTCAGCAACCTCATATGGTCCTAGCCACCTTGTCTGCAATTTTCCTACATTATCTTAATACCTTGAGTTGTAGAGCAAGGATCAATCTCTTGGTCATAATTTCTCGTCCTTAATGAATTTTTCATGCCACTTGATTCTCTAATTTTGCATTGCCTTTGTATGATGTAAGGCTGCCTTCCTCATTTCATCCAATGCATTCATCTACATGATTTTGTCTCTTTGTGCTTCAGAGATTTCCATCCCCAAGTCCATTGTAGTCTTAAGAATTTTATGCTCAAATTCAATGGGCATCATAACAGTCTTTCCATACAACAACTCAAATGGTGTGAATCCTGTAGTTGTTTTCTAGGTTGTCCTATAGGCCCAGACAGCTTCTAGTAGCCTATTTTCCCAATCCTTCTTATGAAAAACCACCATTTTGGTCAGAATGGTTTCAATTTCCCTATTAGTCACCTCAACTTGTCCATTAGCCTTGGGGTGATAAGGAGTAGACTTCCCGTGCCTTATGTTGTACTCATTAACTAGTGCTACAACAAGGGTTGATGTAAATTGAGCCCCTTGGTTAGTCACTATCTCTCTTGGAACCCCATACCTTGTGAAAATATCCTCATAAAGAAATTCAACAACCTTGTTATCTCTTGCATGCTTCATGGCCTTAATTTCTACCCACTTAGTGACATAATCAGTGCATACTAAGATATAGGACTTACCATTGGGTGGAGGATCAATGAGTCCTACAAATTCTAATCCCCACTTGTCAAATGGAGTGATTACTACCTAAGGGTAAAGGGGAATCTCATCAAATGTGGTTGGCTTTCCCATCCTTTGGAATTTCTCACACTTTCATGTGTATCTCCCTGCATCCTTGTGGAGTGTTGGCCAGTAATATCCTATATTCAAAATCTTCATTATTGTCCTCTTGGCTACAAAATTTCCTCCACATGGTTCGTTGTGGCATGCATGTAAATCATCATGTCTCTTCTTCCCTCACACATCTCCTCATGACATGGTTTGGTCTAGTATAAAACAAACATCCTACAAACCATGAAAAAGGAAATGATTTTTCAATGAGCACTCTTCTCTCTTTTGGAGAGAAGTGAGGAGGAACTCTCCCTATGACTAGATAGTTAGCTATGTCAGCATACCAAGGTGTTTGCACATTTATGGAAAATAAGTGCTCTTTAGGGAAAGAGTCATCTATGACCTGATTATCCTCTGATATAGTCAACCATGAAAGAAAGTCTGAAACAACATTGGCCTTTCTTGGTTTATCTACATTGGTTATGTCAAACTCTTGCACCAACAATAGCCATCTTGGTAGCCTACCTAAGATCAGAGGTTTATTCATGAGATGCCTAATGGTTGCATGATATTTGTGCACAAATATTTGGTAACCTATTATGTAGTTCCTGAATTTGTTGAAGGCATAGATCACTGTTAGCATTTCTTTTTTCCATCACTGTATAATTGAATTAAACTCCTTCCAACTTTTCGCTGACAAAATAAATAGCATTTTCAATAGCTCCTTCTTTCTACCCTAAGGCTAGGTCTATGACATAGTCTAATGCATTTGTATGGATGTGGAAAGTAAGCTCCCAATTAGAACCTTTGAGTATAGGAGCATGAGTCAAAGCTTCCTTCAAATTAGAAAATACCTTGTCACAGTCTTCAGTCCATTGAAACTCAACATTTTTAGTTAGAAGAGTATACAATTGTGCTGCTATTTTTTTGAAATCCTTGATGAAATACCTATAGTAGCCTACATGGCCCAAAAATATCCTATCATCTTTTTGTTTTGCAGGTGTAGGTAGATTTGTGATCACCTCAATCTTTGCAGGATCTACTTGAATTCCTTTGTGAGAGATGTGGTGGCCAAGGACTACACCTTCTTGCATCATCATGAAGCACTTCTCACTCTTTCGAGATAGATTGTGGTCTTCACATCTTTGTAGGAATCTCCTGAGATTCTCCAATGCTTCATGGAAATCAGCAACAAAGGTGGTAAAATCATCCATATAAATTTCCATGCAATCATGAGAAATATATGAAAATATGCTAATGATTTCCCTTTGAAAAGTTGTAGTCACATTACATAAGCCATATGGAAGTACTGAGTAGGCATAGGTCCCCCATGGATAGGTAAAGGTAGTCTTCTCCTAGTCCTCTGGTGCAATTTGGATCTGGTTATAGCCATTGAAGCCATCTAGAAAAGAAAAGTATTGTTTTCTTGCAAGTGAGTCCAAAACTTGATCTATGAAAGGTAAGTGAAAATGGTTTTTTTTGGTGGCAGCATTGACTTCCCTGTAGTCAACACAAACTCACCACTTCCCTCATTTTTTGGGCATAGTCACCAATGGAGACACCCACTGGCTATCTAAAATGTGGTAGATAAATCTTGCATCCAACAATTTTTGTAGTTCTCCTTTTATAATTTCTCTTAATGCAGAGTTAGTTATTCTTTGTGGTTGTCTCACTGGTGTAAAATCATCCCTGATGTAAATCCTATGAGTGAAAAGCTTAGGGTCCAAGCCCTTCATATCATGATAGTCCCACACAAATGCTTGTCAGTGGGTCCTTAGTAAGTTTGTCAATGACAACTACTATTCCTCACTCAATTTGTTGTTGATGTGCATATATTTTCCTTCTATCACTTGCACTTGTGTAGTTATCTCTACCATAGTTGTTTCACTAATGCTTGGTACCTTAAGTTCATGTGGTAGCAATGTATGAGACATACCTATTGCTGCAACAAGTTCTACTATAGGAAGAGCAGGCAATCGTGTCTTGACTGGAGTAGCACAATGAGAGGATGATGCCTCCTCCATTTCACAATGATTCTAAATTATGTTAGAAAATACTTCATCTTCATCTTGAAGTTGCATGAAAGAACTCTTGCCTAACATAATAAGTTGTGCCATAGAATTAACTTCCTTGACCTCTTCACCAACATGTGCCCATATAGAATTATCCAGATCATAGGATGGCTAAGAAGGAGGGTCGCGAACAAGATTTTTGGTGCTCTTTCCATCAGAAATGGCCATGTCTCCTATCCTGCATCCAAAATATGCATCTGTTGTTACTAACCATGGTCTTCCTAGAATGATAGGGTACTCACTGAGTGTGGTTTTAGGAAAAAGAATCATGAAATCTGTTGGGTACTCCCATGAGTCCAAAGTTACCACAAGGCCCTCTAATACACCATCAAGTTTAACAGTTGAACTATCAACAAGTTGTAGGATAGTAGGAGTAGGTCTCATGCTTGCAACATTTAGCTGTTGTAGGATATCCTCGATCATTACATTTATTGTTGCTCCTAAGTTAATCAGAGCATTCTTTATCTAGATCCTATTTATGACAACTCCCACCACAAGACTCTTTGGATCATTATATTTGGGAACAATCACTCTCCCAAGCATGATGTCAGCTAGCTATCCCACCACATGAACCATAGTGGGGTCTTTCTTCTTCCTTCTTGGCTTCTTAAGGAATGCTTCCTTAATTACCTTGCCATAGATTGGAACATATTTTATGGCATGAAATAGAGGTATCTTGACACATATATGCTTCAACTAATCTAAAATTTCAAAATTTGTGTCCTCCTTTTCTTCCTTTTCTTTCACAGTTTCTAACCTTTGAGGAAATGGAAATGTTTGTGTAGTCTACTTGACCAGGACTAGTTCATGATTCTTAGGTGCACTTGGCTACATGGGGGTATTCAGAGGCTCCTCTTCTTCCATAGAAAGTTCAATGATAATAGGTGTGGAAGGAGTTGGAAAGGTAGTTCTTGAATGTAAGTGGATGTCACTTACACTCACAACATATGTAGGGAATTGATTTGGATCAATAGAGTATACTGGCTATTGTTGTGATTTTTTATTTGGATTAGGTGTGGGTTGAGCTGGTGGCTGAGTAGGTTTAGGTGTATTTGAACTTGAGCTAGTAGGAGGGGGAATTATAGTAGGTTTCTAGGGCTAAGAAGGTGGCTGCACATAACTATTTGGTTGGTTTGACCATTGCATTCCTTCCCTCCATTGTGATGTTTGTTGCCAATTTCCTAGGGGTGGCTATCAATTTCCTTGAAACTACTTCCAATTCCCCTGAGGTTGCTACCATTGAGGTGGAGAGTTTTGGTGATTAGGTCAGGTAGTTGAAGGTTTATTCCAAGGTTGTGGTGGATATCCTCCATAATTGGATGGATATGCAGGCTGACATTGGTTACCAGATGAATAGGAATTGAAATATGGCCCAACAAAAGAGAGTGGATTTGGTGGCATACCTTGTCTTGAAGCCCATGGCCTCCTTTGTGCAATGTATTAGACTTGGTCATCTTCACCTTGGATTGGCTTGAACTCAGGTGGAATCCACTTACTTTCAATATTAGCTATCATCCTACATCTCCAGTCCTTCTTTTATTTGCAATGGGGGCAATATTTTGCCAATGTTTCCTCTGCCTCCTCTTGTTTCTTTTTGGCCTGAAGTGTATCCAACTGAGTAGCTAGATTGTTTATAATGTATTTCTTGAAGTCTTCCAGCAAGTGAGTAATCTCCATTCTTGAAACTCCATTAGTAGATGACCTACCCATGGAGGATTGGTAAGATCTCCCTTTCTTTGAGGCTGCCCTAGAATAGTTCTAACATATCTTCTTGATGTCCTCCCAAGGAACTTGGGTGATATCTCTTCCTCCCATCAGGTCTAAGGCATAAGTACAACTATCATTAATTCCTCTCAGGAAAAGTAGCTTTTGTGATTCTTCATTAAGTGTATGGTGTGGAGATTTCTATAGAAAAAACAAAAACCTTGCAATGTAATCCTCTAGGATCTCATCTTCCTTCTGCTGCATCCTGAAAATGTCATCTCCTCTCATGTCATTTCTCTTACAATATTCCTTGTATTGCTCAAGGAACTTTGTCTTCATGTCCTCCCAAGTTTCCATAGTATTTATGCCTAGGCTCATGAACCATCTTAATGCAACCTCTTTCAAGGTGGTAGGAAATAGCTTTAGCCTATGGGCATCGGTGGTATAGTCATAACTCCTATAGAGTATGTCAAACTCAAACAAGAAAGTATCAGGATCTTCTGTGACAAGTCCATAAAACTTAGGAAGGACTGAAGCAGATATATTTTTGAGGTTATCAACTTTATTCTGATGGGAAATGGGGAAAAGAAAAGTTGGTTGGTTAGGTTTGTTTCTATTTGCATCACACATGTCTGCTTGATGTAGTTCCAAAGTAAAGGGATTCTCAAGCTGATTTTGGTCTTCAGAGGAAATTTTAGAACTGGTCAGATCAGGAAATGCATTAGAAAAGGGGTTTGGCTCTTCTTCTTCCCTTGGCAGATTCAAATGCTCATCTAGCTAGAATGGATCATGGTTATTAGGAAGGAATCTCCCATGAGCATCTATCCTCCTTCCTCTATGCATATGGTATCAACTCACTATCAGCCAAATCACACAAAAAAAGGAAAAATAATGGCGGATCATTACTTTCCTAAATGAGAGGTATATTAGGAATAGAATTTTAAAAATACTACAACAAGAAAACTATCAATGACTCTAAAGAACTCCCTAGTTTGACACCATCCCTGACAATGGCACCAAAAATGTTGGCCTTCTACAATGATCTAACAACTAATCCCTTACAGCTATGATTCAGAGATTGGAAATCTAATTTGAATAGTTATTTCACTCATCATGTAGGTACATTTAACTTGTAAACCCAGGGATGTGAACTTGAAATGGGTTAGCACAGTATGTGCACTAAGGGTCCAAAGTAGCCATATTCATTCTATAACTAAGAAAAACATAATACTAAAGGTAAATTGCGTGGAAAGAAATAACATAAGTGTTGAACATCAACCAACAACTATCCTAAGCTAAAATTCATGATAGAAATGAAAATTTGAGCAAACAAATAGGAAACTACTCAGTTTGCTTTGGCTACAGGAACAGTTACATAATAGAATTCTAGTGGTTGCAAGAACAATTAGTGCCAAAATTTTAACTAATTACTGAATAGAAAGTAACAACTAAGCTAAAGGATGGAATGCTCACCAAGTGGGCCCCCTTGGATGAGTATCCCTTAAGACAAATGTAAACTTAGATGCACAAACTTATAAACTCATTTTATTCATTGGAAAACACAAATAGAATAGATCATGACTGTATTACTAAAGAGCTAAGAATGCGAGTACATCATTAGATTAAGAAACCTCTTTTGAAGGAGCATCCAAGTCTTATTTATAGGGAGAAAAGCTACTAACTAATCACCTAGAAAGGCGGTCAACTCCAACAGATTAGGAGGATGCAGATTTAGCACAACAGTAACACCTATATTCGCTCAACAAATAATTAGTACCATTTACAAGGCAGTTAAAACTTCAATTTGAATGAGGAATCTCCCACCATCGAGAGTCTTCTTTTCATTGACTTTTGAATGACCACCTTGTTGACCGTTATAGTTAATGACTAGCAGGTAGAATCTTCTTTAATTTTGTAGGTTGCTAATTATATCTACAAAACAATATTAGTATGCACAAAAATTGCATATTTGTAACTATCTTAAAGTAGCATTCATTAATCCACATGTAAAATCAACACAAATAGTTCATATAGCATGCCAATGTCATTAAAGATTATAAAAATAAGCTTATTCCCAATGTCCATGGTTTTGAGGAAATATCATAAAATGATCAACATCCAAGAATCAAAGTCTATGACAACTATTGAAAATAGACAATAAACTTCTATCAAAATTGAGTCATAAACTGGACTCATCACACTACAAGGGGAAGAGGACCAAAGTGAGGGTGTCTTGGTAGTTACCCACAAAGATGATATACCTTGCCAACTATGGGCTACAATTGATATTATTTCTTCCTTGTCTATTTTTGATCCTCCTACATACTTTGAGGGCTGCAATAGGACAGATTCATCCATGTCATACTTTTATAACATAAAGCATAAACAAATTGAGGTCAACACTAGGGTAATGAGATGGGATAGCATGTTTCCTTTTGAGGACAACAATTAGGTATAGTCATGGACTATGGAGGATCGATGAGATGAAGTGTGTTTCATCAAAGAACAATCAATAGAGGTCGCAGGTCCCACTAGTAACTTGGAAGAGGTGTTTTCTACCTCATTCTCCCAACCTTGTGCAACCTCGAGATCAGGTACAAGGTTCCTTGCATTTAAATTTTTTTCTTCACAACGTGTATTGTTTAGTCAATTTGGTTGTAATCTATAGATTTGTAATACAAGAAGGATGTTGCACCATCCATTGCATCCACTCGAGGTTGCTAATGCAACGAACGGCGATGTAGTGCTCGCTCTTGACTGTCAAACATTGCCACCTTCAAATGGAAACATCTAGGTTCTATCCTTCCTTGCTCCTATGAATACTCAAAACTGCATTTATTATTTTGATTATGGGAATGAGGGGAGAAATACTTGTTTATGGATTGAACATGGAATTCATGAACCAACTCAACTTTTAGTTTTTCCTAGATATGTTATTGAATTCAAATGTTGCAATATAAAGCTTTATCTTTCTGAATATAAGGACAAGTTTTTATGGCTTAGAACCATCACAACTACCCTGTTGTTTGTGCATGAATTGCAAAATCCTATGGGCATAAAAGTTAGTTTGTCTTGTTTGAATGTGGTCCTTTGTAAATATCTTTGTACATAGTTGTTTTTTTTTTAGTAGTGTGGGTTTCATGTACATACCTCGCTTTCCTACTTTCATTACGTTAGTTGGTTTGTTGTAGGGTTAGTTTGCTTTGGAGTAGTTTCCTTGTTGTTTTCTTTCACTTTACTGCTTTGGTTAGTGTAGGTGTTTTCTTTGAGTTTTATTTTTCTTTGTTGCTTTGCTCGGGGTCCCTTTGATTTTTTCTAGGTATGTTTGCATGCACAAAAAAAATCATTTTATTACTTGAGGTTGTTCTAGGTATTTATTGGATAAACTTTAATCAAGTTTTCAGAGTGGACTATGAGGGTCTTTTGAAGTGACTTGGATGTTTGGCTCAAAGGGGATGAGCTATTGGTTCAGTCCAATTCTGATGTGTTCTAAAATATTATATCTCTCACACACTTTAAGAATTTGGAGGTTGTTGTAAGTCCTTTTTTGAAGTTTAGTTAAGTGAAAAATCTAAAATTCTGCTTCAATGCCATTGTGATTCTTAGCCCTGAGCGCAAGCTTCATTACTTGTGTATTGAAATAAAAAGAAGAGAAAAGAAAAATGAAAAGAAACAAAAGGAAATTAAATGATGAAAATCAAAAGAAAGAAAATTCAACTTTCAGGAGAATCTGAATAACTCTACAAGAGCTATTGATGCCTTACTGACAGTAGAGCAATGTTCAAGAGAATCATGATGATAACCTCATCGGGGCTATGGACGCCTGAATGGCAGCGAGGCAATGTCCCAAATGATTTTGGAGTTAGAAAAAAAATATGAAGCTTAACTTGACGAAGCTTAGGTTTCTGTAGTGACTTAATGATGGGAATTAATGTATCTGCACGCACTTGGATTTTTAGCTTACTGAAGGTTGGGTTGAATAGCGGTTTTGATCATTTGGTCAAATACTAGATTTGTTTGGCCTAGCATGAAGGTCAAAACTAGATTCTAGGTTCATGATTCTAGTTTGTCATCGAAATGCTCGTGAGCATTTCAACCAGCGAGTTGCCATTTTTTGTGCATGTTTTGCACACACGCCCTGCCAAAGGCAGGGACCCCCTTTTTTTGCACTTTTTCCTTGCTCCTGCTGACTTGGTCCCTACTTACATTATTTATCTTTTTCCTTCATTTTTTTGACTTTGGGGACAAGTTGCTTATGGATTTGGGATGTTTCTATGATGCCTAAGTGAACTGCCAAGGTTTCATTAAGTTGTGTGAAGTTGCATGAATTTCTTTGCGGGCCACCATCCCTCCGTCACAATCCATGGGAATTTCATTGCGGGTCATTATCCCTCCATCGCCGTCTGTGAGAATTTCTTTGTGGGTTGCCATCCCTCCATCGCCATCCACAAGAATTTCTTTACGAGTTCCCATCCCTTTGTCGTCGTCTAAGAGAATTTCTTTGTAGGTCATCGACCCTCCATCGTCGTCCATAGGAAATTTTTTTGCAAGTTGTCGTGTGTGGATTGCTATATTAAAGGGTGGCAGAACCTTCGGCTTCCCCTTCCAAATCTCTACATTTCCCAAAAAGGGTGAAAACTTCAAGTTTTCATCATCTAGGGCCCATAAAATGAGTCTCGTCACATGCTTAAAGGGGTTTGCATCAAAATTTCCATGTGTTTAGACATTGCAAAAATTTCACTGTGGAAGTTTGCTCATAGAAGTCTGTCTGCAGAAGTTTGTTTGAGCAATGTTGTTGTAAAGGGCAACGGACCCTCTGGCTTCCGCATTCTGAATTTCTGCATTTTTAAAAATGAGTCAAATCTTAAGGAAATATGTCTTGGCACTCTATCTCCCCCTTTTCCCATGTGCTAAAATTGAAAAATCTCAAATTTACTGAGTTTTGTGAAGTTGCGGGAATTTCTTTGTGGGTCATCGTCCCTCCATGGTCTTCCATGGGAATTTCTTTGCAAAACGTCATCCCTCTGTCGTTGTCCACAAGAATTTCTTTGTAGTTCACTGTCCCTTCATCACCATCCATGAGAATATCTTTGCTGGTCATCATCCCTCCGTTGCTAGCTACAGGAATTTCTTTGCAGGTTGTTGTCCCTTCATCACCATCCACATGAATTTCTATTTGGATTTTCATCCCTTCATCATTGTCTGTAGGAATTTCTTTGTGGTTTTCCATCCCTCTGTCACCGTCCATGGGATTCCTTATTCTCAATGTCATTTTTAAGGCAATGGACCCTCTGGCTTCCACATTCTAGATTTCCATATTTTTTGAAAAGGGCCAAATCATTGAGGAATAGTTCTAGACACCCTTATAATGCATCTTCCATGTGCTTAATTTGGAAAAACTAAAAATTTCTAAGAGTTGTGGCTTTGCAAAACTCCGCATGTAGGTCATTGTCTCCTGAACGTCATCACTTAATGGCCAAGCTTTAAAGCCTTTCCACCTCACAACACTCGCATCCTTCAAACCCGTAAGAGCATCAAAGCTTTATCTAATGACTTCAAGTATCTCACGACCCATTTTTTCCCTTGCTTAATCATTCCTTAGGATATTTTCCCTTACACTACCATCCCTCCAACATCATTACTAATAGAAAACATATGATGATGGCCTAGTAGCTCCCTCTCATATCTCCTAAATTAGTTAAACTTTCACACACATCCCCTAACTTCTAAGGCACCCGTGGGTCTTGCAGGGTGGACTTCTGTTTGTGGGTTGTCATGCTCTAAACTTTGTTTCTTAAAAATGGAAACTCCAAACGTTCTTCAATCTTCCTACACCTGCACCCTTGAACCCGTATTCATGTTTATGGTCCAAATGAGCTCCAAATGTGGAACAATGATGAATGTTATGATCTTTTAATGATGCATGGATGGATCTAACAATGAGTTTGTAGGATTTGGCTAACAATTGCCTTGATTTATGGATGAAAGCACTAACTACACCTCTTGTGTGCTGGATTCATGGAACGATGCTAAAGGCATACATTTTTTTGTGATTGGAGGGTGATTGCAACCACCAAAGGAGTTGCTTATCTAAATATTGACATCAAGGGGAGTACTACCAAATTGAATAAGCCCACTTAAGAATCTATGTCAGTGAATGCCAAGTTGAGAAATACTTTCAAACAAGGAGTAGGAAGGAGCTATTTTATTTTCCACCAAATGATGATGATTGTTAGGATTTGCTCATCAGAATCAAGAGTAGCACACCCGCTTCTCGGAAACACTGATTTGTAACAAAGAATACAACAAACACATTAGATAGAGGGAAACCCTTAGTTGTTTCAACTACAGTAGGGAAGGCCACTAAAAGACAAAACTGCTACAGTGCTAGGGTCACTAGAAGACAAAATAGGCTACAAGACAAAACAGAGAAGACAAAATAGCCTCTTTTAAATTGAAAAATATTGGGGGTAGGTAAAACCCTAGCTTGTATTGAATTTGAGCCATACATTGTAATTAAATCTTGGCCATTCATTTGGGCTTTGGAAAACTATAAATAGGGGCTTGCCCCTCATTTGTAAGGGGTGGTGAATTGGTGTAAGAGGCATATTGCAACAATAAAAGGAAGCATTACATTGTTTTATGGGTGTTCTCTTTAAACTTGATCATTGTGCATGCATGATTCAGCCTCCATGTTAGTTTTAGCTTTTAGTTTCTTAAATGTCTTTAATGGTGGTTGTTGTTATAGTATTTGATAGACTTATATCCCATAATTTTGGCACTTTTTGACAAAAAAATACTATGTAAAGTTAGTCTAGGCTTGTTTGTTTCATTGTTGCAACTTAGTTCAATTGTATGTTCATGAAGTGAATGCACAATCTGAAAATATGCAGACCTTAGGAGATTGCACTAGTTTTGTGTAGTTGTAGGTTCCTCTTGGTAAAGAAAAAAATATTTTATGGGAGTTTGTCTAAGTTGTAGCATCCTCCATTGTTACTATTCATTCATAGCTTAGATTTAAAACAACCCTCTCAAGCCTTTCCTCTTTTGCTATTTCTTTTAGTCCTTTGTTAGAGTAAGATTCTAAGCATCACAACAATGCCAAATTCAATGAACATGGTGAGTTTGAGCTTGTTGTTTTGAGTGGAAATCCACTATTCTTTCACTTCCAGCACTTTGAAACTCCATTTGCAGACCCAACTTCCCATGCTTTGTAAACCATAAAGGCCACCTTATGATTACTAGCAAATCACATCAACCAATTGAGCTATTCCAAGCATTATCATGACCTGACACCTGAGAGACCTTGGAGTATTAATCTAGAACTTGTTTACAGATTTCTACCTTTCAAGAGAGGTAGAGCATTTATGTTCTTCCTGTGTTGAGAGGTGTAAAAACACCCATCAAAAAGCCTTGAGGAAAAAAAAGTGCAAAAATTGTAATAGCAAATTGTCCACCAAAAATACCTACATTTGTTAAGAATTATTAAGACACATAAACTCCAACCTACTTTTGAATCATTACCTCATTATACTCATAACACAACCATGGATGCATTGTTCTAAATCACTTACAAATATACCTTTTTTCCAAAAAACTTACACATGTAATCAAATGAATTGTTAAGAAAATCAATCTTCAAGACCTATTTTAAACTCAAAAATGGTGTATTCATTAGCATTGTAACCTCGTTGTGCTCCAAACTTCAATGTAGTAGACCTACATATAAATATAGAGAAATTATTGAGCATAAGCAACATGAACTATAAATTTTGAATGAAACATTCTCTTAAATAAAATTTAATGAAAGATAAAGAACCACTACTTATGAATTATTTGTTGATGCATTACCATCATTACCTCATTTTACTCATAACACAACTATGGATGTATTGATATGAATCACTTGAAAATATACCTTTCTTCTCCAAACAACCTACATTTTTATATACTAGTTAATCATGCAAAATTTTAATTTATTTTTAATCCAACCCATAAAAATAACATAAATCTAAATAAGATGAACAATATCATACATGTCCCATATAAAAAAGATCTTCTACTCAAGTGTGCCTAAAGGGTCATCTCTTACCTTCAGAGTATTGATTATTTCTTCATGATTGACACTACTAACTATCCATAGTTCTTTTGTTCTTGGTTTGGCATGATGTCTCAATAACTTAACATTTTTTTCTATAAAAAGTGCAAATACATGAGAATGGTTTTGTGTTTCTTGTAGTATTCAAATGTAGGTATGCCATTCTTTCTAATCATATACATTCACAACCAAGTTTCAAAAACAACAACTAAACCTGCAGGATACATGAACCCATAATCATTTATCATTGGTTGTGTTATCTTCTTCTTTCCTTGTAAACATCATGCCAACCAATAATTTGATCCCTCTTCATTCCCCTATGGTGCAACAAATCCATAGAAATGTCTTGGTTGTACAAGATCTGAAAGATGGTCATAGTCAAGTGAACTTTCCATTTCATCTTCTAAAGAGGATTGTGTTGTAGATAAAGGGGTTAGATAATATGGAATCCATGTATCTACCCACTCACTTGACTCACATTGAACCCCATCACACTAAATACAATTCTTACAAAAATAAGCCAAATCTCGTGTCCATGTGGTCCATACACTTGCATCTGAGCTTCAAAATGAATGCATCTTTGAATATTCTTTGATTGTTTGAAATTCCAATTTCTCTCCCACTGTGCCTTCATCAACCAACCAAAATAACCTACACACTTTTGAATCAAGTGTCCCTCCTCGTGGCAATGCATATCTACACCAATCAACAATAGAACATGCATCATTGAATGTTGCATTACCTCCTAATATTCATTTGTTCCTTAACCAACGCTCTCTTCACATATGCACCTGCTCCATCATGCTTTCCTTTTCCATGCCCAACTTAAAAAATCTCTAAATATGAAGTACACCCCTCTATACATGCATTCTGCTCAACAAATAAAATATACAAGCATTCTTGAATTGTCATATGTAGTTATCTAATCAAATGAGATGTCAATCCATTAAAGTATCCTTTTCCTACAAAAACTCAAAAAAGTTTTAAAACAATTTTGCACAAAATTTAACGAATGAGATCTATCATCAATCATGTAAAAATGGTACTCCCTGATTATCTTCTTGTCCTCTTTTGTACAATCAGGGGCATGTCTATATGTGATGTGGATGGAAATAGCAATTTGAATAGAATTGTAGTATTGAGATTGTACCTCATTTTATTGTTGTAATCTATATTTTTTTGCAAAATAAACCACATATATAATACTTCCAATTGGGAATAGTCCTTACACATCCTAAATTACTAATCCAATCAATGAGATCTATGGCTATTCCTTGCATACTTGTAGAAAATATTCTTAAAATTAGAAATAAAATAAGCAATACTTACCTCTCTTGCAACCAAATCACATCTAAAACCTTCACCTCCACTCTTCAAACTATATTTCTCTATCTCAAATCTCTTTTTCTCAACAATTTTGTTAGCAAAATCATGTTCGTTTCCCTCATGAAAACATGTTACAAACTTTATAAAACACCACATTGCAAACGCTTCTCATTTAAACAATCATTTCTATAGAAAAATAAACCATCACCTCTAACACATAAAAAGAAATCTAACAAGTCCCTAGATGACTTTGAAAGTTACATTGCATCACACTCCTACAACACTTCATTACCATGCATAGTAGAATAAATATAGCATAATAGTTCGTGATACATTGAAAAATCTACATGGTATTTACAACATGTATTATGAATATTTAGAGGTACACAATAAAATGGCTTACAAGATTCAAAATCCCTTTGTGAGATTTGCAAAGTTGGATGTGTTTCACAAAATTGTTTGGCTACATTCAAAGAAATGTTTAGGATGCAGTGTGCGATCTCAATTGTCAATTCTTAACTTTAGAACATTCTTTGCATTGGGTGATACTCTAGATTGAGAGTGCCAAAATTGTTGGATTCCATCCTTTATGTTATCTGTTAGCTTCTTATCAACACATGGAAGCATCCCACTAAAATCCCATGTATCATTTTGAAAAGGACTATCAAGTCTTTCTCTTCTTGAGAGTGCTCTAGACAATGTTTTACGATTTAAGTTTAAATCAACACAAGTTTTCCTCAATAAATGAGTCTTTCTCAAATGATGGTTTACTAATGAGGTTGTGATTACTCTACAATTAGCTCTCTTATTTTTTTCCTTAATTGTATTTCAAATAGAATTTAGAGCATTAAAAATATTTTTGACAATAATATATATATATATATATATTGACTTTTTGGTCACACGAATCTTCAATTTGTTTAACAATGGTCTCATTTTTTGAGACTAGAAATTGTACAAAAATTTGGCATTGTTCAGTTAATGTCTTATTGGAAAAGTATTGATTGAACATTTAAGTAGCCCACAACTAAACCATTTGTGATGACCTTTTTCCATCAAGTTTATCTATTATGTTCTCATCTATTTCAAGTAACCATTTTGGGGTTCTTGAATGTTGAGAATTTTCACTGGATTCATTACAAATAGATGGATTTAGAATTTTATTTTATTCTTTACAAAGATCCTCTATTCTTGTGTAATTTGGAGATACATTGATATTCATTATTTCATTTTCACATATTTCATGTTCAATATTAATATTTTTAGTTTCATGCTCAACATTTACAATTTCATGTTAAAAAATTTCAATTTCAATTGAGTGTTCAACATATTGATTTTCAGTTTCATGCTCAACATTTACAATTTCATGTTCAACATTTTATTTCTCAATTTCATGTTCTAAAGTTTCAATTTCAATTTCTTGTTCAATATTTTCAAATTCAATATTATTGTCACTTTCAATTTCATTTAAAGATAAAGAGGATCCTTCTCCTTGAATAGAATTTGATGTACCTCTTCTTTCCACCATCTTCCTTAATCTATCTTTCTCTCTACTTGCCTTGATTTCCTATGCTTGGCATTTCCTCTTCCTTTTTGCTTGACAATGATTGTCGCTTCCCATTATCCCAAATCAAACAAGTACCTTGATGATTGAAAGGATAGACTTCTATGAAAAAGAGTGCTTAAAAAGTGAAATTATGTTTGTAATGCATAAAAATCATGATATTCCCAACATAACAAAGAATGGAGGGACTATTAGAATGGCCAAAATGGACTTTTGGCCATTTTTTCCACTCAAGAAAAATGGATATCCATTTTTGGAAGCTTTTTTTGCATAAGTGAAAACAAAATTTACACAAAACAAAATAGGTACTCGTGTTTCACTTAATGAATACAAATATTTGTTATGTCGAACTTAAAACATACCTGACATGTCTCTCTATATATAATATTTTTGGAGAACAAAACGAGAACCCGTATTGAATAAAATGAATATCCATTATATCAAACTTAAATATATTATATATCATCTATTATATATGATGTATTATATTATATATTATGTATTTATTATATATTATGTATTATATTATATATTATATATATTACATATTTTTTATGTATTATATATTAAATACATTATATATTATATTTATTAATATTAATATATTTTAAGAATATTATATATTATATTATTAAAATATCTAGACAAAGGAATTGAGATAGGGAGAGAGAGGTAGAGAGAGTTAGGGAGTAAGAGAGGGGTAGGTGGAGAGAGGTAGGGTAGGAGAGGTAGGTATAGAGAGAGTTAGGGAGAGAGGGAGGGGTAGGTGGAGAGAGGTTGTGTGTGTGTGTGAGGGAGAGAGGGAGGGATATGTGGAGGGAGATAAACATGGAAGGAGGGAGTTAGGGAGTGTTAGGGTGGGTGGGATAAAGGGGGGAAGAGAGGGAGGGACAAAAAGATGAAAGGATGGAGATAGAGAGATGTAAGATATGAGGGATAGGTATAGAGAGAGTTAGGGAGGAATGGAGGGGTAGGTGGAGAGAGGTAGGTATAGAGAGAGTTAGGGAGAGGAGGGGTAGGTGGAGAGAGGTTGTGTGTGTGTGTGTGAGGGAGATAGGGAGTGGTAGGGTGGGAGGGATAGGCATAGAGATTTAGGGAGAGAGGGAGGGGTAGGTGGGGAGAGGTTGTGTGTGTGAGGGAGATGGGGGTGGTAGGTGGAGGGAGAGGAAGAGGGAAGGAGGGAGATATGGAGTGGTAGAGTGGGAGGGATAGGTATAGAGAGAGTTAGGGAGGGAGGAAGTGGTAGGTGGAGAGAGGTTGTGTGTGTGTGAGGGAGAGAGAGAGGTAAGGAGGGAGATAGGAAGTCACACAATGATTTTTTTTAGTGGCTAATATTCGCTAATTGGTTAATAGTTGAAATTTTGGAATCCAAAATTGGCTAATAGTTTGAGCTATAACGTGACTTGAATTGCCACATTTAAATTTTTATTATTATAATCTTATTTAAATCACCAAAGAATTTATTTTAATAAAAAATTTAACTCAAAAATTTGCCACAATATTTGATACATGATTAGAACAAATTCACCTAAATTTTATAAATTATAGTATAAATCTATATTAATTCACCAATAGTATATCATAATTATTAGTTGCTTTAAAAACCTTATTTCTAATGTTTAGTTTCCACCATTGATTTACAATATAATCTAATGGACCTTGTTGTATTCAATGACGTAAAATGTACCCATGATCTATAATGCTCATGGGGCCCACAATTTTGAGTCTTATGGGAATTATAGATTGTGGGTACAAATACCTCGTAGGGTATGAGGGTCATTAGATCAATGATCAAAAAAAAATTTTGAGCCCCATGAGAATTACATATCATGAGTACATTTTACCTTGCAAAATTTAATGAGGTCCATTATATTATATTTTAAAATAATGGTGGTAAGTAAATATTATAGTCTACCCCTTAAACCCATCGATAATTTCCATCTTTGAGCCCCTAATTTTCCATGAGAATTATTTTTAGATTGGATGGATTTTCCATCACAATTAATGCATTTTCTTATTATTTTTCAAGATTCACCAAAATTCTCTACAAAATTTTAGTGATGTAAAAGAAATTGCTAGTAAAATTAATATTTTTTCAAAAAAGGAAAGATTCACCAATAGAAATCAATATTTTTTCTTTAAAAAAATGAAAGATTCACTAAGATTTTATATCATTTTTTGAGGGTAGTTTCTTAAAGTTATCACTAAGGAAGTGGGAGAGTGAGAGGTAGGGTAGGAGAGGTAGGCATAGAGAGAGAGTTAGGGAGAGAATGAGGGGTAGGTGGAGAGGGGTTGTGTGTGCATGTGAGGGAGAGAGGGAGGGATAGCTGGAGGGAGAGAAAGAGGGAAGGAGGGAGATAGGGAGTGGTAGGGTGGGAGGGATAGAGGGGAGGAAGAGAAAAGAGGGGAAGGAGGGAGATAGGCTGGGGGGAGAGAGAGGTAAGGAGGGAGATAGAGAGAGCTATGATAGGATGGATATGTATAAAGAGAGTTAGGGAGGAAGGGAGGGGTAGGTGGAGAGTGGTAGGGTAGGAGAGGTAGGTATAGAGAGAGTTAGGGAGAGAGGGAGGGGTAAGTGGAGAGAGGTTGTGTGTGTGTGTGCAGGAGAGAGGGAGGGATAGGTGGAGGGAGAGAAAGAGGGGAGGAGGGAGATAGAGAGTGGTAGGGTGGGAGGAATAGAGGGAGAGAGAGAAAGAGGGAAGGAGGGAGATAGGGCTTGGGAAGGTGGGAGGGAGAGAGAGGGAAGGAGGGAGATAGAGAGAGCTATGATAGGATGGATATGTATAAAGAGAGTTAGGGAGGAAGGGAGGGGTAGGTGGAGAGTGGTAGGGTAGGAGAGGTAGGTATAGAGAGAGTTAGGGAGAGAGGGAGGGGTACGTGGAGAGAGGTTGTGTGTGTGTGTGCAGGAGAGAGGGAGGGATAGGTGGAGGGAGAGAAAGAGGGGAGGAGGGAGATAGAGAGTGGTTGGGTGGGAGTAATAGAGGGAGAGATAGAAATAAGGAAGGAGGGAGACGTGGATTGGAAAGGTGAGAGGGGGGAGAGAAGGAGGGGGATAGGGATTGGTAGGGTGGGAGGGAGAAAGGGAGCAAAAAAATAGAGGGAAGGATGGAGATAGAGAGAGGTAGGATAAGAGGGATAGGTATAGAGAGAGTTATGGAGGAAGGGAGGGGTAGGTAGAGAGTGGAAGGGTAAGAGAGGTAGGTATATAGAGAGTTAGGGAGAGAGGAATAGGTAGGTGGAGAGAGGTTGTGTGTGTGAGGGATAGAGGGAGGGATAGGTGGAGGGAGAGAAAGAGGGAAGTGGGGAGATAAGGAGTGGTAGGGTGAGAGGAATAGAGGGAGGGAGAGAAAGAGGGAAGGAGGGAGATAGTGATTGGTAAGGTGGGAGGGAGATAGGGATTGGTAGGGTGGGAGGGAGAGAGGGAGGGACAAAAGGATGGAAGGAGGGAGATATAGAGAGGTAGGATAGGAGGGATAGGTATAGAGAGAGTTAGGGAGGAAGGGAGGGGTAGGAAGAGAGAGGTAGGGTAGGAGAGGTAGGTATAGAGAGAGTTAGGGAGATAGGTAGGGTAGATGGAGAGAGGTTGTGTGTGTGTGAGGGAGAGAGGGATGGATAGGTGGAGGGAGAGAAAGAGGGAAGGAGGGAGATATGGAGTGGTAGAGTGGGAGGAATAGAGATAGGGAGATAAAGAAGGAAGGAGGGAGATAAGGATTGGTAAGGTGGGAGGGAGAGAGGGAAGGAGGGAGATAGGGATTGGTAGGGTCAGAGGGAGAGAGGGAGATAGAGAGAGGTAGAATAGGAGGGATAGGTATAAAGAGAGTTAGGTAGGAAGGGATGGGTAGGTGGAGAGTGGTAGGGTAGGAGAGTTAGGTATAGAGAGAGTTAGGGATAGAGGGAGGGGTAGGTGGAGATAGGTTGTGTGTGTGTGAGGGAGAGAGGGAGGGATAGACGGAGTGAGAGAAAGAGGTAAGGAGGGAGATAGGGAGTGGTAGGGTGGGAGGGATAGAGGGAGGGAGAGAGGGAGGGATAAAATGAGGGAAGGAGGGAGATAGAGAAGTAGGATAGGAGGGATAGGTCTAGAGAGAGTTAGGGAGGAAGGGAGGGGTATGTGGAGAGTTTTAGGGTAGGAGAAGTAGGTATAGAGAGAATTAGGGAGAGAGGGAGGGGTAGGTGGAGAGATGTTGTGTGTTTATGTGAGGGAGAGAGGGATGGATAGGTGGAGGGAGATAAAGAGGAAAGGAGGGAGATAGAGAGTGGTAGGGTGGGAAGGATAGGTATAGAGAGAGTAGGGAGGGAGGAAGGGGTAGGTGGAGATAGGTTGTGTGTGTGTAAGGGATAGAGGGAGGGAGAGAGAGGGAATGCGAGAGAGGGAGTGGTAGGGTGGGAGGGATAGAGAGATGGATATAAAGAGGGAAGGAGGGATATAGGGAGTGGTAGGGTGGAAGGGATAGGTATAGAGAGAAATAGGGAGAGAGGGCGGGGTAGGTGGATAGAGGTAGGTAAAAGAGAGTTTTGGAGAGAGAGGGGTATGTGGAGAGAGGTTGTGTATGTGTGAGGGAGATAGGGAGTGGTAGGGTGGGAGGGATAGATGGAGGGAGAGAAAGAGGGAAGGAGAGAGATAGGGATTGGTATGGTGGGAGGGAGAGAGAGAAGTGAGGAGGGAGATAGGGATTGGTAGGGTGGGATGGAGAGATGGAGGGACAAAAATAGGGAAGGATAGAGACAGAGAGAGGTAGGATAAGAGGGATAGGTATAGAGAGAGTTAGGGATTAAGGGAGGGGTATGTAGAGAGAGGTAGGGTAGGAGAGATAGGTATAGAGAGAGTTATGGAGAGAGGGAGGGGTAGGTGGAGAGGTGTGTGTGTGTGTGTGGGGGGGGGAGAGAGGGAGGGATAGGTAGAGGGAGAGAAAGATGGAAGGAGGGAGTTAGGGAGTGGGATGGTGGGAGGGATAGGTATAGAGATATTTTGGGAGGGAGGAAGGGGTAGGTGGAGAGATATAGGGAGTGGTAGGGTGGGAGGGATAGTTTTAGAGAGAGTTAGGGAGAGAGGGAGGAGTAGGTGGAGAGAGGGAGGAGTAGGTGTGTGAGGAAGATAGGGAGTGGTAGGGGGTGATCCCACAAAGTTGGTTTACAATTTTTGGGAGATTCTGTTTTTTGCTGAAATCACATATTTTTAGAAAATATAATGATTTAAGCATTAAAAAGTTCCATGTAAAAAATTTCAATTAAAGAGGGTTTGATCAAACTACCTTAGATCAAACCCCCTTAGATATAACCCCTCTAGTTTTAAATCATACCTATAACAAAGTCTCCTTTACACCTATCAAAATGCTTATAGAAAACCACTTTTGATTTACCTTTTGGGTGATCAAATTAATTTATTAAATTTATTTTTTTGTAAGTATGTATTTCTTATTATAAGCTTCCCAAAAAGTATAATTTTAAATAAATTTAATTTTATTAGTAAATTTATTTTTTATTTCTTGTGAATGTAGGTTTTTCATTGAAAATCAAGCTCTTTGTTCTGCACGTGTGCAAAAATAGAATATTATGATTTTTTTTTTTGAAAAATATGAGTTCACTAGATATTAAAGTCCTTGACCCAACAAAAAATAAAAAAATTGATACATACAAAAAAATGTGTGTTATATAGTCCGCCTATTTCTGAATTGTAATTGGTTTGACTTAGAAACTTGATTAAGGAAAAAATATTCAATAAAACACTATGAAACCAATTGAAAGCACTAGATATCATTGTTACAAATCTAAATTCGAAAAAAATAGAATTTTATCCTTCATGGAAAAAATGTTGTGTTATATGGTGAGCATCACTCCTTAAAATGGCGTTTATTGAAAAAAATAGTTTTTGAAGGAGATGGAAAAAGAAGTGCAATCTGATTCCAAAAAATTTGAAAAAAATATATTTAGAATCTAGAGACAAAATGTCACAAATCACTAGTTTGCATCATATTCAAATTCCTCACAGTTTAGCCGCTATAGGTGCCTGAAAGTGAAGATTTAGTTAGAAAAAATTAGTTTAGTGTCTAGTTTGGCCAAAAATTGTAAATCAGTATTATGGGATCACCCAGGGTGTGAGGGATAGAGGAATGGAGAGAATGAGGGAAGGAGGGAGATAGGGAGTGGTAGTATGGGAGGGATAGGTATAGAGAGATTTAGGGAGGGAGGAAGGGGTAGGTGGACAGAGGTTGTGTGTGTGAGGGAGAGAGGGAGGGAGAGGGAGATAAAGAGCGATGGATGGAGATAGAGAGATGTAGGGTAGGAGAGGTAGGTATAGAGAAAGTTAGGGAGAGAGGGAGGGGTAGGTGGTGAGAGAAGTAGAAAGAGGAGAGAAGTTGAGAAGAAGGGAGAGGTAGGTAGAAAGAGAGGTGGGGTGGGATGGATTGAGGGAAGGTTGGTATAGATGCCTATAAGGTGCAAGGAATAAAGAGAGAGATAGGTAAAGCTAGATACAGAGGTAGGGTGACAGAGATGTACAAAGAGAGATCTATTGTGTGTGTGTGTGAGAGAGAGAGAGAGGAATAAAGAGATGGATAAATTGAGAGAGTGACCTATAGTTGGAGGGATGGAGGGATAGGGGAAGGTGGAAGGGAGGGAGAGGTAGGGTGAGAAAGATTGAGAGAAATATAGGTAGAGAGAGGGTGAGTGGAGATAGACAAAAGTAGAGAGGGAAGGTAAGAGAGAGGAAGAGAGAGAGAGATGTATATATATATATATATATTTTTTGATACGTAAGCTTAGTTTGTTATTATTAATTAAAATATAAAAACTACAAAACGTCTACTAAGTAGGGAAATTCGACTCCAAAAATTCGTGGAGCTATCCATCTAACACATAACCCGCTAAAAGCCGCCAGAGAAAACCCACACCAGAAACAAAAAGCCACCCAACCAACCAAACCACCATAAAAACCAAACAAACTATCTCCAAGCACGACTACAAATGCATCGATAAAACAAGAAAAATGCCATAGTAATGGCCAAAAGTAGGGAAACAATAAAAGGATTAAGTTTTAGCAGCCCCATAACCAAAAATACCAAAGCCCAACACTCGACTTACAGAAAGCCATTTAGGCTTGCAAAATATTCAAATTCCTTTATCCATTCATCATCGTCGGCCTCCACCAACCCAAATAGTTTCTTGAGAAAATTTACAACCACCACCACAATCATTCGGTGCCTCATGAGGCTCGACCCACGCAAGTCTAAATGGAAAGGGAAAATTTTAACTGTTTCTTCCAAACAAACCCCTTCCTTCGACCACCACACTTAGAATTTCATCCACCTCCTCCACCAAGTCCTCCTTGAACATTTCCAATAGCAACCCCTTTGCTTCTACCTTAGAGACCTTGTTATCCAAAAGAGAAGCCAAGAAATGAGAGGAGACATGCAGATTGTCCCTCCCATACTCCTTGCACTCCAAATGACCAAACCCTAGGAACATCTTCACCATTGCAACGACCAATAGATCATGCTTGAGAAAAATGTGCTTCAGTCTCTGTTTGATAACCTCCCTGAAAGAGGCTATCCTTATTGACGAATGCAATGAAATTGGAGTGTCAACACAAAATCTAGCAAGGCCCTCCATAGAAACCTTGATCATAAATTTCAAACTTTTCACCATTGCTGAAGCCACACTATCCTCACCCAACGAGAAGGACCAAAGCTGCTCTTCAAGATCTCTTTTTCACTTGCAAAAAGGTTAGCCAAAAAATGGCAAACCATCCATAAATAATCACTAAAATCTAAGCCACTGCCACCCAACGCGTATGGTACTCAAGGCATCATGCTAGATATCCTTTCCATGAGGAGGATATCCTTCGAGCAAGATATACAATCAATGTTTTGCATGGGAATGGGGGCTAGCTATCCTCCTCTTCCAACCGAACGTCGAACAATGAAATGCAGAAATGACCATCCTCTGCCAAAAATGATAAACTAGTGATTCCTTTCCAACTGCTCGTCCAACGTGGTATTAATTTCCACCTCGGCCAATGTGGAGGGGTGCCCGCTCTATCCCCACGAGAGATGTATATATTGCTCTCATCTCCTTTGTGTAAATTATTATAATAAATATAAGATTTAAAACTCCCCTTTGCAACAACTCCATCAAATATTTTTTATAATATATTATATTATTAAATATATTTAATATTATAATATTTATATAATATAGCATATAATATTTATATTAAATATAATGTTATATTTTATATTTTTATATTTTATATTTTTTATAGATAAGTGTTACCAAAAGATAGGGTAACGCCCAAATACATACCAACTAAATACATATTGCCCGTAGGCCACTTCGTTTATCACTAAGAACAACATCACTTTCATATACTATGTATCAATAGTTACCCCTAATTGCCAAAATAAACTCCTACCAATATTGTTAGAGAAAAGGAGACTGCACACCAAACAGACCAATGAACTCGCTGAGTATGAATTCACCTAAAGGCAACCTCCTATACCACCAAGCTATGGTTTAAAATAGCCAGAAGATTCCCCAGCTCCGTTAAATGCCTTAGACTATCAATACCAAGCCATGCCCGATCCGTATCCATAAACCGGGAAAAAGCATCCATATTGTTGTTTTTGACTCCCGCTTGGAAAACTTCCCAAGCATCCACCATGAAGTTCTTCGCCACCTCGGCCTCAGCACCCTCCACCCCCTCCTCCAAAGCCAGATCTGGATCAAAGAATGCTCACAAGAAACTTACCCAACCACTCATTTGTAACTCCATAGTGGCGTTAGCTATAGCAGATACATTGAGGCCAACAACAATCATGTTAATCTACACTGCCACCCACTCCTTAGATTTGTGTACATCTACCAGGGCCCCAAAGACAGTTTCATATACTCTACCGTCACACCAATGTTGACTCACGCCTAATACCTTCGAAACAAATGCAACAATTGCATTATAAACTTCTCTATTCTGAGGCACGAAGAGACGATAGCATTGATTTGCTAAGGGCTCCTTGACACAAGCACAAGCGACACAAATTGAAAAACCATGTTTGATAATTCCTTACTGACGCCTCAAACAAGAAATCCTAGAGCCAAATATAGTCGAACTAAATCCACATAACCAACTGAGAATAGAAAGGTCCAATGGTCCGTTCCAACAAAGAACAGTTAACACAAGGCCGAATTTGACATACCAAACCAATGCATGGCTTGCGGGAGACAAGAAGTCGCCAATTTCAGTTTGACACAGACAAGAAATTGGGTAGAAAGATCAACCGTATGGCACATCATAGTCCAGAATAGTACTAAGTTACGAATCCTCCTGCCATTGATAGTCCAGATCGCACAAATTATAATTCATATCCACTTGAGGGAAACCATAGCCACTTCTCTTGGTCACTAGCCACCATATCCTGAAGTCTGTTCCAACATTTTGCCTTGGAATCGATGATAATCTCATCCACTTGCCCTACCCCAGCATTCGCCAGACAGTCGGCAGCTTTATTTGCTTCTCTAAAGGCGTGTCCTAACTTAAACTTTTCCAATTTACCTATAAATTCCTTGATTTGGACTACCCAATAGTCGAGCTTCCAACTTGGAGATCTGCCATTTATTATTGCTTGGATACAAATCATTGAGTCTCCCTCAATTTCAATTGACGTTATTCCCTTACTGACACATAATTGGACTCCCATTAGCAATGCTTCAAACTCTACAACATTATTAGAACACTCCCCCAATTTTTTGGAGGTTGCCCAACCACATTCACTTGCACGGTCTCTAATAATACACTCGGCCCCCGCAGCACCGGGATTCCCTTTCGCTGCCCCATTGAAATTCAATTTCCAAGGAAGATCCACAGGCCCCTGCCAACACACTGATTTTTTGTCAACCTTCTATGTTAAGGGCATGCAAATATTTGGTCTTCTTAAGCTATTCCACGCTTTCTGAATTTCTTCATCCCATCTTGTGAACTTTGAGTGAGATTTCAATCTTGTCCTGTTATTTGCCACCTCGATAATTGCGACCTTCAATTTTTCAATTAACTTGTTATTTTCAAGTGATTCGCCTCTAAAAATTCTCCTATTCCTTTCTTCTATTTATGCCATATTACCAATGAAGGTGCCATCACCCATAGGCTGTGCCAATAACCATTGCTATTGCCCATCTTCCATGTGTTAAGGAATTCACACAATTTCTCCTATCTCGGGCCAGGTATTGAAAACGAATACTGAAGCCAATCCCAACATTCCATTGCAGTACGACATGAAAGAAATAAATGGTCAACATCTTCTTCATTGTGTTCGCACAAAACGCACCGAGTTGGGCCTGCAATTCCCATCCTTTTTAAACGATCCATTGTTAAGCACCTCTTCTGAAAGACCACCCAAAGAAAAGCACTAGCTTTGGGAAGCACAACTTGGTCCCAACATAATTTTTCCAACCAATCTATTCTTGCTCCAATTTCCACCTGAATTTGATAACCCAATTTTGCAGAGTACTCTCCAGATTTTGCCCCACACCATACAATAGAATCTTCTTCTTTGGATATCAAAACAATCCGATTGATTAATTCATCTGTGATAGCCTTCAGTTTCATATGATCTAAATGCAAATGCAACAAACTTTTCCATTTCACCCTCCCACCTTCTGGGTAATCTTCTAGATTAAAATACCTAGCAACTTCAGTACCCCCATCTTTCTCCAATTGTCCTACTTCCAATTCTAAATCGAATTGCTTGGCCAAACTCTTGTAGTCGTTCCATGAATCAGTCCAAAACCTTGTCAGCTTGTCGTTTCCAATTCTCCATGTTATATGTCTTGTGATCAACGGATGACATTTGTTAATAAATTTCCAAAGTGCTGAGCCACCCCTTATTGTGCCTGCCGTTAAAATCCTAGACGGAGAGTCATTGTTGAGGTATTTGCTTTGAGCTATGCGGCACCACAGTTTCTCCGGTTGTCTATACATCTTCCATACTAACTTTGTGCCCAAAGCAGTGTTTTGCCTTCCAATACTCCTTAGACCCGCACCACGCTCGATTTTAGGCTTGCAAGCAATGTCCCACCCAATAAGTGGGATTCACTTCACTTCATTTGACCCTTCCCATAGAAATATTTTTAGAATCTTCTCTAGATCCTCTTCTATCTTCTTTGGAGCCTCATAACAGGCTAATGTAAAGATTGGAATAGCCGAGAGCACAAATTTAGTCATGGTCAATCTGCCCGCCAAAGTTAGCCATTTGTTTTTCCATGAAAGTGCCTTAGTTTTACATTTACTCAGAACTTCGTTCCAGTGCTTAGATTTACAAGCCCCATCGAAAATCTGTACTCCAAGAAACTTGGCAGGGAGCTTGTCAACTTTGAACCCCAGAACAGCGGCAATAACATTCTGAAGATGAACCTTTGTGTTGAAGAAGTATATTCTCGACTTCTCTTTGTTCATTTTTTGCCCTGACTATATTCATCCAATGTTTCTTTGATACATTTAGCCTCTCGCAAACTAGCCTCACCAAACAAGGTTGTATCGTCCGCAAATTAGGTGTGGGTGATTTGCTCAACATTCAAAGCCACTGTGATACCCCTCCATTCTAGCTGATGGCAGCGCCTCTTGATTGCACAGCTTAGAACTTCTACCATTATTACAAATAAGGTAGGGGATAAAGGGTCCCCTTCACGCAAACCATTGAATGCCTCGAAAAAACCATGCATTGAACCGTTTATCAGAACATAAAATCTTACTGAGGATATACATTGTTTGATTAGTAGACACCAATGACTGTTGAAACCCATGCGTTGTATAACTTTAATCATGAATTCCCATGAGACTTTGTTGTATGCTTTGCAAACATCCAACTTAATCACCTTGCCAGCTGTTTTGTCTACTTTTAGCGAATGCACCACTTCACTAATGAGAAGAATAATGTCAGTTATCTCCCTCCCCAGAATGAAGCCAGTCTGCTCAAGAGCAATAATCTTCCATAGTATTTTTTTAAGTTTGTTTGTTAATACTTTTTCCAGTACCTTATAAACAGTATTGCAGAGAGAAATTGGCCTATAATCAGCAAAGGTTCGACATTCAGTCTTTTTGGGAATAAGGGCTAAAACTGAATTATTGATATCCTTGACAAATCTCCCTGACTTCCTGAAGTCCTCAACCATTAGCCACAATTCCGACCCTAAGAAGCCCCAGCAATTTTGGAAAAACTGAGCAAGAAATCCATCCGGCCCAGGGGCCTTGTCAAGATGTAACTGAAATAGGGCCGCCTTTACTTCCTCCAATGATACCGGTTCCACTAACATGGTGTTGTCCACGCTATCCACCCTTCTTTCTATTGCGTCTAGAATGTTCCCCTCACCACAAGTTCTAGTATATTCCCCTAGCAATTTTTTAAAGAATGCCTCTGCCTCTAACCCAATGTCTGTAGTGCCATGTTTCAAGGAACTGTCCTGCGAGTAAATTGATTCAATTTTGTTTGCCGCTCTTCGGGCCAACACTAAGGCATGAAATTTTTTTGAATTTGAATCACCATTTGAAAGCCAAACTTCTCTTGATTTGTCCCTCCAGAATATTTCTTCCATCTTGAGTATTTCTGCAAGTTCGTTCTTTAGATCTTTCTCACACACAAATTCCTCGTTTCTCATTCCATCTCTGATCACCTTCTCATTTAAAGCTTGCAATTCTACCTCCACTCTTGCCTTCTCTAAGAATATATTCAGAAATTTGTCCTTGTTCCATTCTTTAAGTTTATGTTTCAGATACTGCAATTTTTTAACGATTTTAAAACTGGCCGAACCCCTGACATGATATTCTTTCCACCAGATTTCCAACAACTTCAATAGTTTATCATCACGCCACCACATACTCATGAACCTGACTGTTGACTTTGGGAGGTCCAATCCTTTACAAAGGTTAAGTTTGACAGGAAAGTGATCCGAAATGGAGTTTGGCAATATGTGAGCCTCGATGGTTGAGTAGAAATTGCGCCACCTTGGTGATATCATGAATCTATCCAATCTCTCTAATATTGCCATAAAATCCTTGCACTGGTTGGTCCATGTGAATACACCATTCGAGGTTTGACAATCATCCAATCCTGAGCAAGCAACAAACTTCCTGAAATCTAACATTACTTGAGTTTCAGACCTTATCCCTCCACTTTTTTCAGAGATCTCTAAAACCACATTGAAATCGCCTCCAACAATAATGTTTGAGCATGAATGATCATTAATGAAGCTCAAGACCTCCAACCAAACTAAAGCTTTCTCCTTCGTTCCAATAGGACCATAAATGTTGATGAGAATGAATGAAAGGTTGAGACTCATACTAAAAACTTTCGCCGCTAACCAATTCACTTGTGAGCACAAGACTTTTACCGAGACTTCAGTTTCCTTCCAAATTAACCCAAGACCCCCTGAAGCACCAACTGATTCTTGAAAGAAGCCATTCCATGACCTAATGTATTTCAAAAATGCCCTTGCCTCAATTTGTGACAACTTAGTTTCTTGTATAAGAATTACATCGCTTACACAATTTTGCAACTGACGCCTAACCAAGCGTCTTTTGTTAGGGGCCATTAGGCCCCTGACATTCCAGGTGGTGAGCTTCATTATTTCCCAAGGGAGGCTGATCCTCCCTTGGTACTTAAGAATTCTTTGATGCTGGGATAATTTCTAACAATTGCCTCTTCTTCCCTCAATTGTTTGAACAATTTTTTACCTTGGGATTTTCTTTATTTTCTGAATTTTCCCATACCCAAATGCAAAATTGCAGTTTGAGTAATACTTCTTTCATCAATAATATCTAACTCATCTTCAGGTTCCATTTCAGCATCAAAATATGTCAAAGGAGTGTATTTTTCCATCTGAACTTCTTTCTGATTGTCCAATTTCGCCATTTCTTCTAGGGGCTGGTGTGACCTGGGCACATTGATACCATCTTGATCCGCGCACGACCCCACAAATTCCTTTTCCTTAGAAAATTCTGATCTCAGCTTTGGCGCACTTGTCACATATGGAACTATTTGCATTTTATTCGTCATTCTATTACTCTCCCTTTCCACTCGCCTGAGTTCCCTTTTTCCTTGCCCGATTTTGCATGACATCTCATTATGCATTATTGAACCACATTTAAGGCATAACTTTTTATCCTCTTCTATTTCAACAACCTAGTTCCATATTTCTCCTTCCACTTGTAATTTTATTGACTGAGGTATGGTATTGATCGCAGTGATCTGCAGCCTTGCATATTTATATAAATCACTATCTATGATATCCCTATCAATGTCCAGCAAAGTACCCAGCGATCTTCCTATCTTTTCCAAGCAAGCACCATTCCAATATTCAAATGGAAGGTTGTATAGGCGAATCCAGACTGGTTGGTCATACAGCTTGAACTGGGTAGGATCAATTTTTTTTTCCTAGGTTTGCATGTAAAGCGAAAATATTCCCATATGCCACATGTCGCCCTCTGCTATCTTTTTCATTGACTCTTCGTCTGCAAAAACCACCATGAATTTTTTTTTGGAAGAAAACTAAGTAATACTTCTGTCTTCCATTCTGTCTTTATCCAATCTCTAATCTCTGCCCTACTGGGACTACCTCCAATGAAACGACAAATTAGAGCGAACTCCCCTAAAATTTTTGCGTCATTCTTTATTTCATGCAATACGTCGATCAACGAAATTTCCTGCACTTCTGATGTAATAAGGTTTCGTTCATTCTTTGGATCCTGGTTCCCCGCAAAGGCATTCCTTCCTTCGTTGCGAAATATTTCTTTTTTCCTCCATACTGATTTATTCTGAGTTTTATGGTAACGAAGCCCTGGTTGTGTGGCCTTCTTACTAGCATCGCCTCACCATTCTTCTCTTGAATCATCTGAAGGAGAATCATGTCGCACACGGACAAAACCCTGAGCTGCCTGGTCTTCACATGAATGCTTCTGGAGTTGCGGATGACAACGATCTGCCCAATCTCCATTGGAAAACACCCATTGTGGGGTATGATTATCATCCAACGACACTGCTATCTTTGGCTTTTCCCTAATCACTTGTCTACCCAGCTTTCCCTGCCTTCACACTTCAAACCTAAAACCACCGCGCTCCTCGCCATCACCTATTGATTTTTGGGACCTCCAAAATTCATATTTATTGTTGTCAAATGAATTTTCATAATATAAATATATGGAATTAATTAAAATATTAATATTTTTAAAATTATAAATATTTTGGAAAACATAACCTAGATATTTTATACATTTTTTCTTGTCTTTTTTAGATTAAAAATAATTTAAATTAATTAACTTTATAATATATATGTGTGTTAATAATTTTATGTTTTAGATTTTAATATTTATATGATATAAATATTAAATATATATTATTCAATTCATTTTATAAGTATATTTATTATTATTTATATATCACATATTAATAATATGATAAAAGGATTTACATCAATTTAGCATTTTTAAATAAGAAACTCAAAATTTTAAATTTAAATTTCAAAATTCAAATCCATTTAAATAACACATGTTCCCTATCAAATTTAGAGCACATACATAGAGACAAACAAGTTTCAAATAATGTAATTTAGGGAGATCAAGTGTGTGAGTTACAAATTTAGATTCAAACTTCAAGTTCAATTCTACATATATAGAGATCACTTAGATGACATTATAAATGAACCAAAATAGTGCACAATCAAATTCATAAATTGGTGATAATCATTAAATTTTTAAATTATAACGTATGAAAAATACATTCCTAATATTTGTATAATAGATATTTTATTAAATTTAGAGCTAAATACTTGTAGACTTAATTTTTTCATATTTACTTAACCTTTTTATTACAGTACTATTTTTTTATTTAATTAATTAACCAAATACTTATGAAAGGTGCGCTAATTTTTACACAAAAGAAAATTATAAAAGAAATCTTCTTAAATTGTAATACCAAAGGTATGTAATTGTAATCTTATCCCTAATAAATTCCTAACCCTAACATTAATTGTAATTGACCATTTATTGAACTCTAACCTTAACTCTGAGCCCTAATTAAATTATAACATTAATTCCAGACCTTGATCTTAACCATAACAATAACCATAATTAAACTCAAAATTTTAGCCTAATTAATCCTAACATAAAAATTATAGACATTATTGTTCAAGAAACAAAAGGTTTGTTATTAACAGGTATGCTCATACAAAAGAAAATAATTGTTTATTAAAAAAAAAAAAAAAAAACAGTTATACATAAGTGATCAAATGGTTTTCATATTTGACAACATTTAAATCACCTTTCCTTATCATTGTTAAAAAAGATAAAACAAAACCGCTTGCTAGCATTTGGAGGAACTTTGCAACAATGCGGCCTTGTTTTTATATGGGTAAGGAGCTTCCTTTTTTAAAAATATGGGTTAGGATTTTTTTATATGTTGTGTTAAAGCAAAAATAAGAATGAAAGTTTCCAATAGGTAGTTAAAAGGAAAAACAATATAGATAGATAAAACTTACTCATAAGAATTGCAAGAAAAATATAAAAAATTATATAAACTATACAATAGTCTTACATTGATTAAGCTTGTTATCAAGCTGAAACTTAAAAACGTGTTCCTTGAATTGTTGAAGTTAGTTCATGGCCTTCACATTCTTCTTGCAAAATAGTTGGAGCTACAAAAAAGAAAAGTCACCTGAAAAAATATATTAAAGTAAAGTCATAGAGTACCAACTTCTTGATGACAATTGTTGCAAACCAAAAACAAAAACAACTTCTTTCCAATTTAGATCATGATCAAAAATTGCAAAAAAGTCTCTAAACATAGCATACCATTGCTTTTTAACAAATAAGTAATTCCATAAAATATATTTCATCCTTTCAAAACCTTAGCAAAAAGGGCAGATGATTGGTTGAACCATAATTTAACATGCCAATTGTTCTATGAAAATAAAGTCTCTATGTTTTAACCTCAAGTAAATAAACTATATTCAATTCCCATTGCAATAAAAATTTTCTTTCCAAAAAGAGAATAATGAGCACATTTTACATAACAATGTTCCAAAGTATTGATTTCATTCTCAATATTAAAATATTACATTTTACAAATTTCCAAACATGGAATACAATGATACATACATAGCTTAACTGAGCTTCAATAGCAATAGATACGAATGGTCTAGGTAGTCCCCCTCAAATCTTGACTGTCAACTGATGAGGAGAAGCATCACTCAAGTGTTTTTCTACCAACCACAGAATTAATGTGGTCCCCCGCACACATCTTCCACATATGGTAAGATGGCCCTCCCTTCGATGAAGAGATTGGTATGGTAACCTCAAAACAATAGCCTTCCTGAGCTTAGTGTTGTGTCCTACATACTTAGACTTTAATACAATGGCTACAACCTATTTGTATGACAATTCTCAGCCTAGTATACTATAATGGATCATAGTGAACTGACAGTGTAATCAATGGCTACTTACACTACTTTGTCCAAAGTTTCATATATAAAAGTGTCATCTCTTCACCCAATACCCTTAGCTCGATTTGGATTTTGACCATTCATATGGGTGATCCCACAATATTGTTTTACAAGTTTTGGCCAAACTGGACAATGAATTGATTTTTTCTAACTAAATCTTCACTTTTGGGCACCTATTGTGGTTAAACCGTGAGGAATTTGAAGATGATGCAAACTAGTGATTTGTGACATTTTGTCTATAGATTCTAAATATATTTTTTTCAACATTTTTGGAATCAGATTGCACTTCTTTTTCCATCTCCTTTGAAAACTATTTTTTTCAGTAAACACCATTTTTAAGGAGTGATGTTCACTGTATACAACATAACTTTTTTTCCATGAAGGATAAAATTCTATTTTTTCAAATTTAGATTTGTAACTACGATATCTAGCGTTTTCATTTGGTTTCATAGTGTTTTATTGAATTTTTTTCCTTAATCAAGTTTCAAAGTCAAACCAATTACAATTCAAACATAGGCGGACTGTATACAACATAACTTTTTTTGTATGTATCGAAATTCAATTTTTTTTTATTGGATTAAGGACTTCAATATCTAGTGCACTGATATTTTTCAATTTTTTTTTTATAATCTGCTATTTTTCTACATGTGCAGAACAAAGATCTTGATTTTTGGTGAAAAACTTATGTTTAATCAAACTAAAAAAATAAATACATAATAAAACCAAAACATATTAAAATTATATTTGTTGGGTAGCTCGTTTCGAGGACTACCATCATCCAGTTGGGTCTATGAAGTTGACTTCCTCCATTTTCATCCTCAACCCGAGCTCGAAGGGAAAAATTATGGAAAATTTGGTTCTAGAGGGGGAGAAGGGGGAAAAGGGGGGTTCGAATGAACTTAGGTTCAAGAGAACCCCCCTTTCCACTAAGTTTTCCTTTGTTTTTCATTCTGGGAAATGTGGAATATGATGGGACCCAACATTAAATAGGTTTGCTTGAATGGGGGTTCGAGTGAACCCCTTTGGGTTCGCTCAAACCAAAAGTTCATTCAAACCCCCAAAAACCAAAATCTTCTCCATGGGGGTGTTTTTTGCAATTTTCCTTCCTCACTAGAATTATAAACCAGTTTTGTGGGTTTATGATGTAGAGGAAGGTGTAAACCTTCTCAAAATGACTCACAAATAAATATTAGATCAACTTCAAAATGGGTTTCAAAGAACTCATCAAAATTACACCATATGAGCATGCCCTACCTTGTAGCATATGCAACCTGGTTTAAGCCACTTTACACTCAAGATTTCCAAAACACCTACCAAATAAAGTATGGATTGAGATACCCTTTTAGGGCCTACACAACATATCCAAAAACCAACAGTGATTCTATTGGACCAACATATACTTTTAATACACCTACCCTGCTTAAGGCTACTTAATTAGCCTACTTTTACAAAGCAACCCCTCTCTAACTTTATCCCCTGATTAAGAAAATTTCAACAGTGTCTCAAATTGTCTCAAAACTAAGGATTTTCAAGGTCCTAACCTTCTATGACACCTCTAAAATCCCTGATCACAAAACCCTCCATAAAATGCCTCAAAACTAGGGCTTCCTGGTTCTTGGCCTTCCACACACTTCCAGAACTTGTTTATTGACCCTACACCATTAGGAAAACATATTTATACTATCCCAACTCAAAAAAATACCCCTCATTAAGGCAGATCTTCTACTGCTATACCATAGCCTCCATCTTCAAGCACCTTTCACTATCAAATCTTGGTGTACACCGTTTGATTCTTCTTTCCTGCACTTTTAGATTATTAGATTGGTATGATACATGTTAAATAGGATCCATTTCACAATTTTCAGTCACAAACTCTCATGAAATGGATCATTACTTCATGATGACTCTCAAAATCAATGAAAAAACAGGGTTTTCCTGAGGATAGTCAATATATTATGAAAATAAATTGTTATTACTACTTATCAAGATGTGAAAGAGGTTAAAAAAATGTAAAATAAAGTCCCTAGATCATCCAATAGAACATTTCATCAAGAGGATTCAAAGATTCATCAAAAGAACTCAAGAAAATGCAATAAAACTGTGTTTTTTCACTTTTTCCATAAAACAGTCCGTACAGTCCCTTCACCAACTGATCAAACTCCATAAAAATGATTATTTTGGAGTTATAGAACCATTCCCCAATTGATCCAACCATTTTGGATTGATTACAATGCATAATTACCTCAAAAACACCTAAAACTCATTTTGCCGCCTAAAGTGGATTTTTGAAAATTTGAATTTCCAAACTCTTATTCTATTAATTCCTATTAACTAGAAACATTAAAAATAAATACATTATTATTTTTCAACCTTATTTGACACCATTAAAGCATTATAAACCTATCTAACCTCCTAGAACATGATTGTTCCCTTTATATTGCATTTTGGTCCTAGGGTCCTTATTAGGACCCTTAGGACAGTTGACTCTCTTATTACATTTATCCTTTCCAAATGCCATTATAGGCTTCAAAAGGTCATAGTTGATGTTTTGATATGCTGGATAGGTCCTCCTGACCCTTGCAAACTCCTTACCCTTGAACTGACTCCTAATGAGCTTGGGTGCTCCTGCACCAGTTTACCCATATGCTATGCATAGGCAATTCCCTCCATTGGGTAGTCTTTAACCCTAGGAACAACCTATTTCTTTTATGAATATAACATGTCTACTATGTATTTTCTTTGTGTAATCTAATCCCTTCTTTGGATAATCTAATTCCAAGGATAACATATGAACTATTTATAGTTCAAATTACACAAATAACTTCATAAGCTACTTTAAGCTTCTTCTTTTCTTAGTATATAATACTAATGAACGCATCCACTCCATAATATGGCATATGTACATACACTCATATAAAACTCATAAAAAATAAGTGCAACAAGATTCCTTAAATTCCATATAAGTAACATAACCTTTCCCTATTCTAGCTAAATAATATACTTTTCCACACAAGTCAAATAATGACACTTAATCTTTGCAACTTAGCATATAAAGCATAAAAGTGTAGAATCCACATGCATGTTAAACACTAAATTCCAATTGAACAATCTGATTCCCAAGCTCAGTCCTCCCAAGAACAACTTACAAACTCTTCTTTGATTTTCTAAATCCACTCTCAAAAATTTCTCTAAATAACTCTTACAAGTCTCCTCACAAATAAACTCTCAGCTCAAAACAAGAATATCTCAGATAAGAAGTAGTAGAATGCAAGTGAATTTTGCATCCAAATGAAGTAAAAGGAACTCCTATTTATACAAAACATGAGCTTTTGTTGTGTACAAACAAGCTACTCAAAATGACACTTCTCAACTCCTTAGTTTGACTCAACAATTAAACAAAGAACGTAGCAACATAAATCGATGCTCTTCGAACACATACACATCCATGGGAATAAGTCACCTCATTCCTCAAGAAAACAAGAAAGATGTTTAAAAATGCAAGGTAATGGTCTCCTATAGGTCGACTTATTTGGCCAGCTCTATGTTGACCAATTCATACTTGCACATTGCTTTACCAACTGGAAATCGATTTACAGGTTAAAGACTTCTACTTGATTTACACAGTTCATAATTTGGCTTACACAATTCATAATTTGGCACCACCAAAACACCACGCTTGGACTATCTTTTGGTTCATTGTTTTCTCCAATGACTAAGTCAAGGTTATTCATACATTTCAATTTTGGCTTTGCTTCACAAGTTTGACTTTGTCTGTCTTGCACAAATGACACATCAACATTGGCTTACTTATCCTTGTGCTTCACAACACTATCATAACTTTTAAACAACATGTTAAAATGTTAACTCACTACCTTAGCTTTGTGTGCAGCCCTTTATTTACCATGATTTATTCATTAATCATATGCTATGCATATTTTATCATTATTAATGCAATATATGCAAAGTTCATATGCACAAACTTATATGTTATCTATGTGCTATAATAATCAGCACAATGTATTCTTTAAATTGACATATATATTATATAATATATATACATAGCATATAACACTAACATGTATATATATATATGTGTGTGTGTGTGTGTGTGTGATCCCACAATAGTGGTTTACAATTTTTGGCCAAACTGGACACTGAAATTATTTTTTTAAACTAAATCTTCACATTCAGGCACCTATAGCGGCTAAACTGCGAAGAATTTGAAGATGATGAAAACTAGAGTCTCATCACATTTTGTCTGTAGATTCTAAAATATTTTTTCAAAATTTTGGAATCAAATTACCCTTCTTTTTCCATCTCCCACGAAAACTGGTTTTTTCAAAAACAACATTTTTAAAAAGTGACACACACCGCTTAACGCATAAATTTTTTTCCATGAAGGATAAAATTCTAATTCTTTTGAATTTAGATTTGTAACTCTGATATCTAGTGCTTCCACTTGGTTAGATAGTTTTTTATTGAATATTTTTTCTTTAATCAAGTTTCAAAGTCAAACCAATTACAATCTTACATAACGACCGTATAACACAACTTTTTGTATATATCGAATTCAATTTTTTTGTTGGATCAAGGACTTCAATATTTGGTGCACTCATATTTTAATTTTTTTTTTTTTGATAATCGCTATTTTTCCACATGTGCGTAACAAAGACCTTCATTTTCGATGAAAACCTATGTTTAATAAAATTAAAAAACAAATACATAATAAAACCAAAACATATTAAAATTATATTTGTTGGATAGCTTGTTCTGAGGACTACCTAATTCAAGTTGGGTTTGTGAAGATTCCTCCATTTTCATCCTCAACCCGACCTCTGAAGTGCCAAAATTTAGGTTTTTTTTTGTCTCAGGGAGGGGATGAGGAATAAAGGGGGTTTGAACGAACCCCTAGGGGTTCACTCGAACCATGGTTCATTTGAACCCCCCTTCTATAAGGGGTTTTGATGGATTTTTTGGCAGGAAAGTATTAGGAGGGTTCGCCTGAACCTAGGTTCTAGTGAACCCCTAATGGGTTCAGTCGAACCAATAGGTTTGTACGAACCCCTAAAATCAATTTTTTTGCCATGCATTCATTTTTTGTGAGTTTTCCTTCCTCACTTCAATTGTAAACCACTATTGTGGCTTCACCCATATATATATATATATATATTCCTTGATTTAACAAATTCATTAAATGAATCATTCGATATTTGAATGCATATAATCATGTTATCATTTTGATATATAATATCATATGTATATATCTATACACGCGTATATATATATATATGTATGTATGTATATGTATATATATATGTATATAGATGTGTGTGTGTATATATATATGTATATATATATATATTCATATACTCATATAGACATTCCATTACATTGACACATACATGTATATCAATATACGTATATATATGTATATATGCATATATCACATATATACATTTGCTTATACAAACAATCACATATATTTGCTAACCTATTGATAGACATATATGCACAAAGTGTATATATATATATGTCTCATTATCCATTCGATACCCTCATACATATAGGTAATTTGTCTATGAGCATGCGTAGATACGCCTATCTACATATAATCATGTACGCATTTACTCAAGTGTGTGAGTTTATCCTCGACATGTACATGTATACATAGATATACATTTCATGTATATATATCTCATCGACTAAATACATTCATACAAGGAAGAACTCACATGCACCAAGCACTTATCACAAATCAAGAACACTCACAATTGAAATCATAACCTTATCTAATATATGAACAAACCAAACTAAGTAACTTACCATTTCCTAACACTATGACTCAACTGGTCCCTACTATATGTGAGTGTTTGAAAGCTCAATTAGGCTTCATTAAGGGTTACCCGAACAATCACTTCTCCTGAGTGATACTTCCCCTCTCTTCTGGAGGCTTGATCCTGTATCTACATTCAACTTAGCACATTGCAATAGTAGTTAGTTGTTCATCAAAACAATCATTTGCATTATATGTTTCATAGTCAGAATATCAAATTCAATCACCATTCATTCTACATATTCATTCCATTATAAACATCAAATCAAATTAGCATTCATTCATCATTTTTCCTAATGATACAAGTAAACAAAGTACAAACACATGTATTTCAATCACAATTACAAACACATTCATATATCAAAGTATTTTTAACCATCTTAGTAATAGTAACTAGGTAAATACACAATGAGGTGTAACACATAATACATTTCAATCTATCCCCAATAGGTAGATTGCAATGTAGTATTTTTCAAGTCGGCACTTGAGTTTTAAAGTTAGCTTTAGATTTCCATATTTGAGCACTCATTTTGGTCCAAAATTTGGAATTAAATTTCCATTTCCATTTATGATTTAGACAAGGAGTAAGAGGCCAGCTAGGAAGATTCTAAATATAAACCTTCTTTAGAGGAAAATAATTAAAATGACTAAAGCACAACCATTTCCAATCTTTAAAAAAGTTGCATTGCCTTGGAGAACATAGTTTCATAGAAAGCTCAAGAGGAACTAATGATTGAACAAAACTCAAGAATTGTTTATATTTATTGCTCAACCCAAAATTTTCTTTGATATTGGTCCATGAGGCCCAATCAAACATATTAAAATCTCAAATTTCTTTAAATTGTTGAACCCCTTTTTTAAACAAATTTTTAGGCTGATTGAATAAATAAAATTAATTAGTAAATAAGTGTCATGTTGTGGTGAGTGAAACAAAGAAAATGAGAACCCTAGGTCTAATGTGTAAATCTAGTCCATTCATTTTTTTGTGGGGGTGTGTGTTGTGTGGGTCTTTTTTCTATTGTTTCATTAATATGAAGATCAACAAGGTGTTTAGATTGACTTACCATGGAGGTGATCCAATCAAACTTGGATATGCATCTTTTAGAGTCGTGGAATGAATTGAAATTGATTTACTTGAACTAACCTAATTAGACTATGTGCCCTAACAAAAAAAGTGCAAGCTTCCAACAATTGACAAACTGAAACAAAGATTTGCAAGTAGATCTAGGAAGGATAGAGTGATGTGTACTTCTCATGAAAGTTTGGTGTTAGCTATTGTAGGAGGACAAAGTCACCCAAGGGCGTTTGTGTCCTTGTAGGGGTGTACTGGTCTGATGGTAGATCTGAGACCCCTATTTCTGCTTGTAGACTTGTTGGATCACTATCGGATAATTTTGTAGGTGAGTTTCCAAGAGTTAACAAGGTGTAGGGTTTTGAATGCAACAATGGATGAACGATCTTTAAACTTACTTCAATCCTCTTCAAACCTAAAATTTTCACATTCAAAGAGAGGAGAAATGATGTGTCATTTGGGGCTTGCCTTAGTCAAAACATGTGTTGGATCTTGCTTGCTTGATTGCTTGAATTTCTTGGAAACCTACAACAAGGGTTAGCCTTCACAAACAATGATAACATAAACACATATAAACTCACATAAGAATTGGCATGATTTTTGGATCTTGAGTTGCTATAATAAAGCTCTGAAATGTTGCTCTTGAATGCTCTTGATAATAGTTCTTCCTCTTAATTTTTTGTTAGATTTGAAATAATGCAATAACTAGGTATTTATAGGCATTTCTCTAATTTCTTGAAAATTAAATCCCAATAGTCGACATTTGCAACCTAAATTTTAAATGTTAAAATGTCGACATTGACATATTCAAATTTAGATCCACACAAACTAGGGGAACTCAAATGTCCAAGGGCATCCCAGTCCTAGCCCTATTTTCTAAGATTTTAGGTATCATGGGTAAAACATTAAATGAATGCATTTGTTCAATGCTTGTCATTTCTCAAAAAATGGTGAAAATTGGCTATGGAATGCATAATTTAGGAAATTAAAGATTTAATTAGGCTCAATAATATAGGGGAAAAAATAGTGTGAAATTATCAAGGGTGACAATTTATGACACTGTACACTTAGCTCCCACTTTAGCAAGAGTATAAACTTATGCTCAGACTCACACTAAAGTAGAAAATATATGTCAAGAGGTGTCCAATTGTCCAAATGTTGAAGGGATAGGATGACTAAGGATCAAGGGGGAGTGCACAAGCCCCCAAGATCCAAGATCTCATGGAAAACCAACATAAGCACAAAGGAACACACACATGTGTGAAATGTAGCAAGACAACATACACAAACACACATGATGTCAAAATAAAATGCAAAAAGGAGGGTATGGATAATCACGGGCTAGAAAGTCGTGTTATGCTAAGATCCACACCAAAGACATTGATGAATCACACAATAGCAAAGTCTAATATTTTATAAGTGAATCACAAATTGAAAGGCACCATGGGCTAGTGAAGTTCGATATTCACTAGGTGAGCCCCTAAGACAAGGTAAAATGAGAAACACACTAGGTCTAGTGAAGTTTGTTATTCACTAGGTGTTTACCCATGAAAAAGTAGAAAAATGAGAAACACACTAGGTCTAATGAAGTCTATTATTCACTAGGTGTGCACCTATGTCAACCATACCAAGAGTTATACTCCTTGATAACTTTGATAAGGTGCCACAAAATGATCAAAATGTTATGACTTGAACACAACACTAAGTTCAACACACATGAACAAAGTGAAGCAAAAATGCCAATGTCAATGCACCACTAAGTCCAACACGTGTGAACAAAGTGAAGCAAATAATGCCAACATATGCCCCCACTTAAAGAAATTGCAAAACACCATGCTATGAGCAATAACTTTAAGGTAGAAAATGTTAAATGTCTTGCAATAAAATATCAAAAGAACCTATTTGGATTTAGCCTTATGCCAATGATATGTTTCCAAATAAAGCTACATCATGATAAGGGGTTTCCCCCAAATGTAATGTAACAAAAAAATAGAATATGAAGACATAAGGGACCCATGGATTTGGGGTCAGTATGCGTCTTTGCTATAGTGATATAATAGAGATCAAAACTAACATCATTCCCCAAATACTTGTGGAACAATGAACACAATGGAGGAAGGATACATAGAAAGAACACAAACAAAATTTTGGGTCAACATGGAAGAGACCTAAATGTCTCATTGCTTTGCATCATCCCCAAAAGGAAAAACACAAGACAAAGATTTTTTTTTACATATAAAAGAATAGAGATACAAATAGCAGAATATCACAAGTTTGTTTCCTTTGTATCCTTGCACCAAGGGAGCAACAAGGGTCATCCAAAGGAAATCACAAACACAAAGACATTCCAAGCAACACAACATAGGAGATCACATCATGTGCAAGCAAACACAAAGAACACACAAAGCAAACACAAAGAGAAAGTATCACTCATGCGAGCCGATCTAAAGCAAATCGTCTACATCCCAATCTTGCTCATCATATAGGGATGGTGGACAACTAGCCAAAGGGACTACAACAAGTGTCGTACTAGGAGCATCTCCAGGTTCAACACATGGTGGGTCACTTTAATCAAGAGGATCATCACAATTGCCTCCATCTAAATACATTTTCTTTGAAAATAAAACATTAAGCTCATTATGTACGTGTTCATCAATTTTAGCAATGTCATCTTCATCATCCAAATCAATCACAATGGGAGGTTTTATAATAATGGCAATTGTGTGTTCTTGTTTCACTTCTTGTTTGAGGTCCATGTCTTGTTTTGGTGAAAATTTTTATTCTTCTTGATTTTGATTGCATAGGTGTTTGATTATCATGTATTGTTTTATTTTTTTCTTCTAATTAACGAGCAATAGCATGATGCCTACACCTACACTCTTTAGAATTTTGCTTTCTTCTTGAATAATTTTCAATTTCTAACAAAGTAGGAGCATATTTCTTGACCATTGGTCTCTTTTCTTCCCTTAATTGAGGAATTGAAGGAACTGTCGAGGGTTGGGATATGACTATCTCTTTAGGTCTATACACTTGTTTAACCTTTGGAGGCACAAAAGGAATCATTCAATTGTCTCTTGGTCTTTTATATGATATGGGTGGAGGAACTGCAACATATTTACCTTAGTTACTTGGGAGGGTCTTTGCTTCGGGCATGGGTTCATCCATAACTGGTGGAGGAGGAACAACCATAGTCTTATCATTTTAGGAATATTGGTAAGAGATAACTCTGTTATATACTTTGCCTTAAAATTTTGGTATGATTTGAAAAATAAATCCTCACGAGGCTTAATAGGTTCCATAGGATGAGGCTAAAAGAAATCTAATGAAAATTTCCCATGGGAAGACAAAGGATTAAACCCACTATGATGCACTATAAATATTTCATTTTCAAATGGAAACTTTATGCACTTGTGGATAACTGTCGAGATGACATTCATGGAGCATAGCCATGGGTAGCCTAGCTTCACACAAAATTGGTCCGACATTAGGATGATGGAGAATGATACATCTAATTGTTTCAATCCAACCTTAAGAGGAAGAGTGATCAAAATTATCATAGGGCGAGCAAAACCATCATGAGTTTTCAACCATACTTTCAATTGTTCATAAGAATCTTTATAAAGTTCATACACAAACAAGAATTCCCCAGTGATCACATTCTCTATTCACACAAGATCAATGAGTATCTGAGTTGTAGGCTTATCATTAATATGCCCAAAAATATAGAGAGGACCATCAGGTTCATGTATAGATGTGTTAATATGGGTGACAACAATGTCAGGTAGCAAAGTGGTTTGGTCGTTACAAGGTTGAACATCTATGAGTGTGACCATATCTTGTAAGCCATACTCATCATCACACTTATTACCATTGTTATCATTATTCATGTCATCAGTCTTATCCATATTCATCTCATCATTCTTATCATCCCAAGGTTACACAAAGTTGGATGAATGGTTTGGCATTGGATTGGTAAAAATTTACAAGTTTTGGTTAGGTGGGGCAACAAAATTATTCCCCCATCATCACTCTTAATCATTAACATCACCCAACTAGATGCAATTAGAATCAATGAGGTATTTCACTTGATGTTTAAGACACATGCATTATTTTGTATCATGTCCAATTGTGCGATGATATTGACAAAAGACACTTGCATTGTAACTTGGAGGTAGAGGTTTTGTTGTGTCCATAGGTGTAATCAGAGGCAACCAGATTAAGTTCTTGTTCAAAAGTTGGAACATGATTGAATGGAGGGTGTCAAGTAACTAGGTGAATTATTTATCTCACAATCTAAGGTTGAACTTATGGTAGTAACTTGAGGTTCAATTTGGTTGTTTGAGGGTGTATGTACAACATGATAAAAAAAAATTTCCTTCTTGAATGGTTGATAGTTGTTTTGAGGTACAAATTAGGATTTCCCAGTAGGAGTAGATGAAGATGTCCCTTCATACCGACTAACCAAATTTTGATAATCATGAAGGGTCATACACAAATGTATAAAGGATGGATATTTCATCAACAAGATTTTATCCCTTATGCCAGGTTGTAAATTTTCAATGAACACTCTTTGAACATCTGCATCAGGAAGAGTAAGATTGATTTGTGAATAAAGCAATTGATAACATCCTATAAAGTTCGTGACCTTTTCATTTTGCCTTTGTTTGCATCACACTAAATTAGTTAATGTAATTTTAGGTCCAATATTTACTTGGAAATGTTGGAGGAAGGCCTCAACAAGTTCATTGAAAGAGTGGATTGAGTTATTTGGAAATGAACAAAACCATTCCACAACCATGTCTTTTAATGACCTAGGAAAGAGTTTAACTAAGAGTTTATCTTCAAAAATGAAGTCACTACACAAGGATGTGTATATCGATATATGATTGCTAGGGTCTCCTTTACCATTGTACTTGTCAAATCAGGGTATCTCTATGTTTTGTGGCATTGGTGTTTTCAAGATTTTAAGTGTAAGTAAGCTTCTTTTAACATATTGCAATGGTTTCCTATTTTGGTTGTGGTTCAATGTTGAGTTTTGTTGTTGAAGTGAGATGATGTTTTGTAGAAGTTGGTTAATGATTGAATCATTGGTTGATATGTTTTGGGAATCTGGTGAATATGGTGGGATTGTGTATGTGCTTGGTGGACTACTATGTTGCAAATTTATGAGAGGGGATGAAACTTGAGGTGTCACATGTGAGGACCCAAAACTATAAGGATTTTTGGTGGGAAGGCCTACTATTTGAGTTATGCCAATGCTTTGTTGTATCATTGAGGTGACAGTTGAATTTGTGTATGTTGGAATAGAGGCTATAGTTATAGGGAGGGAAACTTGATTTCCTCCTTGACTTTGAGTGCATACCAAAGCTTGAGCACAACTAGCCATCATAGGTACATTAGCATAAAATATATGGGCTAGGCTATGCAAAACCTCTAATCCTTGAGAATTTCTAATCAATTTCCTCATGTTATCTATAATAGGGACAATTAAGCCAGCTAGATATGCAGTACTCACATAGTCTTGAAGTCCTTCTAGATCTTTGTCCAATTGTTTCAGTTTGTCTTTGGGAACATGTGCAACAACAATATCAACATCTATAAAAATGGGTGATTGTAAGGTTGTCATTGGCATGGTAACATTATTGATAGAGTCCAAAATGGGTTGAGTATTGACAACACTTTGAGTGAAAGAGTTAAAAGACTTCGGATCCATAAAAAATGTAACAATGCAGGATGCCATAAGTCTACAACTACGTGTCACTAAAGTATTGGAAATAGGACACCAAGTCGTGAAGCTCATGAAAGTTTTGAAACACTAAGTGTACCCAAGATGAGCACTAAATTGTCAAATAACCACAACAAAATACTTAGAAACATAATTTAGACAACAAAATAAGACAAATAATACAAAAAGAAATATCTGTGCAAAATTTGGTTGAGCCAAAAGTAGGAGGACAAAGGTTCCCAAGGGAGTTTGTGTCCTGGGCAAGTTTTCCAAAAATCAAGAAGTTTGCTTGTGTGTGATTTTGTTCAAGGATTATTGCTATGATTGTAGGCAGGTTTGACAGTAAATGTATTTCTAGAATTTGCTCAATTTATGCCAATAAAAGTGTGTAACAATAAATGATAATTTTGAATGTAATTTCCATATCTAAATGCAATAATTGACTAATTGTAAGATGTCTAAATCTGAAAATGGTGATTTTGGTGTAATTTAAAAATTAAGAAAATGAGAACCCTAGGTCTAATGTGTAAACCTAAGATTCAATTTTTTGTGGGGGTGTGTGTTGTGTGGGTCTTTTTCTATTGTTTCATTAAGATGTAGATCAACAAGGTGTTTAGGTTGAATTTCAACCATGGAGGCGAGCCAACCAGACCTGGATCTGCATATTTTAGAGTCTTGGAATGAATTGAAATTGATTTGCTTTAACTAACCTAATTAGACTATGTTCCCTAATATAAAAGTGCAAGCTTCTGATAATTGACAAATTGAAATAGAGATTTGTAGGAAGATCTGGAAAGGACAAAGTGATGTGTACCTATCCTAAAATTTTGGTTTCAACTACTGGAGGAGGAAAGAGTTACCCAAGGGCGTTTGGGTCCTTGTAGGGGTGTCTTGCTCTATTTTTGTAGTCCTTTGATGCTAGATCTGATATCCCTGTTTTTGCTTGCAAACTTGTTAGATCACTATTGGATAATTTTGTAGGTGATTTTCTATGAGTTGAAAAGGTTAAGATTTTTGAATGCAACAGTAGATGAATGATGTTCAAACTTCCTTCAATCCTCTTCAAAATTGAAATCTACACATTCAAAGAGAGAAGAAATGTTGTGCCATTTAGGGGCTTTCCTTAGTCAAACCCTATGTTAGTGTTTCCACTTCCATAATGGCAATGTCAATGATAGGAAGGATAAATGATAGGAAGGAATGATGAATCAGTTACAAAGTGTTGCAACTCACCACCCTTCAATGGATTCCTTGAAGGACTAAAGCCATGCACATCAATTCAAGGTCTTGGATCTTGCTTGCTTGATTGCTTGGAAACCTACAATAAGGGTTAGCCTTCACAAATAATGATAATATAAACATGTATATAAACTCACATAAGATTTGACATGATGTTTGGATCTCAAATTTCTACAATAAAGCTTTGAAATGTTGCCCTTGAATGCTCTTGATAATAGTTCTTGCTCTTAATTTTTTGTTAGATTTGAAATGATGCAATAACTAGGTATTTATAGGCATTTCTCTAATTTCCCAAAAATTAAATCTCGATAGTCAACATTTGCAACTTGAATTTCAAATGTTAAAATGTCAACACCGACATATTCAAATTTGGATCTTGACAAAATAGGGGGACTCAGACGTCCAAGGGCATCCTAGTCTTGGCTCTATTTTCTAGGATTTTAGGTGTCGGGGGAAAAGCATTAAATGAATGCATTTGTTCAATGCTTTCCATTTCTCAAAAAATGGTAAAAATAGGCTATGGAATGCATAATTTTGGAAATTAGGGACTTAATTAGGCTCAATAATTTAGGGGGGACAAATCATAGTGTGAAATTATCAAGGGTGAAAATTTATGATGCTACAATGAGTAATTACGGTTGGATTAGTTTAATTATAGAAGTTATTGTTTAGTCTATAGATGAGTTATGAAATAGCTATTTGTATTAGTGTAATAATAGTAGTTATTTTTTAGTCTATAAATGAGCTATGACATAGTTATTTGTATTAGTGTAATAATAGTAGTTATTTTTTAGTCTATATGTGAGTTAAGGAGTTTGCTTACATAAATATTTAGGTTGATTAAATAAATAAAATTAATTAGTAAATATGTCTCATGTAGTGGTGAGTAATTGTGGTTGTATTAGCGTAATAATAGCAGTTATTATTTAGTCTATAGATGATTTATGACATATATATTCGTATTAGTGTAATGGTAGTAGTTATTGTTTACTCTATAGATGAGTTATGACATAGCTATTTGTATTAGTGTAATAATTATAGTTATTGTTTAGTCTATAAATGAGTTATGACATAGCTATTCATATCAGTGTAATAAAAGTAGTTATTGTTTAGTCCATATATGAGTTATGACATAGCTATTCAAGGGTCAATAGAATAAGAGTTAAAAACCAACAAATTCTTGCAACATGAATTTGTCATAAATATATATTGAAATATATTATATGTCATTCAACACATTTAGAATTTTTCTAAAGAATTTAAAATATAGATTGAAAAATAGAGAACCAATAAAATTTACCTTAGAAATTAGTTATAAATTAACAAAAAACATGTGATTATAATATGAATGGGAAATATAGTACATAGGTCATCGACAAGGGGGGAAGGGTTAGTGGCATCCTCCAATGTTCCCACTTTGTCATTAAGAATATAGAGATGTGAGGCTATGCATTGATGCTTTTTATTATCAACATGCTCAGAGTGAGTGTAATGGTCGAATTGGTCATTAACAAGAGGAAAGGGATTAACTTCCTTAATGGTTGGGAGAAGAGGAAAACCCATATTGGGATTGAGATGAGGGCTATGATAAAGGTTTTGAGATGTGTGGAAGAAGTGATGAACTAAGGTGGAAAAGGTAATGGAAATGGTAGTTAAAAAGTAAAAGGTAATAGGATCAGGTGACTGGTGAGAGAAGACTAAGTGTGAGTGAGGGAACTTATAGAAAGGGTGAGCTGGGAGAGAAAGGAGGTAAGGATATAGTAATTTTAGTGAAGAGAAGGGAGGTAAAGGATAGGTAGGGGAAAATGGGTGTGATTGAAGATGGGTTATGATTTAGAGTTAAGGATGGGAGAGGGGGGGAAGGATTGGAATATAACAATCATCTCCTCATGATTTCTAAATAAGTTTAAATTAACCTTAAATATACCACCATTTTTAATTATGCTAGCATTCATTATGTAGCTAACATTAATTGAACATGTAACTTGAGTGCATCACTTAAAAATAAATTTAAATTAAATGTATTATCAAAAGAATCAAATCCACATGTGAAATCTATACAACGTTTAACTAATTTATAATATGAAATCATAATTGTGCATATAGACGAAAAATAATATTCATTTTTTCACAGATAAAATGCAACCCACATGTAAAGAAAAAAGTAGTAGCTTATCAAGCATGATGCATAACATAACTGCAAATTTCCATCACAATCATATTTAAGAGGTCAAATCAGGTAGTTGTAGGACACTAGTGTGCTTAGGCTAGAAGCACAATGTTAGCTCCACCCTAACTACTAGTGGGAACTTATGACCAAAAATTCCCCTTAGAATCCTCCTTGACTATTATGGGTCAAGGCCATAATGCTTTGGCTTGACTCTTATACACTATGCCTTGCACACTTGAGTTTGTCCATTGAAGAGCTACAATTTATGTGGTACCATATTGCTAATTAAGGGGTGTGTTGGGTGTTGGTGTGTGTATGTAGAATATGCTAAGGAGTAAAAGTGTATGTAGAATATGCTAAGGAGTAAAAGCACAAACCCGTGTCACACTTTCGACAAACAAAATAGTTTTGAGTGAAATAGTTTCACCCTATAAAGTTTCGAGCAAAACAATTTCACTTGAGACTATGTGGCCTATACATGGCACATAGAGTTTTGAGAAAAAATCTTTTGCCTGGAATAATAAAACATTTTTTTTCCCTTTGTCACTTTAAAATGCAACTCAATTTGTATGTAAGTTTTCAACCAAAAGGGTGTCAATCAAAACCCTTTCACCCAAAATTGTCTATGTGACATCCGTGTTGGCAACCACCTCATCTTTTTAAAAAAAAAAGATGAAACTTTTCATTTGAACATGATATTTTTTCAGTCAGATTTTTTTTCAAAAAAATAAAAAATAGCATTTTGTAGAGCTCGAAGTGGAGAATCCAAATATTTTTTGATATTTTGATTAGTTTAAATATGCATATTTAAATAATGCAAGTAGGTTGTTGAAAAAAAGAAGAAGGTTGATTAGAAATTAAAAAAATAGTAAAATATATTTAAAAAATATAAAAAATATATGGTGCACTAGATGAGAGAATCTTCTCCAAAAGGGCATAATTTATTTTTGAAAAGGATAAAAAAATAGACAATAGTTGACATCAAATGAAAACCATCAAATTTTAGTACATTTGACTTGAACACATTATTACAAGGAAAATATACATCAAAATTTAATTTTTTTTTTCCCATGCACTAGATATTGAAGTTGTCTATTTGGGAAAAAAATTCAAGGGAAAATAAAGTTGTTTTCTATTTTTTTTCTTGAAATTTTCAGCAATCCAAAATTTTCTCTTAAATTTATAAAAAATATCAAAATAATTTTTATTTTTTTTGAAAAATTACAGAAATAAACTTCAACAAGAGTTATACATTTTGTTAGTTTACATCATTTTGACATTCAAAACATAAAGACCACTTTTATATGGTCGAAGTTAAGAATTTTCGTTTGTGTGGTGGTCAATTCCTTTATAAAAGTGTGACATAGATTTGTACTTTTACCCTAAGGTCTCAACTCTTTAGAGTAATAAACTCAAAACACTTCCCACCTCAATTGATAGATCTTATTCTAATGGAATTGTGCAAGATCTTCCATGTGAATGACTAAGCACTAGGTCAAATGTGAAAATAGTGATTATTCACTCCACCAAGGTAATACAAGGTGACAAAATTACTAATTATGTTTAATAGGTATATGCACGTTAATGATTATACATAGATAATTGTAGTTTCTAGACTATCCTTAAATAAACAATCACTATAATAAATGTGTAAAAATTATATGTTACCCGTCAAACATATAATCTTGCAAGAAATTCAGTTATAGTTTCAAGTGAAATTTCATCTCAATATAACTCTCTAGTAACTTGCCTAAATTTACATCCTACACTCTACACTAACTTATTATATTCCTCAATTTTCAACCATCATGGCTCCCCTATGTATCCCAACATTTGGGAGTAATCTAGGATTTGCTATCTTTACACATATTTCTTTTGATTATACCCCATTGATTTTTATTTTTTTTAACCTTTCATCTCCTAATTATAAGTCAAATTTATACTATTAATACCCATAAGTTCACACTTCATTTCATCACTTGATACCCATAAGTTCACACTTCATTTCATCACTTGATAACTACTCAAAGTCATAAAGTCAAATGAGTTATAGTTCTAACATCATAATACCAATAGCAACATTAGTTAAACTTCATTTCTAAAACATGAATTAGTAGTATCCTATTATCCAATGCTACTTACAACTAACACTAATCATGTCACTAATTAATTGCTTAAAAGACTATGTTTATGACTTAGTCTTTTATATATATATATATTCTTCAAACAATAATTTCTCAATAAATAAATACATCTATTTAATATGCTTTAAGAGATATCAATAGCTATATCAAATAGAGTATTTAAACGTGAAAAATTATTTATTTATTTAAGATCCATTTTATTTACTTAAAAGTTTTAATAAATGAGAATTTTATAATTGTTGAAATAATTTCAATATGCACAATTTAGTTTAAGTAGTTTCTTTAATTTTGTTTTACAAAAATACATAATTGAGTCAATTAATATTCCACATAAGTGTAAAAATCATTAAATAAACACTTTTATATAATTTTATTGCTTATTTATACTCTTATATTTATTTATTTATGTTGCACATATATATTATTTATTACATCTATAAATAATATATTATTAATTATCTTGATAAGGGACCTAATGATGGGACAAAAGTATCAAGTAATCATTATTCTGATAATTGATAAGGTCTATGATATGACAAGTATTTACTAGTATTAAGGATTGTGATTAAATTTACACATTGTTGATGATAGGTGTTGTAAAGGATATAATTTTTACGAGTTGGCATGGTAGGCGTAAAGGACTTCCATATTACAACGGTGTTACCATGGTTTCTATCATTCCACTCAAAACCGTGTTCACCCCAAATAATTTTTCACTTCAATCCTAAGTGTTTTCTTCCTAAGGCTTTCGAGCCTTTGTCAGATCTTGTCCTGGTTGTCACAACCCTTTGTTTGTCTGATGTTTTGAAAATGAGCCTAAACTTTGTGATCGTATAGGTTCTTTGTAAAGTCCCGAAAATGGCATTAGAATCCAAAATAGTTTTTGCAACCTTGGCAAATGAAAAATGAAAGAAGAAAGAGTTAAGCAACAAGTAGAACTAACACAGTTTTGGAGCTTTTAAAAGGTTTTGAAACTATTGTTAGTCCTCGACAAGGTTTCAAAAACCTATCCTAATTTTGATAGAAAAGTATTTCTTTAAGTTGCAACATTTTATTGGTTTCGAAGCCCTTTTTAGAAAGTCCTTGAGTTTTTCAAAATTCCTTAAGAGTGTGTCTTAAAGAAAAGTGTTTGAGCTAAAAATTAAAAAAAAAAAGGTTTTTAGGACTGCATCAAATTCTGATGAGGTTCTCATAACCTTGTCTGGACTTGATGGGTTACACATATTGCTTTTAAACTGCCATATTACATTCAAAAATTTCTAATTAGAATGGTGCAGAAAGTGAAAATGATACATTGTAGAAATAACATGAAGAAAAATCAAAGATCATCAAAATTCATCACATAGCATGAAGTTGTTGGAACATAGAAATCAATATACATATATATTATATTATATCAAAAAGAGCAGATGTGAACTCGTAAATGATTTTATGCACATAGAATGAATATCATGATGCATATATCTTCCATAACTTCTTGAGCTCTCTCTATCTATGTAGGGGAAACTGAGTTTTCATTAAACTCAACATAATAAGTGAATGTCTCTGTCACATTCCTCTTGAGCTCAACACACAAGAGAGTAACAACTTATTTGATTCCTTCATTCTAGAGAGCAATTGCAATGCATATAACATTCCCCACTAGGTCTTCTCGTGGGTATTCACTTAGATGATGCCTATGGTGGCTTCCACACTGGATATGTATGTTGGCCTCACCAGTCTCTCGATGACTTTGGCACCCAATGCAAATTTACCAAAAGTTTGGATGATTTGTATATAAAATGCTCTAGGAGTGTAGAGTTGTGGACGTGGACTTGTGCAAGGAAATTAACTCCTATATTGATTCTCCTTATTACTCCCTCTTCCACATCATTTTGTATAAGGAATACCTCCCTCTTCTAATCTACCTTTAGCCTTATACCGCATATTCATTCCTGTTAATATGTTATCTTACCTTCTCATGTATATTATTGATGTGATCCACAAATTATTCAGCTTCAGAACTTGTCTTCTTCTCTTGGTCCATCTTTCCTAGTTCTAGAGCAGTTCTGGGACTACCTCCATACATAATTTGGAATGGTGATCTTCTTGTTCTCTGGTTGACAAAATTATTTTAAGCAAACTCTACCTGGGGTAAGATTAGGTCCCATCCCTT
>VDFB02047230.1:110826409-110883587 GCA_007258455.2 Sequoia sempervirens
ATTGTAAATCAGTATTATGGGATCACCCAGGGTGTGAGGGATAGAGGAATGGAGAGAATGAGGGAAGGAGGGAGATAGGGAGTGGTAGTATGGGAGGGATAGGTATAGAGAGATTTAGGGAGGGAGGAAGGGGTAGGTGGACAGAGGTTGTGTGTGTGAGGGAGAGAGGGAGGGAGAGGGAGATAAAGAGCGATGGATGGAGATAGAGAGATGTAGGGTAGGAGAGGTAGGTATAGAGAAAGTTAGGGAGAGAGGGAGGGGTAGGTGGTGAGAGAAGTAGAAAGAGGAGAGAAGTTGAGAAGAAGGGAGAGGTAGGTAGAAAGAGAGGTGGGGTGGGATGGATTGAGGGAAGGTTGGTATAGATGCCTATAAGGTGCAAGGAATAAAGAGAGAGATAGGTAAAGCTAGATACAGAGGTAGGGTGACAGAGATGTACAAAGAGAGATCTATTGTGTGTGTGTGTGAGAGAGAGAGAGAGGAATAAAGAGATGGATAAATTGAGAGAGTGACCTATAGTTGGAGGGATGGAGGGATAGGGGAAGGTGGAAGGGAGGGAGAGGTAGGGTGAGAAAGATTGAGAGAAATATAGGTAGAGAGAGGGTGAGTGGAGATAGACAAAAGTAGAGAGGGAAGGTAAGAGAGAGGAAGAGAGAGAGAGATGTATATATATATATATTTTTTGATACGTAAGCTTAGTTTGTTATTATTAATTAAAATATAAAAACTACAAAACGTCTACTAAGTAGGGAAATTCGACTCCAAAAATTTGTGGAGCTATCCATCTAACACATAACCCGCTAAAAGCCGCCAGAGAAAACCCACACCAGAAACAAAAAGCCACCCAACCAACCAAACCACCATAAAAACCAAACAAACTATCTCCAAGCACGACTACAAATGCATCGATAAAACAAGAAAAATGCCATAGTAATGGCCAAAAGTAGGGAAACAATAAAAGGATTAAGTTTTAGCAGCCCCATAACCAAAAATACCAAAGCCCAACACTCGACTTACAGAAAGCCATTTAGGCTTGCAAAATATTCAAATTCCTTTATCCATTCATCATCGTCGGCCTCCACCAACCCAAATAGTTTCTTGAGAAAATTTACAACCACCACCACAATCATTCGGTGCCTCATGAGGCTCGACCCACGCAAGTCTAAATGGAAAGGGAAAATTTTAACTGTTTCTTCCAAACAAACCCCTTCCTTCGACCACCACACTTAGAATTTCATCCACCTCCTCCACCAAGTCCTCCTTGAACATTTCCAATAGCAACCCCTTTGCTTCTACCTTAGAGACCTTGTTATCCAAAAGAGAAGCCAAGAAATGAGAGGAGACATGCAGATTGTCCCTCCCATACTCCTTGCACTCCAAATGACCAAACCCTAGGAACATCTTCACCATTGCAACGACCAATAGATCATGCTTGAGAAAAATGTGCTTCAGTCTCTGTTTGATAACCTCCCTGAAAGAGGCTATCCTTATTGACGAATGCAATGAAATTGGAGTGTCAACACAAAATCTAGCAAGGCCCTCCATAGAAACCTTGATCATAAATTTCAAACTTTTCACCATTGCTGAAGCCACACTATCCTCACCCAACGAGAAGGACCAAAGCTGCTCTTCAAGATCTCTTTTTCACTTGCAAAAAGGTTAGCCAAAAAATGGCAAACCATCCATAAATAATCACTAAAATCTAAGCCACTGCCACCCAACGCGTATGGTACTCAAGGCATCATGCTAGATATCCTTTCCATGAGGAGGATATCCTTCGAGCAAGATATACAATCAATGTTTTGCATGGGAATGGGGGAGCCATCCTCCTCTTCCAACCTAATGTCAAACAATGAAACACATAAATGACCATCCCCCGCCAAATGATAAATTGTGATTTTCTAACCTCATCCAATGTGGTATTAATTGCCACCCTTCGCCAATGTGGAGGGGTGCCCCGCCTCCTATCCCCACGAGAGAGATGATATTGCTCCCATCTCCTTGTAGTAAATTGCCATAATAAATATAAGATTTAAAACTCCCTTGGTAACAACCCATCAAATATTTTTTTTATAATATATTATATTATTAAATATATTTAATATTATAATATTTGTTATATAGCATATAATATTTATATTAAATATACTGTTATATTTTATATTTTATATTTTTATTTTATTTTTATAGATAAGTGTTACCAAAAGACAGGGGTAACGCCCAAATACATACCAATTAAATACATACTGCTCGTAGGCCACTTCATTTATCACTAAGAACAACATCACTTTCATATACTATGTATCAATAGTTACCCCTAATCGCCAAAATAAACTCCTACCAATATTGTTAGAGAAAAGGAGACTGCACACCAAACAGACCAATGAACTCGTTGAGTATGAATCCACCTAAAGGCAACCTCCTATACCACCAGGCTATGGTTTAAAATAGCCAGAAGATTCCCCAGCTTCGTTAAATGCCTTAGACTATCAATACCAAGTCACGCCCGATCTGTATCCATAAACAAGGAAAAAGCATCCATATTGTTGTTTTTGACTCCCGCTCGGAAAACTTCCCAAGCATCTGCCATGAAGTTCTTTGCCACCTCGGCCTCAGCTCCCTCCACCCCCTCCTCCAAAGCCAGATCCGGATCAAAGAATGCTCACAAGAAACTTATCCAACCACTCGTTCATAGCTCCATAGTGGCATTAGCTATAGCAAATACATTGAGGCCAACAACAATCCTATTAAGTCGCACCGCCACCCACTCCTTAGATTCGTGTACATCTACTAGGGCCCCAAAGACAATTTCATATACTCTACCATCACACCAATGTTGTCTCACGCCTAAAACCTTCGAAACAAATGCAACAATTGTGTTATAAACTTCTCTGTTCTGAAGCACGAAGAGACGATAGCATTGATTTGCTAAGGGCTCCTTGACACAAGCACAAGCGACACCAAATTGAAAAACCATGTTTGATAATTCCTTACTGACGCCTCAAACAAGAAATCCCAGAGCCAATGTAATCGAACTAAATCCACATAACCAACTGAGAATAAAAAGGTCCAATGGTCCATTCCAACAAAGACCAGTTAACACAAGGTCGAATATGTCATACCAAACCAATGCATGGCTTGCGGGAGACAAGAAGCCGTCAGTTCCAGTTTGACACATATAAGAAATCGGGTAGAAAGATCAACCGTATGGCACGTCATAGTCCAGAATAGTACTAAGTTATGAATCCTCCTGCCATTGACAGTCCAGATCACACAAATTATAATTCATATCCACTTGAGGGTAACCTTAGCCACTTCTCCTGGTCACTAGCCACCAAATCCTGTAGTCTGTTCCAACATTCCGCCTTGGAATCGATGATAATCTCATCCACTTGCCCTACACCAGCATTCACCAGACAATCGGCAACTTTGTTTGCTTCTCTAAAGGCGTGTCCTAACTTAAATTTTCCAATTTACCTATAAGTTCCTTGATTTGGACTACCCAATAGTCAAGCTTCCAACTTGGAGATTTGCCATTTATTATTGCTTAGATACAAATCATTGAGTCTCCCTCAATTTTAATTGACGTAATTCCCTTACTAACACATAATTGGACTCCCATTAGCAATGCTTCAAACTCTGCAACATTATTAGAACACTCCCCCAATTTTTTGGAGGCTGCCCAAACACATTCACCCGCACGGTCTCTAATAATACACCCGGCCCCCGCAGCATAGGGATTCCCTTTCACTACCCCATCGAAATTCAATTTCCAAGGAAGATCCACAGACCCCTACCTACGCACTGATTTTCTGTCAACCTTCTCTGTTAAGGGCGTGCAAATATTTGGTCTTCTTAAGCTATTCCATGCTTTCTGAATTTCTTCATCCCATCTTGTGAACTTCGAGTGAGATTTCAATCTTGTCCTGTTATTTTCCACCTCGATAATTGTGACCTTCAATTTTTTAATTAACCTGTTATTTTCAAGTGCTTCGCCTCTGAAAATTCTCCTATTCCTTTCTTTCCATATATGCCATATTACCAATGAAGGTGCCAGCACCCATAGGCTGTGCCAATAACCATTGCTATTGCCCATCTTCCATGTGTTGAGGAATTCACACAATTTCTCCTATCTCGGGCTAGGTATTGAAAACGAATACTGAAGCCAATCCCAGCATTCCATTGTAGTAGGACATGAAAGAAATAAATGGTCAGCATCTTCTTCATTATGTTCGCACAGGACGCACCAAGTTGGACCTACAATTCCCATCCTTTTTAAACGATCCATTATTAAGCACCTCTTATGAAAGACCACCCAAAGAAAAGCACCAGCTTTGGGAAGCACAAGTTGATCCTAGCATAATTTCTCCATCCGATCTATTCTTGCTCCAATTTCCACCTGAATTTGATAACCCAATTTAGTCGAGTACTCTACAAATTTTGCCCCACACCATACAATAGAATCTTCTTCTTTGGATATCAAAACAACCCAATTGATTAATTCATCCGTGATAGCCTTCAGTTTAAAATGATCTAAATGCAAATGCAACAAACTTTTCCATTTCACCCTTCCGCCTTTCGGGTAATCTTCTAGATTAAAATACCTAGCAACTTCAATACCCTCATCTTTCTCTAATTGTCCTACTTCCAATTCTAAATCGAATTCCTCGGCCAAACTCTTGTAGTCGTTCCAAGAATCAGTCTAGAACCTTGTCAGCTTGTCGTTTCCAATTCTCCATGTTATATGTCTTGTGATCAACAAACGACATTTGTTAATAAATTTCCAAAGTGCTGAGCCACCCCTTATTGTGCCTGCTATTAAAATCCTAGAAGGAGAGTCATTGTCGAGGTATTTGCTTTGAGCTATGCAGCACCACAATTTCTCTGATTGTCTATACATCTTCCATACTAACTTTGCACCCACAATAGTGTTTTGCCTTCCAATTGTCCTTAGACCCGCACCACCCTCGATTTTAGGCTTGCAGGAAATGTCCCACCCAATAAGTGGGATTCGCTTCACTTCATTTGACCCTTCCCATAGGAATCTTTTTAGAATCTTCTCTAGACCCTCTTCTATCTTCTTTGGCGCCTCATAACAGGCTAATGTAAAGATTGGAATAGCCGAGAGCACAGATTTAGTCATGGTCAATCTGCCTGCCAAAGTTAGCCATTTCTTTTTCCATGATAGCGCCTTAGTTTTACATTTACTCAGAACTTCGTTCTAGTGCTTAGATTTACAAGCCCCGTCGAAAATCTATACTCCAAGAAACCTGGCAGGGAGCTTGTCAACTTTGAACCCCAGAACAGTGGCAATAGCATTATGAAGATGAACCTTTATGTTGAAGAAGTATATTTTTGATTTCTCTTTGTTCATTTTTTTCCTTGACTGTAGTTCATATTCATCCAATGTTGCTTTGATACACTTAGCCTCCCGCAAACTAGCCTCACCAAACAAGGTTGTGTCGTCCGCAAATTGGGTGTGGGCAATTTGCTCAACATTCAGAGCCGCTATGATACCCCTCCATTCCAGCTGATGGTGGTGCCTTTTGATTGCACAACTTAGAACTTCTGCCATTATTACAAATAAGGAAGGGGATAAAGGGTCCCCTTGACGCAAACCATTGGTCGCCTGGAAGAAACCATGCATTGAACCATTTACTAGAACAGAAAATCTTACCAAGGATATACATTGTTTGATTAGTAGACACCAATGACTGCTGAAACCCATGCACTGCATAACTTTAATCAGGAATTCCCATGAGACTTTGTCGTATGCTTTGCAAACATCCAACTTAATAACCATGCCAACAGTTTTGTCTACTTTTAGCGAATGCACCACTTCACTAATGAGAAGAATATTGTCAATTATCTCCCTCCTCGGAACGAAGCCAGTCTGCTCAGGAGCAATAATCTTACATAGTATCTTTTTAAGTCTGTTTGCTAATTATTTTTCCAGTACCTTATAAACAGTAATGCAGAGAGAAATTGGCCTATAATCACCAAAGGTTTGACATTCAATATTTTTGGGAATAAGGGCTAAAACTAAATTATTGATATCCTTGAAAAATCTCCCTAACTTCCTAAAGTCCTCTACCATTAGCCACAAGTCCGACCCTAAGAAGCCCCAGCAATTTTGGAAAAACTGAGCAGGAAATCCATCCGGCCCAGGAGCCTTGTCAGGATGTAACTGAAATAGGGCCGCTTTTACTTCCTCCAACGATACTGGTTCCACTAACATGGCGTTGTCTACGCTATCCACCCTTCTTTCTATTGCATCTAGAATGCTCCCCTCACCACAACTTCCAATATATTCCCCTAGCGAATTTTTAAAGAATGCATCTACCTCTAACCCAACTTCTGTAGTGCCATGTTTCAAGGAGTCGTCCTGTGAGTAAATTGATTCAATTTTGTTTGCCGCTCTTCAGGCCAACATTGAGGCATGGAAAATTTTTGAATTTGAATCACCATCTAAAAGCCAAACTTCTCTTGATTTGTCCCTCCAGAATATTTCTTCCCTCTTGAGTATTTCCGCAAGTTCGTTCTTTAGATCTTTCTCACGCACAAATTCCTCGTTTATCATTCCATCTCTGATCACCTTCTCATTTAAAGCTTGCAATTCTACCTCCACTCTTACCTTCTCTGAGAATATATTCATAAATTTTTCCTTGTTCCATTCTTTAAGTTTATGTTTTAGATACTGCAATTTTTTAACGATTTTAAAACTGGTCGAACCCTCGACTCGATATTCTTTCCACCAAATTTCCAAGAACTTCAATAGTTTATCATCATGCCACCACATACTCATAAACCTAAATGTTGAATTTTGGAGGTCCAATCCTTTACAAAGATTGAGTTTGACAGGAAAGTGATCCGAAATGGAGTTTGGCAATATGCGAGCCTTGATGGTTGAACAAAAATTGTGCCACCCTGGTGATATCATGAATCTATCCAATCTCTCTGATATTGTTGTAAAATCCTTGTGCCTTTTGGTCCATGTGAATACACCATTCGAGGTTTGACAATCATCCAATCCTGAGCAAGCAACAAACTTCCTGAAATCTAACATTACTTGAGTTTCAGACCTTATCCCACCACTTTTTTCATAGATCTCTAAAACCGCATTGAAATCACCTCCAACTATAATGTTTGAGCATGAATGATCGTTAATGAAGCTCAAGACCTCCAACCAAACTAGATCTTTCTCCTTCGTTCCATTAGGACCATAAATGTTGATGAGAATGAATGAAAGGTTGAGACTCATACTAAAAACTTCTGCTGCTAACCAATTCACTTGTGAACACAAGACTTTTACCGAGACTTCAGTTTCCTTCCAAATTAACCCAAGACCCCCTAAAGCACCAGCCGATTCTTGAAAGAAGCCATTCCATGACCTGATGTATTTCAAAAATGCCCCTGCCTCAATTTGTGACAACTTAGTTTCTTGTATAAGAATTACATCGCTTACACAATTCTGCAACTGACGCCTAACCAAGTGTCTTTTGTCAGGGGCCATTAGGCCCCTGACATTCCAGGTGGTGAGCTTCATTGTTTCCCAAGGGAGGTCGATCCTCCCTTGGTACTTAAGAATTCTTTGATGTTGGGATAATTTCTAACAATTGCCTCTTCTTCCCTCAATTGTTTGAACGATTTTCTACCCCGAGATTTTCTTTGTTTGCCGAATTTTCCCATACCTAATGCAGAATTGCAGTTTGAGTAATACTTCTTTCATCAATAATATCTAACTCATTTTCAAGTTCCATTTCAGCATCAAAATCTGTCAAAGGAGTGTATTTTTCCATATGAACTTCTTTCTGATTATCCAATTTTGCCATTTCTTCTAGAGGTTGGTGTGACCTGGGCACACTGATACCATCTTGATCCACGCACGACCCCGCAAATTCCTTTTCCTTATAAACTTCTGATCCTAGCTTCGGCGCACTTGTCACATATGGAACTATTTGCATTTTATTCGTCATTCTATTACTCTCCCTTTCCACTCGCCTAAGTTCCCTTTTTCCTTGCCCAATTTTGCATGACATCTCATTATGCATCCTGAACCACATTTAAGGCAGAACCTTTTATCCTCTTTTATTTCAACAACCTAGTTCCTGATTTCTCCTTCCACTTGTAATTTTATTAACTAAGGTATGGTATTGATCGCGGCGATCTGCAGCCTTGCATATTTGTATAAATCACTATCTATGATATCCATATCGATGTCCAACAAAGTACCTAGCGATCTTCCTATCTTTTCCAAGCAGCCACCATTCCAATATTCAAATGGAAGGTTGCATAGGCGAATCTAGACCAGTTGGTCATACGGCTTGAACCAGGTAGGATCAAAAAAAAATTCCTAGGTTTGCATGTAAAGCTAAAATATTCCCATATGCCACACGCAGCCCTCCGCTATCTTTTTCATTGACTCTTCATCTACAAAAACCACCATGAAATAGTTTTTTGGCAGAAACCTAAGTAATGTACTTTTGTCTTCCATTTTGTCTTTATCCAACCTCTAATTTCTTCCCTATTGGGACTACCTCCAATGAAACAACATATTAGAGCGAACTCCCCTAAAATTTTCTAGTCATTCTTTATTTCCTGCGATATGTCGATTAGCGAAATTTCCTACACTTTTGATGTAATAGGGTTTCATTCATTCTTTGGATCCTGATTCCCCACAAAGGAATTCCTTCCTTCATTGCTAAATCTTTCTTTTTTCCTCCATACTGATTTATTCTGAGTTTTATGGTAATAGAGCCCTGGTTGCATGGCCTTCTTACCAGCATCACCCCGCCATTCTTCTCTTGAGTCATTTGAAGGAGAATCATGTTGCACACGGACAAAACCCTGAGCTGCCTAGTCTTCACATGAATTCTTCTGTAGTTGTGGATGACAATGATCTACCCAATCTCTATTGGCAAACACCCATTGTGGGGTATGATTATCATCCAGCGACACTGCTATCTCTGGCTTTTCCCTAATCACTTCGCCCGCCCAGCTTTCCTCACAAGACTTCAAACCCTAAACCGTCAAGGCCTCGCCATAGGCTTGATGTTTGTTAATGTTTTCTTCATTGATAATATAGATATAATGTTATATTATATTAATATTAATATTTCATATTATATTTTTAATCTATAGGGAAAATAATTCTACTTATTGATATTTATATATTTTAATATTTCTAATTAAAAAAATGATATCCTTTCCATCAAATATATTTTTATGATATATATATTAATATATAATATATATAAATATTATAACATCTTAAATTTAAATCTATACTAATTTATATATATTAATATTTATGATTTTAAGAAACAACTATCTATTTTTTGAATTGAAATAATGGATATTCATTTTTACCTTTAAAAAATGGATATTCATTTTTGTCAGAATATTTATTTTGCTTCATAATTGTTTTGGTATTTGGCTTGGGGGCAACCAACCTAAAAAGTCAACATCCCCAACGTTCTTACAGGGGTTGCAAGGGTTTTTCAAATTTGACCCTTATGACTTTTTTTCATTCAATTTTGAAGAAATGAAAAAGGGTTTATTCAACAAATTGACAACATTTTATCGATATAAGATATGCTTTATTTTGGATTTAATAGGTAATTATTATTGATTTTTTACATGCACTTTGTGTAAAGTCTTGATTGATAGGCTGATTGAAAAACATCTATAACTTTTAAATGATTATACATTTTTTGAATATGAAAGATGCATCACACACTATGCTTCACAAATTATAGTTTAAAATAAAATAAAATTGAATTTCATAAATTTTTGACCAAGTTAGGTTGGTCGGACAAATGGTTTTTAATATTTAAAAAAATTCCTACTAGAAAATTTATATCTAATTATTTACTTGCAAAAAAATTACAAAAAAAATATGCGTCACATCTAGGTGTGTGTCCTCTTAAATTGAAAGATTTGAAAAAAAAAAATTGCTCCCCATTAGGGTGGCTGGACAAACACCTGCTCTTTTTTTTTTCAAATTTTAATGTACTACTACATTGAAATCTTAAATTTTCACCAAATTAAATTACATTTTTCCAAAAAAGGCCTAGTAGCTTACAAACGACATTCAATTTTCTAAAAATTCTATTCCTACATATTTTCAAAATTATGTTAATAACATATTCAAATTCTTATGTGAAGTTTCTTAATTCTCTTGTTTGAATTTTCATTGCCACTTAAGAGCCCAATTTGAATCCCCATGATCTTGCATTGACCCATAAGATAATTGAGATTGAAATTAACATGTACTTAAATAGAAATGAGATAGATAGAGTTGTATACTTTGAACCAATTCAGTTGATATGAAATTATGATAGAGGCTTGCAAAGTGAGTTTTTGAACTAAATCACTGATTACAAGATTAAGAAAATAGAAATTAGAGAGTTTGCGTTTCTAGGATAGAATTATAACAAAAATCTTATCCAAGGGTGTGATTGTATTCTCATTTCTATGATTTTGTGTTATACATAATTGTGTCTTTGGTACTTGCAATAATTGTTCATTTGATGATATCTAAGAGAAGCAAAATAAAGGTGATGCTAAGAGCACCACATGGCTTTCTATTCAAGGGTTAAATTTTAAGAATTATTTGCACCTAATTCAATCCTTGAGACTAACATAATAGTGGAACTAAAAGAGATAATATGGATGTTAATGGAAAATGTAAAAATATTTTCTCGTGAGAATATCTCTTGATTGATTTCTGTATAATCATCATAATGACCTAGGGATGATTCCTTTAAATGCATACCCTAGACACACAATTCAATATTTATTGGTATGAACACTATCAAGTAACAATCATGCCCATGATTGTCAACCATGAAATGCATATAATTTAAAACTCAAAAAATAGGTATGTGATCATCACTACACTTTTTTTTCAAGAGATAGTTCATTATTGATGTGATCTTGTCCATGATAAACTAGCTAATAGGAAATAGGTCAAAGATGTTCTTGATAAGGTGACGAGGCATAAAATAGTGTTATACTAGACCTTGGGCTAGTACACTAAAAGCATCAAAAAATATATTAGAAGCATATTTTAAATCATTGACCTAAAATAACATAAAACACTTAACATTTTTCTTAACATTTTAATAATAAAATATATTACTTTTATAAATATCAATCATTTAAATAATTTTTTGTCTATATTTTAAAATTATAACCTTGTCTTTTCACCAAGCTAGTTTAATTAATGCAATATTTGATTTAATTGCCAAAACCTTGGTTTTGGCTAGTCTTAATGAGAATTTAATCATCTATATAGGAGAAAAGCTCTAGTTATTTCCCATGTTCGAATAATTGTTCATTGATATTGAAATGTAGGGAAAAGGGGGTTCCTAAATAGGACTTTAAGGATCCACAATAGGTGTCTTTCCCCAAGGGAATTTCATTAGGAAAGAGATCACAAGGAGTAGAGATTGAATTTCAACCTAAAAAGTGAGTCAATCAAAGCTAGATCTTAGCTCCTTTAGGATAATAGGATAATGGGATAAGATTTGGAATTAAGTTGAAATGATATGCAATACTTAAACTAAATGTACAATATGGCCTAGATGATAAAATACAAATTCCTGAAGACATAGAAATTGAAATAACGGTTTGCAAGTAAATTTGAGAAGGGTCTGGACACATGTACCTGGCACCAAAAGTTGGTTTCGAGTATTGTTGAAGGATAGGTTCATCCTAGGGAAAATGGGTTATGATTAGGGTGTCCAAAATAAGTTTTGACAGTCCTCTAGTGCTAGTTCTTGGCTTTTGTTTTGCATAGGTTCCACTATCAGAAAATCAGAAGTAAAATATGCAATTGAGTTTTCGTGGTTTAACAATAATGGTGATAACTTATGCAATAATGCAAAATTTCTCTTCAAAATCTTCAATCCTTCTTCAACCTATAATCGACACATATAAATACGGATTTTTTTTGTTTGAATGGGGGTTTTCCTTAGTCAAACCACATTTTTGGTAATTAAACCTTGATAGAAAGATAACGACAATGGAGAAGGAAATGATGAATGAACACTTGCTTGCTACAACTCACTAAACCTTCAATGGCTTCCCTTAGAGGACTAAAGTCAAACACATCACTCCAAGGAAATTGGTCTTGCTTTGATTGATTTATTAGATACTTGAATTCTTAGATGCTTTGAGGATCAACAATGCATATTAGCCTTCACAAGATGATATGAACACACAAGTTTGAACATGATGACAAGATCTTGATTACTACAATGACTAATAAATCTACTCTTGAATTCCCTTGATAATATTTTCTCTTATGAAGTCTTCAAAAAGTATGTTAGATTTGAATTGATAAAAGGAATATGTATTTATAGGTGTTTATCTAATTTCAAAAAAATAGATTCCAAAAGCTGACAATTGCATATAAAATTTGAATCATTAAAAGACCTCCATAACATATTTAAAAATGTGTCCTAGGGTTTGAAGGGGACCCATTTTCCCTTGGGCGAATGGGTCTTGGCTTAAAATTCTAGGACACTCATTCTCCACTGTGATTAAAATATTAATTGCATTTATTAAATGTTGTGTTCCCTTTTAGAAAACAAGAAAATAAGGCTTTGAAATGCATAATTTGGAAAATTAGAAAATTAATTAAGTCTAATTAATTAAGGGACCCAAACAAAGTGTGAAATTGAAAAGGTATACAATTTCCTACACTACATTTAGCCCCCAATTTAGTGAGAGTATGATCTCACACTCAAAATCACACTAAAGTAGACAAATATACGTCAAGAGAGGTCCAAGTGTACAAATGTTAGAAAGATAGGATAACAAATATCAAGGAGGTGGCCAAGCCCACATGATCGAAAATCCCATAGAAAACCAACATAAGGACAAAGGGACATATAATATCTATAATATACATGCAACAAAACAATATACACAAGCATACAATGTTAAAGCTAATTCAAAAGGGATGGACTAGCATGTTGCATTATGCCACGTCCAACAAATATGCTCACAAGGATCTAAAATAACTTATGAAACACATGGCTCCACTGGCGAGCAATTTGTATTATGCTTGTGGCCATGAAATACGCTCACAAGGGCTAGTGTAATTTTGGTATACACCAGGTGAGCCCCAAAGGTAGGATGAGAAACACACACTACGTCTACAAGGTGTGAACTCATAACAAAGGGTGGCACATGGGTAAAGTCATCACAAAAATTGTGTACCCATAAGTCAGTGCCAAAATGATCAATGCCATGCCAATGCTACACTAAGTATAACCTTTGTGGATAAAAGTTAAGAAAAAATGTCAATATGTTCATACCAAGATGAGAATGCCAATGCCCATGTCATAATAATTCCAATGTATCCCCCACTTTAAAGGAATTTCTAAAAACCATGTTGTGAGCAATTAATTTAAAGTAGAAATGATAAATTCCAATTGATAAGAGGGTCATTAGAGCTTATTTGGAAATCCCTATGCCAACCATATTTTTCCAAATAAAGCCACATCATGAAAAAGGAGGGATTTCCCCCACATGCAATCTCAAAGGATAGCACATAAAGGATCCATGGATTTGGGGTCAACACATGTCTTTGCTATAGTGATATAATAGATCTTGGAACTGCCATCATTCCCCAAATACTTTGTGGAAAAACGGACACAAAAAAGGAATGACACATAGAGAGATAGAAGACAAAAAATCCTTTTGGGTCAATATGGAGGAGATCTAAATGTCTCAACGCTTTGCATCATCACCAAAAAGAAAACATAGACACAAGAAAAGACAATGTTTACAACAGATAGAAGAATGTAGATACAAATAAAATAATGTCAAGGAAACTTCACTTCCTTTGTAGATCCTTGCACCAACAAAGTAACAAGGGTCATCCAAAGAAAGCCCACAAATATAATGACACACCAAGCAGCACAATATGGGGGATCACTTTATACACATGCTATCACAAAGATAAAGGAAACTAGTATGTCACATGTGAGCCAACCTAGAGCAGGTCGTCTACATCCTAATCTCGTTAATCATATATGGAAGGCGGATAACTAGCCAAAGGAGCAATGAAAAGTACCATAATAGGACAAGGCTACCTAACCCCTTTCCCCCAAAAACATAGGACAAGGATGATCTGAGAAAAGTGATGATATGGTGCTCCTTGCAATATGGAAAAAATATTTACATAAAGTGCAATACATGTAATAGTGAGTATGCTACAATTCTACAACTATCACATGGAAAGGAGAAAAGTGTGTGCATGCAATCCAATTATATGGCTAATATCATTTTCATCTATCAACTTCTTTAAAGAACAACACTCATTAGTAAGATGCCCAAGAGTTCTATGATATGCACAGTAAGACATGTTTGTATTTTTTCCTTTTTTTGTTTTCTCGAATAGGTGGTAATCTAATCAACCATAGATTTAGAATTTTATCCATTTTTTGTCTAGTCTTGGTTATAATGTTTAAAAATGGTAGATTCTTAAGTTTATAGGGTTTGGGTTTCTTACTTGATTGGGCAATTGGTTGATATTGAGGGGGAGGATCCTAATATCCTAATCCCTTGGTATCTTCTAATGGTTTTTTTTCTAACAATTTATGAATGCCATGCTCATTTCTTATGACACGTCCTTGTTTACTTAAGATTCTAAATCCTTGACGATAACTCTCTTCTAAGTTAATGGGTGTATCGGTAACTTTATGAGCATAGGATAGAAGAGTATCAATGTTATCATTCATATTGGGTGGTTGAGGCTTACTTTGTGATTTAATTTCAGGATGTAAAAGGTTGAACATGTCAAGTGGTGGGATGATAGGAGGTGTTGGTTGTTGCATGGAGAGATAAAAGGATGCATTGTTCTCAAGGTGACACAAAGAGGATTTTTTGTGTGAATCCTTGCATGCTATCTTCATCTTGGCCTAAGATTTCTATCTCACAAGGACATTCATTAGGAGGTGAAGGTTCGTGAATGTTTTCAATTGCATTAGGATCATCACCAAACACACAACTTGAAACATCAACAAAAGATATTAAATACATGCATATTTTACCAAAACACATGTCCATGATGAAACTTTGCTTTGAATATGAAATGAATGCCACTTTCAGATTTGAAATGATTGACTGATTTTAGATGTAAAGACTTGAAAATGATTACTTTTGAATGCCAATTTTGATTTCAAATAATGCACTATTTTTCACCAATTGAGCTAGATTCAAACAATTACAAAAATAATGAAATTTCTCAAATTGAAAAGTGTGAATGAGTCCTTGGATAGGGGTCTGAAAAATTAAATTATGAATGTTTAATTTGATATTTAAGTGCATTGTTCCTATCTACAAATAGATTCTTCAGTGACAATATTTCTAGAAATTGAGATGAAATGCAAATGCAATTTTGTGACAATGTATAAACAAAATGATAACTCTTTTGAATGCAATTTTTGATGTAATTTTGATCTAAATGACTGAAACACACTTTTATGCAATCTAATATGTAGAATGTATGCAATGTTTTTAGATTTTTATGAGTTTAAATGATGTAAAAATGCAATATGTAACCCTAAATGCAATGAAAAAAAAGATGATGCAAAACCTAGATCTAAGGTTTCAATGATCTCCAAATCAAAAAAGTTATGATGCACAATGTCAGGTTCACCAAAAATGATGAACAAGACACCTTAACAACATCAGGTTCACCAAAATGAAATGTTGGGAAAGGGGGGTTCCTAAATAGGACTTTAAGGATCCACAATAGGTGTCTTTCCCCAAGGGCATTTCATTAGGAAAGAGATGACAAGGAGTAGATATTGACTTTCAACCTCAAAGGTGAGTCAATTAGACTTGGATCTCAGTTCCTTTAAGATAATAGGATAATGGGATAAGATGTGGAATTGAGTTGAAATGATATGAAATAATTAAACTAAATGCACAATATGACCTATATGATAAAATGTGAATTCTCAAAGACAAAACAATTGAAATCATAGTTTACATGTAGATCTAAGAAGGGTTTGGACACATGTACCTAGAACCAAAAGTTTGTTCTGAGCACTGTTGAAGGACAAGTTCTCCCTAGGGAAAATGGGTCTTGATTAGGGTGTCAAAAATTAGTTTTGACAATCCTCTGGTGCTGGATCTTGGCTTCTATTTTGCATAGGTTCCACTGTCAGAAAGTTAGAAGATTTTTTTTTTAATTTAGTTTATGTGGCTTGACAATAATGGTGACAACTTATGCAATAATGAAAAATTTCTCTTCAATATATTAAATCCTTCTTCAACCTATAATCTACACATACAAAGAGGGAATTTTTTTTTTTGAATGGGGGTTTGCCTTAGTCAAACCCCATGTTTGGTAAAGTAACCTTGATAGAAAGATAATGACAATGGACAAGGAAATGATGAATGAACACTTACTTGCTACAACTCACTAAGCCTTCAATGGCTTTCCTTGGAGGACTAAAGTCAAACACATCACTCCAAGGAACTTGGCCTTGCTTTGTTTGATTTATTGGATACTTGAATGCTTGGATGCTTTGAGGATCAATAATTCATATTAACCTAGTCACAAGATGATATGAACACACATAAGCTTGAACATGATGATAGGATCTTGATTGCTACAACAAATGAAAAATAACTCTGCTCTTGAATGCTCTTTACAATAATATTTTCTCTTATGAAGTCTTCAAAAAGTGTGTTATATTTGAATAGATAAAAAGACTGTATTTATAGGTGTTTATCTAATTTCTCGAAAATTAGATTCCAAAAGCCAAAAATTGCATATGAAATTTGAATCATTAAAATGCCACCAAAAACATATTTAAAAATGGGTCCTAGAACTTGAAGGGGACCCATTAGCCCTTGGGAAAATGGGTCCTCACCTAAAAATCTAGGACACTTATTCTCCAATGTAATTAAAATATTAATTGCATTTATTAAATGTTGGTTTCCCTTTCAGAAAATAGGAAAAATAAGGCTCTAAAATGCATAATTTGGAAAATTAGAAGCTTAATTAAGTCCAATTAATTAAGGGGCCCAAACAAAGTGTGAAATTGTAAAGTTATAAAATTTCCTACAATACAAATACATGCTAATTAAAAGCCTAATAAAAAATTTCAAATGTAGCAATAGTTGTCCACTTTATACCTAGTAGTTATAAAAAAAGTACTTAATTGAAGGAGTTGTGCAACTTTATTGGTACCAATAGTCCACAATAATTGAGGCATTTGTGCATATGTATTGGATCAATTGTACAAATTTTGTGGTCGTCAAAGCGAATAGTTATTGGGGGCACTAGAGAATATGTATCGAACACCAACTTGAAATAACCACTGTTTAACCTTTGAGTACATAACAAATCCTTTTGTGTTCATTGTAACTATCCAAAAGTCAAAGCAATTGCTATAAGCTCTTAAGTCACATATAAAGAAACCTAAAAAAAATTGTTGAAATCCAAAATACCATTTAGGAGCTTAGGGTGTGCAAAGTTAGCTATAACAACTACTTGTCCCCTTCCCCTAAAAGTAACACAATTTGATGGCATAGAAATTTTTTCGAGGACACGACATTTATAGTTAATCTAGAAATCCTTCAACAATGTTATTTTGCAAACTGTGCTATATCATGCAAAATGTTGAGTTGGCTCAATACTTTTTAATTATACATTAGTCCCACTTTTAAGTACTTGAGATATCCTTCTTTAAATTATCGGGTGCAAAAGTCAAATTTTAATGAATTCTTTTTAGCTAAACTTTTAAAAAATTGATGTCTTCTCTATTTCTTATTTCTTATTATATTGTGGCATGATATTGACCTATGGTGTAATGGCATTTCAAAGGAAATTTGGCATTTTTTGTTAAACAACTCAAAATGGTCAGTTGGAATGTTTTCAAATATGGAGATTATATAGATATGTAGACAATGGCCTTGGGAACTTTAGGTTCCATTGGAGATACATTATCTATACCTACTACATGGATTATAAGGGGGATATTATACAATACTATAGGATATGGTCCATCTTAGAAAAATGGTGATTTTATCTCCAAAATTAATAAGTTAAAATGTTCAGCAATATAGAATTTGATTGCTTCTACTTTTGTAGGGATCGTTGTACCACCTTGATGGTAATTGGGGAGAGCTCAAATTTCATGATGTTATGATTCCATTACTCCTTCAAGGGGATACCAATAGATTATAGGGTTAAACATTTTGGATAATGGTGGGAAAATCTTAGTTGAATGCATTCTTACAATGCATTAAAAGGGGAGTCTAATTTTGAAGGGTTGAGACTTTTTGAAAAATGGAAAATGGTGTGAGTATGAGATCCTAGGTAAATGTGACTAGTGGCAAGGTTTTTTTAAACTTTGTTCTGTCAAGTCTTATAGAATTAATTATGTTTAACAATTACATTGTAGTTCAATTTTTTTGATGTTGTTGTGGGAAGATCTTCCTCTAGGTTTCAAAATGCTCTTATTGGAAAGTTTTTAGGTGCTAGGTCTAACATTGATGTAGTTAGAAGATTGACCTTATAGAAATGGAAATTGATTGGTCAAATGGAGATCTTAGCCTTATCTCATGGATTCTTTCTAATTCATTTTTTGAAGAATATTAATTGTATCAAGATCATTTCAAGTGGACCTTGGTTCATTGGGAGATTGGGGCTCTTCATTGAAAAGTGAAGACTACAATTTGATGCAGTGAAAGAGTGCTTTAATTTAATTTTCATTTAGGTGAGGAATATTTGGTACCATTGGAATACTGGGAAGAAGAGGTGGTGATAACTATAGCTAATTTTTTATGCATCTCATTGCTATTGATCTCATGACTAGATCTGAGATGCATTTTTTGTTTTCTAGATTATGTGTGATTGTTGATGATAATAATAAGTTACCATCTTTAGTTTCCTTGTATTATAAGTATGATGTTTGAGAGTAGAGGATTGAGTATGAGGTAGCCTTAAATGTTTTTGAAATGCATCCTATGATTAGCCACTGGGCTACTACTTGCATTGGCAATAGACAAATGCAAAAGGATTGAAGGAGGAAAGAAAAAAGAGCTTAGTTGTCACATCCCCATCAAAAAGACCATTTCACATTGAATGGTAAATAGAATAAGTAATATTAAACATGTTCATGAGGGATAAGGAAGACCACACATTTAGTGAGGAATGGTGCCCAGGGATGGAGGGTGTGCCTATTATTAATAATGCATGACATCCTCATCCAATTTTTACATGTAAAGAGGGACCAAAAGGACAAGGCTCATGGGAGAAGAGCTTGTGATGAGTTGCAATAACATTAAACATGAGAGGAAACAAGATGGAAACAAGGCCTTGACATTAATAAAGCATGAAAACCCTTTCCTCCCCCATATCTTTGTCTGATTTTTCACACAAAAGGAGAAGCCTAGGTAGGCCATGGAAAGAACGAAATATAGATGACCTACAACCCACCATAAAGGCAACTTTTTTGGTAGTTTGAAGACATGGTTTTGGATAGAGTTTAAGGCAAGAAAATATAGAGGGAAGACTAATTCAGAGGGAAGAGAGATAGAATAGAGAGAAGACATGGGAGAAGGTGAGAGGAGATCTGTTAGAAGAAATTTGTTCTCATTGAATACCATGATCATAGGTTATGTACACAATCAATTGTTGAAAATGTTTTAGAAACTTTGAAGAAAATTCAAATGATAGGTGTAAAGACAAATTCCATGGCCGTTGCCAACACCCTCCCTGTCTGCGAGGAAATGGGATTTAGCTCTATGTGAGCTCTTGAAAAGGAAGAGGCTAATGTTTAGAGGAATTTTATCAAACATGTGTGAGATGACACACATAGAGGAGAAAATAAGAAGGGGAATCACATGGGAAAGGAAGAGATAAAAATATGAGGAGAATGCAAAGAAATCATAGGGAAAAGGAAGTCGACTACTTCTAGTAACAATTTAGGAAGGCCAATTTGGGCGCTGAGCATGACTAAGGAATCCTTTTGCTAGTTTATTTCACCCCAATCATGAATTCATAAATGGATTCATTAAAAACGATAAAGAAACTTTTAGGAAATTGTAGTTGGTAAGTGTAAAAGCCAAAATGCAAAACCTTTGACCGAAACCTTCTGTCTCATCCACCTTGTGGGAGCTCAAGAATAGGTCATTGTGTCTACCCAAGCTGAAAGGGAAGAGGAAATTCATCAAAGAGCATGCACAACAAAATGTGACTTCAAAAATATTTGAAGGAGATCACATGTGTGGAGTAGGTTGCCACTTCATGCTTGTATGGCTTCCCCATCAGATAAGTTCTTTCCATTCACCTTATTTCTGTAGTAAGGTATAACATATGGATAATGCTTGAGCTTGATTTACACTAGTAATACTAATGAAGCTCTTGTTTATATTATACACAAACTCACCTATGCTCGAGTGTCATATATTTGTAGGTAGTCACACACATGCTTGTATATATGTGCCTAAGTGTGCCCAATTATATGTATATACACTACTATGTATTTATGTTTCGACCAAAGAGTTATATTTAATGGGTCACATTATCATTATGAAAGTAAACATATTATTCACTATGCAAAATGTTGTAGTAAAAAAAAGGAATGTTAATTCAAGATGGTTTATAATTATGTGCAAAAGTTGGATAATCAATATTTTCTTATTCTTAATCACAATGCAATTTTATCAATTGAAAGATCGATGTGAATTTTGGTAACATTGTGCATATATGTTTAGGTGACAATATAGAATGATATTAAACAAAATGAATGCCATTATTTATAAGTATTTGGGAAATCAATATCTAGAGGTAACCAATATCTAGTATGGTGCTCAAGATCTTGAAAGTTACAATACTTGATATACGAAAGTTGGGATTATGAGAGATTCATAAACAAGGAAATTTGCTTTAGTCAATGATTGATTATTTGAATGTCCAAGAGTGTGGAATTTTGAGTAGACAATGGTTGGATATAAATAGGATCTTACCCTTGAGTTCATTATATGTTTATGTTGAGACTCCAAAGTGAAACAAGGTGGCAAGGAAGTCTAGGTCAAATCTTTAGTTGCAAGATAACCTTATAATATGAACCATGAATTAGATATAATTAATATGAGCCTTGACTCTTGGTTGCATAATAGTGTAAGGGTGAATTCATTAGGTGGCACTACAACCACACTTTACTAAACAAATATTTAATGTTGAAACTTGACACTTTTGATAAACTATTAATACCAAGGAAAATGTTGTATATGACTACATGATGTTTATCAACCTCTTAAATATGAGAACCTTGATATTGGAATTATTATGTGAATGATGGAAGGATATTATAGCTATAATATGATTGTGTACTAAGTGGAAGGTGATTATTGTTTAACTTGACAAGATTTTTGAGATTGAGTTATGAGATAAATCCTACGTAGCCTCTCTTCATACCTTACCAATGACCATTAAGGTCAAGTTTAGTTTAAAGGGAAAGTGTGAATAAACTATCTAGTCTATGAACTAAACTATTATACGAATATAGATACTAACGTGTTTATAGAAAATTAATAAAAATTGCTTTCTACTTGGAGGGTTTATAAATAGATGTCTCCTATGTAAGAAGGGTATTTTGAAGTTTAACTTATGATATTAATATTTATTGCTTTCAACTATACATGGTAGGTTAGGAATCCTAGAGGTATATGATTCATTAATATATAAGAGTATTGGGATGGTATCGGAAGGAAAATGAAATTAGAAGGTTAAGACCATAATTATCATTGATATTATTGTGGGCATATGTTTATATGAAGATTCAATGGATATAGTGTTGCCAACTATCGTAAGAGGGATTTAGGCATTGATTATACTTAATACATGCTTATAAATACTATTGTATTTCCTTCAAAGATATCTATTGACCCCTTTGAGTATAAGAACTCCAATATTGAACCTATTATATATGAATATCAATTGGAAATGAGCTTTCCTATGGGTTTGTGTGAACCAAGGTAATTTTGTGTTGAGTAATAAGCCTAGCCCCTAGGTCAATGAGATTAATCTATAAGAGATCATTTGGGATTTTCAAATTGGACTATCAATAAAATGGGTGGATTTTGATCCAAGACCTCAAAATCCTTAAAGGGGAGTGTTAGCAAAACCTTGATTATGGGAAAACTGAGAATAGGCATCCCTTGAGAGACCTTGTAAGGAGAACTGTGTGACTTTGATTTGTTTGGAAGCGGGTATGTAGGCGGTCCTTGGGTGAAGGATGTCCTCATGACCTCAAGTCCAAAGGGGGAGGGTTTGAGGGATAACTCTAAGGTTTGGGGTTGTTCCTGATTGGTTTGACCTTTTGTCCTTCGTAAGCTTCAGTTGAGGCTAAAATGGGTATCAAATGGTATTGAGTGAGTTAAAGAAATTTAATAACTTATATTTAATACATTATATGCTTCTATATATTAAGCAAAATAAAGTAAGGGATTTGACTACTTTATAGTCAATATTTGATTATATGTATATAATGGGTAAATGCCATCTTGTGTTGGTTCTATGTAACTCTTATGTTTTTTATGAAAACCAATTCCATATTTAGAGGCCTTTATGTATAGGCATGCATATTTGTTGATTGTGATTGTGATTCATGTTATGTATGACCCGCCCAAGAGTGAACTTCCTAGATATTTGAGTAGTGACAAGTAGTCATTGGATCGTGCCAATGACCTATGTCTAGGCTACTACTAGGGACTAGTTGACATTCACTTGGTTCATGGAGGTGAAGGTTGCTATGGGTTACTCTGATTATGATACGGTAACAGTTACATGGGTAGGGATCCATCCATGCAGGTAATGATAATTTGGGGCTAACCGTTGTATTGAGGGGGTTCATTGGCTGTCACTGAGGGCACAAAAGTAACTAATATATTAAATGTTACCTAAGACTGTGAAGAAAATAGCTAACAATATCACTAAGGTCACAAGGTGGTATATGTTAGGAGTTACTTCTTCTTGGGTGGAAAAATTTGTTGTTGATGGCCTATAGGTAATTGAAGTCAAAATCCACTGGTTTATGGTAGGTTCACTATTTGTGGAAGCCTTGGGATGGAGGACGGACCTGCGGTGTAGTATGTGATGCACTGAATCCCCTTCCTAGTTGTCAGACTATATACTTGGCCTTGTTAGGTTGAGGACAGACCTACGGTGTAGTATGAGATGCACCAAATCCTCTTCCCATTTGTCCAATGGTGCAGAAGATTGGAGGAAACGATATGACCCGTGGTGTAGTGCACAATGCACCGATATTCTTTTTATCTAGGATTTATTATGGACATGTGTTACTCAACTATTGTGATGTGTTAGCCAAGTTGTGTATATATGATGTGTTGGAACTAGTCACTGTGTATTTGCGGTGTATGTTGGAGCTAGCCATTGTGTATGTGGGATGTGCTAGAGCTAGTAATTGTGTATTTGTGATGTATGTTGGAGCTAGTCACTATGTATGTGTGATGTGTTGGAGCTAGTCATTATGTATTTGTGATGTATGTTGGAGCCAATCACTAATGTAATTGTTATATGTGTATACTAGTCACTATTGTACTTGTGATGTGTAAATGAGATAGTCACAATTGTACGTGTGATGTACATATGAACTAATCTGTGTATAATCCAATCACTGTTGTACTTGTGATGTGTATGAGCTAGTCAACTTGTGTATATGGAGGTATGCTCATGACAATCATTGTGTATGTCTTTGGGATTATGGTATGATATGCCCCTTGTGAATATTATGAATGTTTGTACACTTGTTAATGCTTGGTAATGTTTGGTATGGACCCCTGATGGTAAAGTTATTATCATTCTATTATAATTGACTAAGTTGATAGTTTACATGTACTTAATTAATAGTCATGGGTTAAAAGTGAGATAAAAGATCTCATGCAAGAGGAGAGAATGAACTCCCTCTAACATTGTAGGGAGAACTACAGAGCCTCTAATTCCCATGAGGGGATACGTAGGCAAGACCACCATGAACCCTCAATGTTTAGGTGTGGGTGTAGGGATGACCCTAATCATAACAACTTAGCACTTTTGAGTGTAAGCATATAAGTCTGACATTGATTGTTGTCGTTGAGGTGAATGGAGAACTTTGTAGTTAGCACTTCAACTTTAAATGAAAGATGCTTGACCGGTTAAGTTGGTAGTTGATGTGAATTGGATTTAAAAAAAAGTAGCACCCAAGGGGAAAATTTTACATTATTCATTCAGATAATGATGAATCCCCTCTTTTGAAGGTTATTGTAAAGAAGTATATGAAGGATGTTGAAAGGGAGGGAGGTGGTTGTAGTAGTGGCAAGGTGACTTATAGACTACTTCCAATATTCCACCTAAAGAAAAAAAACAAAAATTGAAGATGCATGCCCTATTCACTTGGCATGAGATCCTCATGTAAACACTTGAAATCTCTCAAACAAGATTCAATTGTCATAAAATATTTTACCTACCAAAAACTTTGAAGGTCAAAATAGTTTAGAAGTCACAAGGTTTGATGAAGGACAATAACAATTATAAGTTAATCCAAAAAAAACCTAGAAAAAGGTGAAGCAGATGCCCGATCTTTCTTAACTCTACGTTAATTCCACTTTTACGACTTTAAATATACTTATCATTTTTAAATATTTTGTACAGTTGATATTTTCTACCACCTATATCGTGCTACTCTGCTGAAATTATTGCCGAGCCAGCGTGCAATAAAAAGACATCTACTATAAAAGTAAGTTGCAAGAAAACTATATTTAACTGTAATGCTATTAAAATTGACAGGGCAATAAGATTTTAAAATTCCCTCTTTATTTTTGTCTCCCGCTAAATGATTTTTTATTTTTTTCTGTTGAAGTTTGTAATATCATTGCATTAAAGGGAATCACTTTTTTAATTTTTCTGTTCTTCAATTGTGCAGATCATTGCATTAAACAATGTTTGTGTTTTTGGTGTGAATAATGAGCTCTGTTTTCTAATTCAGTTTGAACACGGAAGCTATCCAGGATGGAGTTGAAACATTGAGGTTGATAATGCATGTCAAAGGGAATCCGATCTCTTGGTCATAGCTCTTATATATCCCGATTTAAAAGGAAATTGGCATTGTTTGTTACAGTCATGGCTAGAGGTGCTTTGAACAGAAAAAGCCGTTCAAATGATTTAGCAGCTCGGAAAATGGCCATCTGGAAAGTTTTCAAATATGTAGATTATATAGATATGTTGACAATGGCATTGAGAGCTTTAGGTTCCATTGGAGATGGATTATCTATACCTGCTACGTGGGTTATATGGAGTGGGTTATACAATACTATAGGATATGGTCCATCTCAGAAAAATGGTGATTTTAAAACCAAATTTAACAAGGTAAAATTTTGGGCAATATAGAATTTGATTGCTTCTTCCTTTTTAGCATTAGTAGCTAGATTATAATCATCTTCGCTGTGGCTGGTGCAGGGACTTATGTATTTTTTGTATGTGGCTGCTGCAGTATGGATTGCAGCATTCGTAGGTGCTGTTTCTGTCTTTAATTTGATAGAATTGAAGTGTTTAATGTTGGCCAGTGAAATTAAGAGCATTGGCTGTGCTGCTTTTCAGAGGCTTTCTTCTGGACTAGGAGTGGAGAAAGACAGGCGTCTCGACTGAGAAGAAAATATTTAAGAGCTGTTTTGAGACAAGATGCCCAATTTTTCGAGACAAGAGGCACAGACACGGCCGAGGTCGTTAGTGTCGTTACCAATGATACTCTTCTCATCCAAGACGTCGTCAATGAAAAGGTGGTTAATGTCTGTACTACATAGATTTTACAAGCGATTCTTATGTTTTCACATAAATTTTGATACACTGATGCAGCATATTTCTCTAATGCTTATTTTCAGAGGTTTTTGATGCTGATATTGAGCACTATTTCCTTTTGTAGGCTCCATTTTTTATCAGGAATGTGACAACTTTTATTGGTTCCTATGCTGCTAGCTTTTACTTGTCATGAAAGCTGACCTTGGTGACCTTTCCATTGGTCACATTACTGATCATCCCGGGATTAATTTATGGTAAGATTCTGATGAGGCTGGCTAGGGATACGCGCGCACAAAATAACAGGGCCGGTACAATTATAGAGCAGGCAATTTCCTCCATCAGGACTCTGTATTCATTCGTGGGAGAACACAATCTAATCAATAAATATTCATGTGTACTCGATACAATTGTAAAGCAAGGTCTTAAGCAAGGTCTAGCAAAAGGATTGGCTGTTGGAAGCAATGGATTTACTTTTGTTATATGGGCTTTTATGGCATGGCGTGGGAGCGGTTTGGTCATATCTCATGCTGTATCACCAGGAACAATCCTGGCAATCGCCCTGCTTACAACTCATGGTGGAATGTATGTATCTATTTTTTTCCAAAACATTTTGTGTTGGGTATTTTTCATTTTCTTGTTTTGAAATTGCTGATTTGGTCTACAGGGCTTTGGCAATGGCACTTCCCAATCTTAAGTACTTTTCAGAGGCAGCCATTGCTGCATTTCACATCTCTGAAATGATCGATAGAGAACCAGAGACTGATCAAGCAGAGGAAGCGGGGAATGTATTGGAAAAGGTCTATGGTGAAATCCAATTCAAAAATGTACACTTCACATATCCTTCTCGACCAGAGACGAAGATATTTAGAAATTTTTCCCTAATTGTTCCTGCTGGACAAACTGTGGCTCTGGTCGGGGCAAGCGGATCAGGAAAATCCACAGCAATTTCCCTAATAGAACGTTTTTATGATCCAACTGCAGGAGAGATTCTTCTTGACAGAGTGAACATTCAAGACTTGAAACTGAAATGGCTGCGCAGCCAAATCGGTCTTGTCAGTCAAGAGCCAGCCCTGTTTGCTACCTCTATCCAAGAGAATATATTGTTTGGGAAAGAGAATGCTACCATGGATGAAATCACCACCCTGCAATGGCTGCTAATGCTCACAACTTTATCACTCAACTACCACAGGGATACAATACACAGGTATTTTTTTTAGCTTCCATTGTTCTTATGAAATCAGTTAATAACTTAATACAGCTGATAATTTTGCCTCGTACTCTTCATATTTCAGGTAGGAGAACAGGGCGTCCAGATGTCTGGAGGGCAAAAGCAGCGGATAGCCATTGCTCGGACAATGCTGAAAAACCCTCCAATCATGTTGTTGGATGAAGTCACTAGTGCTCTGGATGCAGAATCAGAGAACATTGTCCAGGATGCTCTTGATAAAGCTTCTACAGGACGTACAACTATTATTGTGGCTCATCATCTTTCCACAGTGATAGCTGCAGACAAAATTGCAGTAGTGCAAGATGGTTGTGTTATCGAATCGGGCGGACACCTGGAGCTGGTCCAGAATCCAAATGGCAAGTACGCAGCTCTCATTCACTTACAACAGCAAATGGTCAAAACACAAACAGTTGACAACATTGCCTCTGAACCAATTTTGAGAGCAAGCAGTTGGGACCTTCAGAACATATCTGATATGTCAGAGCAACATGACAGTTCCTTTTCTGCGTTAGAAAAAGAAGAAAAAGTCAAATTTTCAGATAAATCTCGAACTCCATCCTTTTGCCTAATGTTCGCAATGAATTCTCCAGAATGGAAAAATGCTGCACTGGGGTGCCTTGGTGCCATTGGATACGGAGCTCTGAATCCATCTTATTCTATTGTTATGGCAAGCATGATATCAGTCCTATTTCTGGACAATCATGATGAAATAAGGGACAAAATAAGAAGTTACTCCATTGTTTTTGTGGCATTGACAGTGTGGTCCTTCCTAGCAAATGTGATCGAACATTATAACTTTGCGTTCATGGGAGAGTTCTTAACCAGAAGGGTCCGCAGGAAAATGCTGTCAAAAATTTTAACCTTTGAAGTGGGATGGTTTGGTATGAAAGAAAATTCAAGTGGAGCTGTTTGTTCCACGCTATCAAAGGAAGCTAATATGGCAAGTCTTGTGTTAATAATTAAACTAGTATCTTTACAGATGAGAAGAAATATAGTATTCTTGATAGAATTTTTCTATTGTTATGCAGATGAGATCCTTGGTGGGAGATCGCTTGTCGCTCATGGTGGAAAGTCTATCAGCCGTGGTTATAGCCTACATTGTATCACTAGTTGTGAACTGGCGTTTCGCCATTGTATTAATTGCCATACAACCTGTGCAGATCTGCTGCTTCTACATGAAAAGAGTAGTTCTTAAGCACCTTTCTAGGAAGTCTATCAAAGCCCAGAACAAAACCAGCCAAGTGGCGACAGAATGTGTTGTAAACCATAGAACCATTGCAGCTTTCTGTGCCGAGGAAAGAATTCTCCAGCTATTTGAATCCACACAAGAAAAGCCCCACAAAGAGATCAAAATACAATCATGGTATGCAGGATTGCTTCTTGGAACATGTGAATTTATCCTTACATCCCAAGTGGCTTTAGCGTTTTGGTATGGAGAGAAGCTTATGCAGCAAGGACATTTAAGTTTTCATGCATTTTTAACCTGCATGGCAATGCTGGGAAGAATTGCGAGGATTATAGCAGATGCTGGGAGCATGACTTCAGACATAGCCAAGGGCGCGGATGCTGTGAAATCTTTATTCGTGATCTTGGACAGAAATAGTTCCATAAATCCAGAAGATATTGCCGGACTTAAGCCAGATAAAATTGATGGCAATGTTGACTTCAGAAATGTGGATTTTTCTTATCCCGCTCGCCCCAGTGTTATTGTATTGAGAGACTTCTGCCTTCAAATCAAAGCAGGAAGCAGTGTGGCTTTGGTTGGCAAAAGTGGGTGTGGAAAGTCCACCATTGTTGGGCTTTTGGAGAGATTCTATGATCCTATCAAAGGACTAGTTTTAATAGATAATAAAGACATTAAAGCATTCAATTTGAGGTACTTGAGACGTTTTATAGGTTTGGTAGGGCAAGAGCCAACTTTGTTTGCAGGGAGTATAAGAGATAACATTCTGTATGGTAAGGAGGATGCAACTGAGGCAGAGGTGATTGAGGCTGCAGAAGCTGCCAATGCCCATGGATTTATATGGTGAGTGAAATACTGTAACTCTATGTTACCAGAAACGAGAAACAGAAACCGCAACGTGACAGGAAACGGGATATTTAGAGGTTGTGTATAAAGAGGTTGTGTATAAGAAACGGAATATATATATATAGTTATATTTAAAATAACTTCAATTATATATTAAAAAAATTGATAGTTAAAAAAAATAAAACAAAGTTTGAATGGTAAAGTGAGTTAATCGCCCAACTAATAATTTATTATTTCAGCACATAACTAAAACTAATGTTTAACTGTACTAGCTTTATTGTAATTAATACTCAACTGACGGATATCTGCAGACTTCGGTGGATCTGCATGTAATAATTATCTTTAACTGGCTGTATATTGAAGATTTCCGTTGATCTGATAGGGAAATAAATAAAAAGACCGGCAACTGTTTTGTTTTCAAAATCCCCTCCGCAACATTGGAAATGGCTTGGAAACGGCCGTTCGTGACGGGAAACGCGTTTCGGCCGTCATGACGCGAAACGGCGCTCTCCCGTCACGTTTCTGGTAACATAGCTGTAACTCAATTTTTTTTCACTTTTTGGAAATTGATGTATTGTTATTAATATTGTTTTAGTCATTTGGAGAATGGATATGATACAAATGCGGGTGATAGAGGACTGCAGCTGTCTGGTGGGCAGAAGCAACGGATAGCCATAGCAAGAGCAATAATAAGAAGTCCAAGTATCTTACTTCTGGATGAGGCAACTAGTGCATTAGATGTTCAATCAGAGAAGGTTGTTCAGGAAGCTCTAGATCGAGTTATGGTGGGAAGAACAAGCATAGTTATAGCTCATAGATTGAGCACAATTCAAAAATCTGACTACATAGCAGTTATTGAGGATGGAAAGATTGTTGAGCAGGGCAGTCATCCTGTTTTGATCAGTAAAGGTGAAAACGGTGAGTACTTTAGACTTGTCAAGCTGCAAGAACACACTAATCCCAGGCCGCCTTGAAATTGATTTTTGTTGCTTGCAAAAAGACAAATTGTCTGAATCTATTGCAACAAGACAAAGTGTCCCAAATTGATATTTGGTGGGCTTTCTGAAGGAATATTAAGGTTTACAGTTTTGTTTGTTTTTATAATTTGATAATTAGTTACATCTCTGCAAGTTGATAGTTTGGGAAAGGCTTTATAAAAGCCATATTATAATTCATTCCCGAATTAAATCAATAATATTATTATCATTTTGTGTTTCATACTGTGCAAATTTAAATGATATTTAATTTTCCCAATATAATATCAGAGCCCAGAAAATATTTTGTGGATGGTGATACCCCTGCTTTTCTTCATTGCTCTGTGATTCTACCTGCATTTAGCATTTGTTTTGACTAGTTGATTTCTACAGAAAAAACACGAGCAAAAGGTGACATGTTTTTTGCAGTGGATTTGTACAGCAGAAAGCATGGGAGGAATTTCAGTTATTCATATTTTGTGGGGTTGAAAAAAGAGGAGAGCCAGCCATTTTGGGTTAAATAAAAATGCAAGTTTGCATTACTAAAACCCAAGTGTGGAGGCTGTATGTTCCAAATCTTTCACAGCAGTTTTTGGAAGACTGATAGAACGAAACCTAAGAAGATAGACTGTTCTAATCTATGAACAGTTCTGCATTGTCAGGAGCCAAATTGCATAGGCTGTAAATCTACATACATTGGAGGTTATCGCTGTTTTTTATGATTTCCAACCTGCAGATCAATTAAAAGATCATGATCTTTGCGGTGGCATAAAATATGTGACTTGCTCTGCATTTTCGGTTGTTTTCATTTGTTTCCTTTGTCTCTATTGATGTGAGCGTTGCAGTGGCTCCCTAAGGTGTTTAGCAAAGGGCAATGCATTTGATAAAATAACATGGTGAACAAAGAGAAAGCAGTCGCAGCCCAACACCTGTGATTTTTTTATTTTTTAGAATTAATGTCTTTAAAACCCTAGTTCAATACTATTTCATTTAATTTAAAAAAGGCGAGGGGGTTAGCATTGTTTGAGGGAAGCCATGGATTCTTCAAAAGACACTTCTAAACCTGGAAAATATTCATTGGAGTTTTATCAAGGGATACAAAACTAACCTGTGGAGTTGATTTGAAGTATTCCTTCAGAAAGAGAGTTCTTGACACCAATAGAGCACCAAATGCATTTGTTAAAAAGCTACCTATCTCAGTTTAGGCAAATTAATTTAAGTTGTGTTAGTGAATATTATAATTCAACAGTACATATGTTATTTTTGCTTTCTTTTTTCTGACGGTGATAGAATTGAAGAATGCATATATATTGTGAAGTATTTTTTTTAAGACAAGTAGGAATCTAGTGAACTCAATATGGATTGATGTCCACATAGTTTGGGAGTCTATCGATATGGAGAATTATATCCTTCTAGGGGTCATGAGACAGCTTGATGGAGCAATGGATTGTTCAATAATTCGAGGGATCCATGATTCAGGGAGGTGATAATCTAGGAACTCGAGAATTCAACTTCGGAGCTACACTTTTCCTAGGGTTATGAGGTAGCTTGATGGAGTCACACTTAATTCAGGATTCGTTTTTTTAAAGAACAATCTTCTACATAATATGTATTTGTTTGTTTCAATCAACATGTTTTCCTTGTGGAATGTAAACCTTAAGGGGGCCGTTGGAATATTATGGTTTATGGTAATACAGTCACCTTAGTGACTTGTTTATTTTTATTATTTGCTAATTAGTTACATTCTCATAAGTTGGTAGTTTGGGAAGTTAGATTTGAAACTTTATAAAAGTCATATTGTAATTCATTCCTAGATTAAGTCAATAATATTATTACTTTGTGTTTAATATTGTACACATGTTAATGATATTTCATTTTCTCAATACTTTCTAGTGATAGTATTTTTTTCAAAATTCTATGGACCAACTTCTTAAAATGATTTGCAAAAGAAAAATTACAAGCCCAATCCTCTTATATGTGCCACCATAGATGACAGATGCACTAAACTATTAAGCTTGGATATGCCAAAGGCAATAGGGGCAAGCCACATGGAGTTTATTTGTTCATATTATATATTATCACCAATAAATAGCATCAATATCAAACAATATAGTTGAGCTTAATAAATTTCATTACTTAATAACAACAATCACAGTTAGTCCTTGCCATTTTGGAGATGTTTAAAACAAATTTGTAGTCATAGAAATGTCAAATAGCGCAGTTTATAGTACAATTGAATTTTCTAGATGTAGACATGACAAGCAATGATGCTTTTTTATTATACGTTGAAATCTCTCATAATATACCCTCAAAGAAGAACACATCTTTGGAGTTGCACTCATAAGTAGGCTAGTTAAACATTTTAGATGATAGAACCAATTGGAAGTTACCTTCCTAGTCAAATAAGAATTTTTAAGATTAACCAACCCCTCTAATAATTATGTAGTATTCTTATAAAAAAGCATTTGTTTAGTTTGTAGTGTTGGCCAACAAGTTAATTTTCCATGTGTCCAACTTTTCTCTTGAAAAATTGATGTATGAAATCCTACAAAAGCTCTCGAGTAGAATCCAAGATGAGAAGAATGTACAATTTGTTAACTAAAAGGTAAGCAATATACATGTTAAAATACACAGACAACTTTGTCAAATCATTGTCCAATCCTCTTATTAAAAAATATATATATAAACAAAAAAAAATGACTACACTACAACCTATCTTCAGTAATAGGTCAATTGATAAATGAGATTTAAGGTGATTTGTGGCAATTACTCTTTTAGATTCTCATGGGAAATTATATGTTTAATAATGGATTCTTTTCAAGATGATATTTTTTTTTAAGTGAAAATTAAAGAGAATTAAGTTTAAGACCATCCCAATGATCACCACATTAAAATAAGTTAGAATATGAGAAACAAATAAGATTGATAATATTGTAGGTTATGAAATAATCATAGTGATATTGACATAAATCCAACTAACCTCAAATTTGTTTTGATTAGATAAAAGGAATTTTTGAACTGGTCCCAACCCTTTTACAAAGCTCTAGTGAAAATATCAAGAACCATAAACAAAGTGGAACAAATGACACTCAATGTCTATGATACAACATAATTGCAACAAAGTTGCTAGTGTCATGGGGCAAAAGTACAAAGCTATGTCACACTTTTATAAAGGAAATGGCCAACACTGATCTAACTTTTAAACTTCAATCACTAGAAAGTGGTATATATGTTTTGAATTTTAAAATGATATAAACTAATAAAATGTGTAGTTTTTAGTATTTTTTATGTTTGTATTTTTTTGAAAAAAATTAAAAAATTATTTGAATATAGTTTTTTATAAATTAACACTACAATTTAGTTGCTGATAAAATGTTGAAAAATGACGTCAAGCTTTATATAGTAAATTTCCTTTTTTTCCCTTCAATTTTTTAGTGAATATTTATAACTATAAACTTTAGGGCATGGATACTTTTTTTTTGTAATTTTAATAAATATATTTTTAAATAAATATTTAAATGTGTGTGAATTAAAACGAGGTTATTTCCAGTCAACACCAACTTTTATATTAAATATTTATCTAAAATAGAAAACAAATTATGCTTCTTAATCTTGATTCTTTTGTCTAAGGCATCATATTTTTTTAATTTTTTTTTTACTAAGTTTTAGTATTTTTCTTGGCATGATAATAAACCTAATATTTTTGTGTTGATAACCTACTTTTAGTAAAAAATAAAAATAAAATATAGATAATAATTGAACTATTAAAATAAATAAATATTTTAAATCTACACTTATGGATCTACAAAAGGGTACTTTTACATTTAAAAAAATAAATTATTTATATGAGTAGGAGTTGTTGAAATGTTAAATTTTTCAAATAATTGCATTTTTTTTAGCAAATTGGCCTCAAAGTGGTGCTACATATGCATTTAGCCAACAATTTTAGTTGGAAAATTTGCAGAAGTATTTAACTTATCTAGAATGAATCTTACTAGATCATATGCTTGACCAAAATTGATTTTTAGTTATAAATACTAAAATTCACTTATGTTGATAAGTTGGCCAAAAGTGTGACACAACTTTGTACTTTTACCCCATGCCCACATTTTAATGTGGATCTAAAACAAAAATCACCATTTTTTTTTTTTTTAAACATAGGTTTGCAACTTCACTCGACCACGACAAGCCACCATTATGCAACACAACTACTAAGGTCTAATCATAAACGATTAAAGAACAACACACAATTTAAGTTGTTATAGATTCCTGATGATCAACTCCATTGGTTGAGGTTTAATTGTTAATTGACTTTTAACTTTTATAAATATCTTAAATAACTAACATTGGTAATAGGATCTTGCCAATCCACTTAACTCTTAACCTAAATCTTTGTACTTGTTTTTTCTCAAGATGCCATCATTATCTAAACTTGGTCGACTTATTTTTAGTGTAGAATGGTTTGACCTTAATTTGTCGATTTAAAGTTTACATGCATAAAGAGTTAGAACCTTGCTAACAATAACACTAAAATATGTCCTTTCGATTACACATAGGAATGCATTGGTAACACTATTAAGTTTTTTTTCGCTCTTATAATGATAAGAGATTTTTCTCAGCGAGTTTAATTAGGTAAGAATGCTTAGATATATGAAATATTTTTGTTTATAGAAGCTTAGCGAACTCTAAAATTAATTATCTTATTCAATATTAAGATTTCATACCAAATGGTTTCATTACTTCTTACATCATAGTGTTAGTGTAAGATACTTATTATGAATGATTCATCAACAATACTACAACTCCAATAGTTAATTTATTAAAAACTTAATTGATTCAATTCATTATTTGTCATTAAGAGACTCCATCAATTATTGGCCATGGTTAATTGAAATTGATTTACTTCTCCTTTCATATATAATAGTTCTGCCACTTAAAATTTTATCATTTTATTTAGTATTTGAAACCACTATTAAATTATCTCCACTGGTCTTATATAGCAAAATTCACGTGAATTTGTCTTCATAAGAGATTTTCATTAATCATATGTCTCATTTGATGTTCAATAATTGAATATTTCAATTTAACCGCCAATGCTTTTATCAACTCTAAATTAATTCGATTAATTAATATTATCCACGTCCACACTAATCCGGATAGATTTAGCTAATTAGAACAATAAATTTCGCTTGACAATAAGTTTCTTTTCACATTTACATCAAATCCCATTTTAACCCATATTTATAAATTAAATATCTAAATAATTTAGTTTCCACATAAAATTATGAATGAGTCTTTATTCTATCGATGATAATGCTCCCAATCATTTACTTTGTACCATACAAATAAATAAATAAAGAAATAAACTTCACCCCAACTTTTAAATTACCCAAAATTATGAGATTAATACTATCACCAATAAGTTGAGTTATTTCAAATTTATTCTTACTTGAGATCCCTTAGTTGGAATAAATTAATTTTTAAGCATGATCTCTTTTGATTTATTGAAAACTAAATTTACACTTAATAAATTTAGATTCTAAACTTGCCAAAAAAAAGAAAAGAATATAAGTCTATTTATTTAAAATCTAAAAGTGACTTTAAGTCATCACTTAAAATTATTCTTACGTGAGATCCTTTAGTTGGAATAAATTAATTTTTAAGCATGATCTCTTTAAATTTTATTGAAAACTAAATTTACACTTAATAAATTTAGATTCTAAACTTGCCAAAATAAATAAAAAGAATACAAGTCTATTTATTTAAAATTTGAAAGTGACTTTAAGTCATCACTTAAAATGAGGGTCCTAGGGTCATTGTCCCCACCATGAACATTATTAACAATTAAATGAGGTCAATTAAATTAAATACTAATTAGAGTTAAGTGAATGTGCATGCAATCTTAGCCACATGATTGTTTTAATCTAAACCCTTAGATTTCAGGGCAACTAAAGTGAGCCCTAATTCCTTAAGAATGAGAAGATTGTGCATATTTTCTTGAGGTGGGATCTTGGTTGCTTCATGAGATCTACTCATTTTATTGCATTTTTTCCTTCAAATCTATTTCCTATTTTGAAGTTTATTGTCCATTTTCTTTAAATCATTTCCAATTTCTTGTTGTTCTGAAACCCTCAACCCTCTTTCTCCTTCTTTTACTTTTGCAAAATGGACAGATCTACAGAAATGCATAGGCATAATGTATATGAAATGAAACTGTTAACAACAGTGGCCATAATTCCCTCTTTTTATTGTTCTACAGGGGGCTCACAAAGGAGTCCACACCCACCTTTGGGAGTCGCAGTGCACCTCCACAGGGGGATGTCACAACACACAACCGACCCTCCCCTTTCTCATTAAATGCCCTTTCTTCTTTCTCTTTATATATATATGTGCCTCCACAGGGGGGTGTCACAGCACATAGCCGGCTCTCCCCTTTCTCATTAATGCCCTTTCTTCTTTCTCTTATATATGTATATATTTGTATTTTAAAGGTGCATCGTTTGATTTATTCTGTTTTATTTTATTTGGGGATTTAATTTCTATTGTTGAATACCCAGATTCATCATAGCCTACATGTCTCCATTTAAACCCCAATGTTGCAATTTTTAAAAGAGTGTAGTTTTGGCTGTAGATTTCTTGTATATTTTGTTTGCTGCAGATAGCATTTTATTTATGTGTTTATTTTATTTATTATGCATTGTTTATACAAAAAACTATATAAAATAGATGAGATTTTAACTATGAATAAAGTTGTATACTCTTCTTTTATTTTTGGTAGGTCATTACTTGTGGAGATTACAAAAATAAGAAAGAGAAAAAAAATACATTTTATTCTTTTGTTTTCAATATATGATTTCATATTATTAATTTTTATTCTCTTCCTACTTGCTCCTACCTGATTGTTCCTCATAATAAAGAAATTTATTTCCCAAAATAAAATAAAAGAAGATAAAAAAAAATCTGTTTTTTTTTGTAACTTAGATGAGTATCTCCTCTTCATGAGGTACTTTTAAAATATCACATAATTGGCCATGAAGGTCTCTCTTTGTTTCAACATCTCTCTTTACAATAATACCATATCCTTGCTACATATATATATATTTTTCACCAAATGAAATTCCCTCCTTATACCAAGCATGGAAAGGTTACCCCACATTTCTCACAAGAACTTACAAATTACAAGGATTCTTTTCTCGTACAAAACTTGAAACATCCTCTACAAAACTCATTTTTTTTAACATGGGTTCAATTATAATTTTTCCATAAATAATATAATAAAACATTTTCCATATTTCAATAAGATGCAACTTCTTATTGCAACCTTTCATATAACAAATGATACATAGAATGAAACAATTAACATGCCATTGAACAAGGTCTTGCTTTATTGCAAATATTGTTGGAACACTAATATTTACATGCCCAAGAATTATACCTTGCTCTCCACCCAACCATAATGGCATCATGAAGCCTCATGGGGCTCTAGCCATACCCTTGAGCAAGAACAAATTTTTTTTACCAAATGATCTTGGTATGGAAGCTACAACTAACTTATTCAACAATTACAAATGCATCCATTTTCAAAGAACCATTCTAACTCAAGAACTTGCATCACTTATTTTATCAACTAAAAACAATTAGAGGAAATAGGACTTAGCTTTTTCCATGCTGCTCTATTTGAATCATTCTCTTCTCTTTCTTCCATAGCTTTCAAGCTTCCTCCCCAATCCAAGTATGAAAACAACTCAAAAAGAAAATGCACTCTTCAAACTCTAAAAAAAAGACTATGTTCTCCAAAGAGGCTCGAGAACTCCCTTTTCTCAAAACTTAGAATTTTTTAAAGAATTTTGGACTCCACACCATTTGATGAGATGATGAAAAGTACCATCTCAATTATCTCACCATATCTCAAGTTTCCCACCAAGTCCTCTTCTTCATTAAAGAAGCATGGTGCACATGCATGTCCTTTTTCCCAAGTCCAATATAACAAATGAGAGGGAAGACAAAAGGGGACGGGGATGGGTCAAACCCATCATTTTATCCCCAAAATTCGTCACCTCCCTTCAAGGCCATTTAAGGGAGGTCATAAATAAGGCATGGGCCAATGTATGGTCAAAAACAATCCCCCAACCCATAGGTACTTTGCCTAGGACCTTTAAAATGTAATAAATGTTTAAATTATGACCCTTTTGATCCTCATAAAGTTACCTACAAACTTGCACCTGAAATTTATCTCTTTACCCACCACTTGCAACTTGATTGGCATGACACTAAATTTAATTAAAATCATAAAACAAATCTCACACATAAACACCACATTACACACTAACCATAGATCTTAACTCCACAAATATTTCTTAGATTCTAAGGTCACATTTAAAACTCAAAATAACTAAACCACCACCACTATACTCAATGCTTAATGCTAACCTTGCAATTGACCCACTTCTCATTGTGTGTGATCACATTCAAATACTTCATTAAGTGACGTATTGACAAGGGTTTGAATTGGTTCTCCCTTCTTTCTAATGACACTCATCTCTTAGAAACTTTCTTAACATAGTCCAGAGTTCATGGGAGTCACTTGCTCCTATTGTCAATAAGATTCAATTCAACAGGTCAGCACATAGAAATATATTCATATGTGTAATCTTTATCTCCTTTGATGTAGAATAAGAATTCAAATCTATCTCTAACAATAGAAAAATCTAGCCTTAATTAAATTATTCAATTGTATTATCTAATAGATTCTTGAATAATTATTTATTATTAAATATCCTTATGCAACTAGATAACAAATTCATATAACTTACCTTGTTAGCTTACCTTAAGCATCCTCATTGTTGGTTAGAGTTGCTCCAATTTACCCTCGACGATGTTAGGAATATTCCATAGAATTTCTTCACGATCTACAAGGGTCCTATTTCATTCTCCAAGTATTACCCCTTTCCACATAACATAAAACACATTAGCAAATCACTTGTACTAAAATCCATTTCATTCATTTTCTCATATCAATTTAAATTTGCTTATCTTATGATGTTCATAATAAATCTAGATTTCATACATTTTTCATACTATCTTAATGAGTTGTTGAATCAGACACATTTACTAAAATCATCCTTTAACTAAGTCTTAGAAAACTTAAAACATTAAGCATGTAGTTGAGTACAATAATTGGTCTCTTATACTTAAAAAATTGAATACATAATTCTCTTACTTACAACTCATTTAATCATAATATTCCAAGATGGTAAAAAGTAGAGATTAAATCATTTTATCTGTCAACGTTTTCAATATTATATTATTTAAACAATTTTGATCAAGGTATGGAATAAATTCATTAATATAGCATAATTGAATCTATTAAAAAGGTCATGATAGTCATACACGGGGTTGGGCCTCACATCTCCCTCCCCTTAGTTTGGACTTCCTCCTAGAAGTCATTAGGGCTTAGAAACTTAACCCCCATTTAATGATATATAAATCCATAAAATATAGTGATCACTTTCCTATTTGATAAAATAATGAAATATTAAGCCATAAGTACATGTTGGAGACATCTCTTCCATGAATTAAGTATCCAAATACTTTAGAACAAAAATTTTCACAGTAACACATTTATCCAAGGTAGTCTCAATACCATAATGTTAGCAACCATCCATGTAACTATAAAGTATTACTCACATAACCAGTAAAATTACACAAGAATATATCCACATACGAACTTCATTAAAATCACATAAACATATGTTCACACATATTAACACCTTGGGGTACACATCAATATTTCTTTGGCACCATAAACATCACTCATGATGTACATAAAATATTTATGTTTCAATGTCAATTCATGTCTCAAGGAATATTAACCTTGTATTATTTGTTACTATCTTTCTCACGTACTTCACAGGTATACCACATCACATTTATTTGCAATTTTATACATACATCACAATATGAACATATCATTCACAACACAAGGTTCACACAATGGGTTTTACGAGGATGGACATTCTTGGATACCATAGCCATTAGGAAAGATGGTCTCGAGGTCCTTCTCTAAGGACCCCTCCATACATTTCCTAATACCTTCCTCTTGTTTGTTTAAGGGGGTTAGCCTCCAAAAGGAAGGTACAACAAGAACAATCATAGAACTAGGGGCGAAATGGATTATGACTCCATATTGGTCCCATTTGCAACCCCCTTCAAATAATTCCCCAATGCATCTACTCCCCTATACGACTTGCCAGGGAACCCCCTGGGATATAGCAGTTTTACAGATGTCACATTAGAACACTTATGTCAACAATTCACAACATGCAAAATGCCTTAAAGATTCATTAATGCACAATTTTAACTCTCATAAATCAAATAAAAGTCTCAAAAATGAAATGTAAAATAAAATCACAATCAAAAGAATCATCAATACAACAATTCGATTATCCCAAAAACTAAACAAGTCTCTTAGGAAAAAGAGATCATTACAAATTCAAATGGATAACTATCCCAAGAAATTAAAATAAAATTTTAACACTGTTGGAATAAAATATAAATAGAAAATAAGTTACACTTATAATAAATTGCACATTACGTCCACTATGTGGCTTATCTAAGCCACCTAGAGGGAGAAGGGGAATGGTGGTCTCAAACCACAAAATATAATAGCATGATGTTTCCAGGTGGTCTCAAACCACATATATGAATATCATGGTGCTCATTAATCCACATCACTGAAGTATCCAGTATTTGTATTCACAAGTAGGATCAGAATCCCCATCAATATGGTTTGTAGAATTCCATCCTTTACCCATGGGTTATAAATGTGAAGGAGTAGGTTTGCACTATGAAACAACAAGTGTGGTTTTAATTTGTGGGGGAGTAAGCTAGGAACACATCCGAGGAGAACAATGGAGTTCCCATTGGAGGTTCTTTCACTCCTCAACCCCTATTTACACCAGCGGGTATCTCAATCCCATAGGGGAGCCATACACTAGGGGTACACATTTAACATAAGAACAAGAATCACACAAGGGAAACATTATATTTCATATAGTAGACTCACTTTCATACATAAAATATTCACATAATTCTAGAACTATCTAATTTATACATAAGATAATCACGAAGGGTATATATCAAGGATCATCCTTGACGTCCACCCACCCTTATCTCAAGTTGGATACCCTGTATCTCAAACTTGGGGCACAACACATTTACGGGTCTCATCACATGTTACAACACAATACACTTTATGTAGATAACCACACTATAGCACAATGCCAATACACCCATACACATTTTCTTTACTTTACATAATGTTCACTTTGTTTATTCCTTTTGTTAACATCTATTCATTTGCATAAGTAAAAGAGATTACCATATAATTCACAATTGTAGTTTGGTAATACTCCATCTTCTTACAATTAACGATACATGGTAAATCACACTTTTCATTTTACTAATTTAGGCAATCCACTATAAGTTTTCACAATGTGCTAAGCAGGTTTTGTACTTCTTAAAGGATATTTCCAACCATTTTCTTTTTTTGGAACACTATCATATAGGATAATAAAACATGCTTAATACATAAGGCATATGATAAATTGTGGATAGTAACCTTTGAATCTCGTTAATATTTATGTGTATTCATGAATTTTGCACTTTTAACTAAGGTTGAATCCTCTAGAATCACATGTTATAATCTTCATTCTCATAGTTCCTTCCAAACATTATCAAGTACAAGAACATACAAATGACAATAGCTCTTCATTGTTTTAGTTTTCCTTAAGTTTTCCCATTGTATCCATGCATATATGTGTTTTTCCTAATTGAGTACTATCCAAAGGCATAGAAACACACACATTAACTAAAATTTTTACATGCCTATTTTAATGTCTCATATCAATATAGTTTAATTTGTTAAACACTTAATTCACCGTAAACAACTCATAGTTAAACTATCTCCATTTGAAACAATTGTTTAATTCACACTAATGACATCCACATCATTTAAGGATAACACCTACATGCACATGCTACTATTTTCTGGCTAACATATAATATTTCTTATTTGGCTCTAACAAGTTCTTTTGTTCCTTGTATACAGGTAGAGTACAAGTAATGTTCTTCAGATAATATTTTAACTCGTAATTGACGTTTTGACAAGGTCCTTTTACAAGATCCTAAATTTAATTACTAGCGAGGTAATTATTTAAGCACCTCATTAATTGATTCCCAACCATCATATTTTAGTTATTTATTTTCACATTTTTTACTTTTGACTTGATTATTAACACTCTTGTTATTTCGCTTGCCATTTTAGACTCTAAGTAGTAAAACACATTGGTTTGTTAGTGGTTATAATTCTCTTTAACTTCTCTTAACAGTTATTATTTGTAAAAGTGCTTAGGTAAGTTTATAGTTTTTCCTTTTAATTCTAGGTAGAAATATGATTTTGACCACTTTTCTAACTTGAATCTGCTATGTATTGTAATGCTTTTATCATTAGTTGGTGTCACTACTCATGTACAATTTTACCTACTAACCACAAGTCTATTGATTTTAGGATTTCAAACCTTTAATAGAGAAATGCTATCTTATGTTAAACCATGATTTTCAATTGGAAGGGAGGTCTAGAGAGGTTTATATGCTATCAATGTTCGAGGTTTGAGCTCAAGGTTCATTCAAACCCATTCTTAAGTTGCATTTAATTATCATTACAAAGGACCAAAGGTTAAGTTCTTCAAAAATTACATCATCAATCTTTTTCTTTTAACAGTTCTTTAATTAAAACTAGAGGTGCTTCAAACACATACGTGATGGGAATTAATAAGTTTCTAGTGTGGTACACTTTGTTGATCACATAGTTTACTTGCAAATGGAGTTTAGGATAAGTTTGCGCTAACAAATAGGGTTTACAACATGCTAGGCATATTTATGGTGCAAACATTTCTTTCAAGGGAATTGTAAAAAAATAAAAAAATAAAAAAAATTGGTGATGTTTGTGTTAGATCCACATTAAAATGTGGGCATGACAGCTAGGAACAAACAATGAAAATGTCACATCCCACACCATCAAAACCTTTGAAATGGTAGTCAACGAGAGTAATGACGATATTGCGATCAGGATTCAACCGTGTAGTTTTATGAGTCAAAACTCATTGACCCATAAAACTACACGGTTGAATCCTGATAGCAATATCACAATTTGACATGTTGTGGAAAATACCTCCACAACAAAAAAAAAGAGTAATGGCATGAGTTTTATGAGCAATGGCATGAGTATGGATGCAACAACAAAAAAAAGAGTAAAAGGATATAAGCTTTCAATGCAGGTATGGCGTCCCTTAATCTGTGTGGAAAATAATGGTACTCAACAACCTTTAAACCCTCACGACCTCCATAACCGTTGATTAAAGCTTTTTCTGAAGGGAGAAAATGGGAGATAATGCAAGGATGGCGTGAGAAAAGAATCGAGGAAGATGAATCGCATGGGAAGAGAAGGGAATGTGAGGAGAAGAGAATGAGGTGAAGGGAATGCAGAGGGGAATGTAGAAAAGTCGTGCAGAAAGCCTTGTTTAGAAGGTAGAGGATATGCGTAGCAAGTTCGATAGGGAGAAAAATGCAGAGAGAAAAAGGAGCGAAGGAAGGAAGAGAGTAATGCAAATAAATGACGTGGAAGAAGGAAGGAGAAACCATGTAAGAGAGGGTAGAGAGAATTCGATCTCATGGAAGACCAGGAGGGGAAGATAGGTACGAGATGGATTTGTTAAAAAGGCTTTAGAAACTTTAAAAGAAACACACAGTTCTCTTGCCAGTAAGATGATTTTTTTATATCTGTTTTGCTGAAAATGTTTGGATAAGGGCATTGTGAATTGACATAAATTGTTATACTGACATTATAAATATGTTGTGGCGTATATTTTGTTTTGCATACAAATGGTTTGCTTATGTCAAAATCTGTCCAATATAATAAAAACCTGTCGCAATGTCTATGGGCCAAAAACTACAAAATCTCTTATGGCTATCTTGCCTTTATGATTAAATCCATCTAGAATTTTGAGTATTGCATAAGGTTGCGTTTAGTGGAATTCACTATGTGTACGATTATGTTGCCTGCTATGACTTGAAAATAATTTTTCTGTTTGAATGCTAAGGCATTATGCACCATGGAGATGATTATGAATATAGTGTTAAATTGTGGTGTCTTTTAACTATACTAAACTTGGTAAAAGAGGATTATTGATACACGCAATCTTTAATCTGAGAGTGTTTAAGTTATGAAGATGACCATAGGAAATTATGCAATCAAGAGAGGGATATCCTTAGATCTTATTATTGAATTAAAGTAAAAATCCTTCATTTGGACATATACTATTTTCGACAGCCAATTTTGATTGAGAAAATCTTTACATTATGTTAGTGTGGTTTGACTCTGGCAATGTGCAATGGCCTTAGGAAATTCTATTATGTGAAAAGATAAGAATGTCTTCTTATAGTTGGAAAATACCCTATAACTTACATGGTGTATTTATCTTGAAGACAAGAGTTTTAAAGACTATGAAAAAAGTTCTTATCATGCCTATTAACAATAATTACAAGACTTGTTTAATATCTAAGGTTAGTGTATGAGCCTTAAACATGAGTTCTCTATATTTAGTAATTATATCAAGAAAATATTATGTTATGGTTGGTATCCTACCATGTTAGTGTATCCAATTACATGAAACATTTAGTTATAAATGTCAAGTTTCAAAACTATCGAGTCCAAGAACCAAGCTTTTACAAGAATAAGGGGTTAAACCATAAGGAAGATGAAACTAGAATATTAAGAATATTATTACTACTAATATAATGGAGTTTATTCTTTAAATAAAGATACAATGAGCCTAGTGTTGCCAATCATCTAGAGTGTGACTCAAATATTGATCATGCTTAATGCTAGTTTATAAACGTTGACATATGCCTTTGAGGTTCAAATGGAATTTATTTGGCTTTATTAGGATGATGTCATATATTATTAGGATATTCGATATCATCAAACCATACTAAAGTGGAACCCCATCGAGAGCCTTATTAAGGCTTTTACATTATTCTTGCATCATATCAATTTATTATGGCTACATGATGTTTATTGACCCCTTAAGTATAATAGCCCCAATAAAAGAACTATCATGGGAATTAAGGAAGGGATTCTATCCAGTTGAGTTGGAGGATGGTATGTTGTTTAAAGCCAGTCTACACCTATGTTATAAGACCTAGGCGGTTTAGGTACTTGTGATATTGGAAATATTTAATATAAGAGTTATTCGGATTGCATCATAATACAACTAAACTTATAAGGTAAATAATATTAAGAGACTAAAATATATATTTCTATTGGATGTTATACCTTAGATGTCGATCCAATGAATTTAGTGTTGCCAATTGTTTGGAGTCAACTTGCGTACTGACTCTACATGGATAAAATTTATAACTATTGTGTTATGTCTTTCAAAGTTTTAATAATTTTGTATGGCCTTATAGAGTTATGGCGTTCTACTTGATATTGAAGTTATCATTTAATATGATCATGATGATTGACCATGTACTCTAGCATAATATCATATTTTGAGTAGATCTTGAGTATTGCTCCCTTATTACTAGGAAATTTATCCTAATGGTGATATTTATTCTATTGGGCTATTCTCATGTATGAATGTTAAGGGATTTCTCATTAGTATAATAAAGTAGTTCAAGATATCAAGAACTAATTCCCTAGTGATATCTAAGATCATCAAATCATGTTCTAAACCTAAATAGGACCCTATATTATAAACTATGTGGTAATATCATTAGGGTACCAAATGTAGCATGATGTCCTTGATATGTACTTGTAAGGGTTATGGGATGCTCACTTCAAATTAGGATCAATATCAATGGGAGGTGTAATTAGAGATCTTGATGTCCTTAGATGGAAATTCTATAATTTATGTTGGATAAGTTGGGAATTGTGTTGGAATTCTTGGCTGGTCGTTAAGTACTATTAATTGTTAGGAATCATTAAAGGAACCCTGTTGGAGTATGACATAGTAACTAATGAAACATTGGTCATGGGAACCTATGTGTAGGTCCTTTGAGAGACCTTGTAAGGATAATTACACGTGACTTTGACCCATTTGGAAGTGGGTACGTAGGCGATCCTTGGGTGAAGGATGCCTTTGTGACCTCAAGTCCATAGGGGGAGGGTCTAGGGGGATAACTCCTAGATTTGGGGGTTGTTCCTAATTGATTTGACCTTCTCTCTTTAGTAGGATTCAAATGAGGATTTAATGGGTATTAGATGGTTATGAAAGAGTTAAGAAAACCTAATAACTTGCATTTAATATGTCATAATGTGTCTTTGAATAGTAAGTCAAACTAAGGGAATGGATTGAACTACTTGGTAGTGGCTACATGTTGAGTTGGTCTTGCCTCATGTTGGTTCTAGGTGATTTCTTTTATGTGTTATGAAAAATTAACCTTAAACTTATATGACTATTTATAGGCTCGTAAATTAGTCGATTGTGATCTACTTATTCCTAATTAGGAATCTCTCTTCCAGTTATAGTGCTAAGCTGGGTGCAGGTGCTAACTTTTACGACAATAGATAGAGTAGGACCCTATGAGGGCATAGGTCGAGGTGGTAATCCTCTAACACGTAGGCTATTCCTATCCATCCTAGGTGATCACTGATGAAAAATCCTATGACCCTCTCAGAGATAAGCTTATCCATGCTCGAGATTGATAAGGGTCAATGAGCATATTATGTTGATGGACTGTTAGTCACACCACTTGGATAGCGGGATAGATTCTGCTAGGATCATGTGGGCCTTGGGCTAGTGGCATGCTGAAAATGCATACCTCATGTTACTCTAAAGGCCTAGACATATTCCACTAAGAGCATGTGGGCCTTGGGGCCAGCGACATGCTGATGATGGACGTCCAATGCACACTAGATGGTTGGATGGTTTTCCGCTAGCAACATGCAAGTGATGGACCACCTTGTTTGCTTATTTGTTTGATGGATTGCAGGGAAGGGAGTTTCTGGTGAATAATAGGTAGGTAACAGTTGAAACTATCTCATATTATAGTGGCCTATCCTGATGTGGAAAATGGTATCTTGGATTACCAGAGGTAGGTAACCCTTGGGATCATGAAGAGAAATGAACCTATATATATAATTGAGTGTGTTTATATTCTAGTGCCTCCTCAAGTACTTGTGTAAATGGTCGGGTTGTGCTCATTGTTATATTAGTGCCCTTGCTAGCGATGGCATCAAGAAGTACAAGATTCTTGATTGTTATATCATAACAGGATTATGTGGCTAAGAATCACATAGTGGGTTGATGCATGCAATAGGTCTCATCCATTTCCACTTTACTTATTTTTCCTTATGTGAACATGTGATGTATTGTGTGGATTGTCACACTAGGTATATGTGATGTATTCTCAAGTTAGTCATGATTGTGAGGTGATGTACATGTGAGCCGTCACTAATGTACTTGTGATGTGTACAAGCCAATCCTTGTTGTAATTGTGATGTGTATGAGCTAGTCACCTTATATATGTGATGTACATGCTCAAGATAGCCATTGTGTATATATGACATATGTTGAAGCTAGTCACTAGGTATTTATGATGTGTGATGGAGCTAGTCATTGTCTATATGTGTGATGTATGCTAGAGCTAGTCATTGTGTATATGTGACGTTTATTAGAGCTAGTCTCTATGTATATGTGATGTGTATGAGCTGATCACCTTGTGTATATGTGATGAATGCTCGAGTCACTCACTAAGGGAATTGGGGAATTATGGAGTAATACATGACCTTGATGTATTTGTGTATATTTGTACACTATGGATTGGTAATATTTGGTATTGAACCAACTTTTTATGGTAAATAGTTATCGTTATATTACGACTGGACTAAGTTTAATGAATAGTTATGGATTAAGGTGAGATCATAGATCTCATACAAGAGGAGAGAATGAACTCCCTCTTTTAGTGGAGGGCGAACTATGAAGCCTTTGATTTCCTACAAAGGGATATGTAGGTAGGGTAATCAGGAATGACCTCTTGAGGCTTAGGTTTAGGTCTAGGAATGACCTTAACCTTGGGAGCTTACCACTCCCATGTGTATAAAAATAAGTGGTGACATCTAGTCGATGCCACCATGGTAAATGAAGAAGTTTTGAAGTTAGCACTTATAAGCTACATGAAGGATGTTCATGGTTAAGTTTGGTATTTGTCTTGAATTGATTTAAAAAAGAAAAATTGGTAGCAATCGAGAGGTGGTTGTTATAGAAAAAGGGACTAAACAATACCATACCCAAACCTAGCAATTCTCACACCCTTAACTTGGGTGTGGGATTGAGAAATATGTTTCAAGAGATCTTTCTTCCTTGTTTGGACCATGGTACAATGAAACCTCAATATCCATATTCAATAATTTAAGAAAGTGGGGAGGGGAAAATCTCTCTGAGGCCTTAGTTAAGGGAAACACACGAGGAGAAAAGCTCCTAACCACACAAACTAACTAGATCAAATAAAGTTGTGCACCACAAGTCAAAATAGGCATATCAAGAGGAGGAGGAATAAAAAACACTATATTAGGGGAACCAACTACGAAGGGAGCATTTGACAATGTGGATGGAAAAGAGACCACCATCTCATCAATTTCTAGAGGATTGACAACCTTTGAAGTAGAGACATCCTTTATCAAATCCACAATAAGGTATTCATTGAATAGTGTTCTTCCACTACAAGGAAGATCTCAAGATCATAAGGAACATGTAATCCAATACCAAATATTTTATGGAAAAGCACCACCTACAACAAAAGGGAATGTATTCACAATTCAAAGTTTGACTCCAAGAGTGAGCCTCCACCTCCAAAACAACCTCTATCAAGAGGCTTTTGGGAAAAACTAATTCAACAAGGATACAAGCATTGTTGTTGTGAGAGAAATAGTAGTTGCTTGATCCACCTTGATAAAACAAACCATAGAGTTTCCAATACTTTCATTACAAAAGTCACGTTAGAAGTGAATATGTAGATTAGGGAGATAAATCCAAACTAACAAAATATTAAGGGATTTAGTGAGAGGATTAAAATAGGAAAATAATGGCTTTCACAATAGGGTGTACTGGCCCTAGAACCATGAATGAGCATCTAAAACCATATTTTGATATAAGACTAAGTTGAAGGAAACCATGAAGAATCTCTTGGCACAAGGGTAAATTTTAATTTTCCCTTCCATAATAGGCCACCACTACTAAAAAATACAAAGGTTTAGATCATAAAGCCAAGGCTAAAATATATCAAAAATATAAATCAATCCCTTGTAAAGAGAAATATTCCTCATTCTTTAGAACATCTACCCCCAAAACCATTAGAAGGGGAGAAAAGGCGCAACAAGAATCTCCCTATCTTAGGAGGATCAGAGGAAGCACCAACATGATAATTAATGTTCCTTTGAGGAGAGGGACCACCATTACAAACAATATTTACAAAATAGCATTTAACAATTTTTGCACAAGAAGAGAATCTATATGCCTTAGCAACTACAAAAAGAAGAGGCAACAAAGAGTAGGAAGGAAATTTTGAAGGCTTGCGATCAACAATTCAAAGAAAGCTTTACTAGCTCATCTTCTCACATTCTTCCTTCCTCCATATAAAATTCATATATGGAGGAACGAAAATTTTAACTACTGGGATTCTACCATGGAGGAAGGAAAATATTTGATTTAAAACAACACTTGAGAGCTTGTCCCACTTGCTAGGGGAAGAAATGTGGTTGGTGTAAGTGGATTTCTCATATAATTTTTTGTGTAGATTGATTGCTTGACAAATTCAGAGCATGAATTGTGGCAAAAGGTTTCTTGTAGGTTCCTGATGTTGACCACATTGAGAATTTTTCCTATCACCAAGATTAACTCCATTCACTTGACTCTTAGTATTATTGTAGCTCATGGTTGGGATAAACACTAGATGGATGTGAATAGTACATTTCTTCATAGAGATCTACAAAAGGATATTCACATGGAACAACCACAAGAATTCATTCAAGATTATTTACTAGTTTATAGATTAAATAAGTGTCTTTATGGACTCAAGTAGGCCGCATAGGCTTGGTATTCCAAGATGGACTATTTTGTTCTCTTAGTTGGGTTATCTAGATACCACTTAGATTTGAAAATCAACATATTGAGGCACACAAATGCTCTTTTTTTTTGGTTCTCTATATTGATGACTTGATTGTTATAAAGAGCACCTCATCCATCATCACCAAAGTCAAGATTGCTTTGTATGACTAGCTTGGGTCTCTTGCACTACATTCTTAGGATTGAGATCATGTAGACCTATACTAAGATCTCTTTTTCCCAACCCAAGTATTCTCTTGATCTTATAGCTCATTTTCATGACTGATTATAATCTTGGATTGGCTTCCTTTCTTTCTAAAGTCAAGCTTGAGGCACAATGTTCCACACCACTTATTGATGGCATGCTTTGTATCATCAACTTGTTGGTATCCCCATCTACTTGACTCATATCTTAACATTTACTTTGTTGTTGGTATATTTTCATGCTTCATGATGAAGCCACATGAATTTCATTGGAAAGATGCCAAACACATTTTGCACTACATATAAGGCACATATAATAGGCATAGGTTCATACTTTATTGGATACACTGTCTCTAATTGGGCTATGGACCTTGATGATCAAAAGTCCACATACAACTATAATTTTCCTATTGGTTCCAATCCCATTTCCTGACATATCAAGTAGCAGCATGCCATTGGTCTCTTTGACTGAGGTCGAGTATCAGTGAGCTCTCAATATCATTATATAGTCCACATACAACTATAATTTTCCTATTGGTTCCAATCCCATTTCCATTCAATTAGAAATAAAACAAAATAGAAGCCGAAATAAAGTCATGTCATTTATCAATGACTTAGCAAGAAAAAGGTATGAAAGGACTCGAAGGAGGGAGAAAATGTTGCAGTATAAGCATGGGTGATTATTAAATGCCATTAAGAAGGAATGGCCAAGACTGAGCAAGGAGGCATCCGTGCCATTAATATGGTATGGAGACCCTTGACTTAAGGAAGGTCGTGTGAGAAAGAAGGCATGGAGCAGATCTTTAAACCCCTGCGACCCCCTTAGTTTCTTATTCTAGTTTGGGTTGTTGGGAAACAGAGACCCAAAAGATGCAGAAAGGCGTGAGGAGAGAGAGAGAGATCAAGAATCTTGGGATAAGAGGGAGAGAACACATGAGAGAAGGACTGCGAAGAGAAAGCATGTGAGCTAAGATGAAGATAAAATGACTACATGAATAGAGGCGAACACCTTGGAGGATGGCTTGTAGGAGGAGTCATGATAGAAGGAAATATAAAGAATAAAGATGGGAGAATCCACAGAGGAAGAGATTTTTCCGTAGGACGTGAGCAACAAATATTGGTTTGGTAGGCAGAGAAAGTGGAAAGAGGGAAAAATCATGAAGCTCGAGCAAGAGGAGACACAAGAAGGAGAGGAAGAAGATTCATGTGGGGAGAGGGCACGCAGGTTCATTCTTTGAAAAATCCTTAGAAACATTTAAGCAGAGGCAGATGGCAGCTATAGGAGCCAGACCCCACAAACCTTAATAGAATTCTTCCTGCCTACATTGGAATGGAAAGCAAGGAGTTGCAGAAAGTGAGGGAACAAAGGAGGAACAACCGCAACTGGGTAGTGTAAAGTCAAATTTCACAGACATTGCTAGTATCCTCTCTGCCTACGATCAGAAAGAGAGCAGGAGGGCATTGGAGAACTGGGAAGAATGGAATTGGAAGCACAAAGGGGAATCTGGCGTAACAGGTTTTGGGAGTAGAAAAAAAGGATGCTACTCTCCACGGAAGAGTTCAACATCCAAGAAAAGAGCATATGAGTGCTGGTAAACCCACAAATAATTCTCGAAGTCTATAGCTAGTCATTTCCAGTGATAAATCTTTAATATATATTTTAATTTAAAGCTTTTGGTTTATAGACCCAGAGCAAACTACTATCTGTCAATTCTCTTATTAAATTGAGTGAAGTCAAAGCAACATTCTTTCGGAGGGAGGGGGTGGCAATTCATTTCTTTGTATTGGGCATTCCAATAGAATGGAGTACCATTAGGCTTTGTCATTGGTCTTAGAGATTAAAGAGGATAAATATTGTATAAGATATACTTGGTTGTAATATAATTTAGAGTGGAAGTTAATTGGCTGAGATATTATGAAATGACAAGGATATATTATTTTAATTGTATCTTTTAGGTTGTGGGTATCTTGCTCTAAATCCAAATAAAAACTCTTTCTGAGTAATAGTGTGAATAAAAATATTTTGGTCAATTTTTTTTTCAATATTTTGTAGAACTAATTATCCTCCTTCATCTTTGCTTTTCTAAGATAGCATTTAATTGATTTAGGTTTTCTTCTATAAATTATTAGATAAATTCTCCCATTTCTCATGTATGTTCCACATGTCTTTAATATTCTAAATATTGTCATTATAAGGGATCTTTGAGAATTTTATGTTAGCTGAAATATGTAGTTCATTGAATACTTAGTTTGAATTGTGTGATTTAAAGTCATCTTATTCAAGAAGGCATATACATATATTTGTTCATTGCATGTTTATTCAAGATGATAATGAGAATGCCATTATAATGCATCGAAACGTATGGTTTATCAAAACTAGTTAAAATGAAAAATATTCATGAAAACAATAAAATAAATCTTGATCAACCCATTTGGATTTGGGATGGATGAACTATCTTATTAAATATTTTCAAAGTTCTAGTACAAATCATTATTAAGCCAATAAATTTGGTTATACGATTATCCCAATATACCTGATCGGGTTGTGGTTTACTTTTAACTATAAATTTGTGTTCCTTAATCATTTAATGTTACCTGTGGTGTATATAATTATAAAATTCCCACCTTACTCACTTTGGCCTCATATATGAGCCTTAGCATGGTTGATAATAAAAGGGTAAAGGCCCATAATAAATCAATAGACTTTATTAAACAAAATACTAAACTACTATTCATGAATGCAAGACACATTGGATATCCTCGTCGTGATAGGAACATGAGTAAATATCATTACCCTATTTGTATGGATATAGGTAAGTCCATTATCATGGTTTGATGACCTACAAATTGTTTAAATTGTAGAAGTCAAAATATATCTAATCACCTTATTATGGAACCTTGAGTTGCCTCTAATGATATTAAGATAGTAAGTGACCATAAGCCATGGCATTGACTTGGAAGCACAATATTGCTCTAAACCTAGATAAAATTATATGCTAGCACCTATATATATCAAGTACTTAATTAGTTGACCTATTGCCTTCGAGATCTATTGGGCATGCGATAAATGTAAAAGTAATACTACCCTTCTAATAGTAAATGTATTCTAATTGTGATATCTATTATATTGGGTTATACTCATATAATATGAATGCTTAAGGGGTTTCTTATAAGTATAATACAATGGTAAGATATCAAGAACCATTATACATGTGATATTTAAGATTACCAAATCACGTTGAATATATGTTACTTGGTTTTAAGCTTGAATAGAACCCAATGTTATATTTCTATGTGGTATTATCATCAAGGTACCAAAAGTGACATGAAATCCTTGATAAGTAATTGTAAGGGGTTTTGGTATGAAATTTTCATGATATAGGTTAACTGAATTGGGAAATGATGGGTATGCATCCTTTGAGAGACCTTGTGAGGAGAACTACATGGGACTTTGATCTGTTTGGAAGCGGGTACATAGGAGGTCCTTGGGGGAAGGATGTCCCTGTGACCTCAAGTCCGTAGGGGGGGGTCTAGGGAGGGATAAATCCAAGGGTTGGGGTTTCTCCTAATTGGTTTGACCTTTCCTCCTTTGAGGCTAAAATGGGTATTAAATAGGTAGGAAATGAGTCAGGAAATCAAATAACTTGTATTTAATGCATGATGCGTTCTAACTAGTAAATGAATAAAGTAAGTGATTTAACTACTTATAATTGGTAATTGAATATATGTATAAGTTTGGAAAAGTCCATCTCATGTTGGTTCCATGTGAATTTGTGTGTTGAAAAAACTAACTTCATATCTACAAGTCTCTATGTATAGGCATGTGTATCTGTTGATTGTGATTTGTGATTCATGTTATGTATGACACACTCAAGAGTGAACCTCCGAGATATTTGAGCAATGGCAGACAGTCATTGGACTGTGCCAATCATTGATGTCTGGGCTACTGCTAAGGTCTAGCCAACATTCACCTGGTTCACGGAGGTGAAGGTTGCTATGGGCTACCCTAGTTATGATTAAGATACGATAATAGTTGCATAGGTAGGGACCCATCCGTGTGGGTAACAATAATCCAGGGCTAACCGTTTTATCAAGGGGGTTTACTGGTTGTCACTGAGGGCATAAAAGTGACTGTGGCCAGTGCTACTTGGGATTGTGAAGAAGATAGCTAATAATATCACTAAGGTCAGAAGGTGGTATATGTTGGGAGCGACTTCTTCCTAGGTGGATAGACTTGTTGGCGGTGGCCTATAGATGATTAAAGTCAGAATCCACATATTTGGTAGGTTCACTACTTGGGGAAACCCTTGGGATGGTGGAAGGACCCATGGTGTAGTATGAGATGCACCGAATCCCCTTCCCAATTGTCAGACTGTATACTTGGCTAACCTTGTGGGGTTGAGGACAAACCTGTGATGTAGTATGGGATGCATTGAATCCTCTTCCCACTTGTCCAATGGTGCAGAAGACTGGAAGAAAGGATAACCCATGATGTAGTGCGTAATACACTGATATTCTTTTCTATTTGGGATGCATTATGGACATGTGTCAACCATTGTGATGTGTTAATCAGGCATTGTGGATGTGATGTATGTTGGATCCCGTTGTGCTATGTGTATGTGATGTATGTTGGAGCTTGCCACTATGTATGTGATGCATGTTGGAGCTCATCACTATGCATTTATGATGTATGTTGGCATTCGTTATTGTGTATTTGTGTGTTTGGTGGAGCTCACCACTATGTATATGTGATGTATGTTAGAGCTTGACACTGTGTATTTGCGATATATGTTGGAGCCAGTTACTAATGCAAATGTGTTATGCATATGAGACAATAATTGCTATACTTGTGATGTACATATGAGTTAATCACCATTATACATATGATTTGTGTATGATCCTATCACTATTATACTAGTGATGTGTACGAGCTAGTCGACTTGTGTATATGGAGGTATGCTTGTGACTTACATTGTGTATGATTTTTGGGATTATGGTATGATATGCCCCTTGTGAATATTGTGAATGTTTGTACACTAACATTTGGTAATGTTTGGTATGGACCCAACACTTGATGGCAAAATTATTATCATTATATTATAATGGACTATGTTGATAACTTACATGAACTAAATTATTAGTTATGGGATAAGGTGAGATAATATATCTCATGCAAGAGGAGAGATTAAACTCCCTCTATCATTGTTGGGTGAACTATGAAGCCTCTGATTTCCCATGAGGGGATATGTAGGTAGGGACATCATGAACCCTCGAGGCTTAGGTTGTAGGTCTAGGAAATACCCTAACCTTGACACCTTAACACTCTTTGTGCAAGCATATAATTGGAAATAATGAGTTGATGCCACCATGGGAATGGAGAAGTATTAAAGTTAACACTATTAAGCTTCATGTAGGATGCTCAATCATTTAAGTTGGTAGATGTTGTGAATGCAAAAAAAAAATTGTAGTGCCTAAGGGGTGGATTTTACACAAGCACATTGAGATCCACATAGATTTTCTTATGGAGCTAATTCATGAGTAGGTCATTTATTTGCACTATTATTTGATAGGAGATTAATTGTAGATATCTTCACCAAACCCTTCACTGAGGGAAAGTACATCTACCTTCAATCTCTCTTGGGGGTGTAAGATATTTCATTAAGATGGTTATTTATCCCTTCTTGCCATTTCCTCTTATGGAGGATGTTTTTCCCACGAGGTTTTCTCCTCTTCTATTTTTAGGGGATCTTTGCAAATGGGTACGTCATCAAACCTTGTTGTTAAGACCCTTTTTTTTGTTTTTCTCTTTTCTCCTCCCTGAGTTGCACTTAAGGGGGGTGTTAATGTGAATGGGGTAGATTTCATAACTAATATATTTCCTAACTAGATTCTCCACTCAAGTCCTTTTCATACTAGATTAAGTTTACTCGAGGACTTCTACACATGGGTATGTGCATGAAAATGGGGGACCAAAAAGGGGTCTTAATTGGCCACTTTTTTAGTTTTTTTTCTAAAATCAGTAAAAGTTGATATTAGAAGAGAAATTGAAGATAGTTATGCTCAAAACTTTAAGATGCAACAACAACAAGAGCCATAGGAATGTAAGACTAATTTCTAAACTACTATTTGTTTAAAGGTGGAAATTAAGGGGCTCAAATAGGGGGAGCACACAAAGTGCTTTTTTTTTCAAAAAAAATAACATAGCATTTGGTGTTCTCCCCCTAAAATGATAACTTTTTAGTGTTTCAAAAATAATTTTAGTGAAAAACTAGCTAACACCATGTAGTTTATGCCTAATTTTTCTACTAATCTTTTAATGAATAATATGATTTTTTACTAATTTTCAAAGTGGACACTTTCTGAAAAATGAAAAATTGAGCATCTACCCCCCTACTTTTTTAGAAACTAATCAAAATTCAATTAATTTTTTTTGTATAAAATAGAGTTTAGAATGTAAAAATATAATTTGTTTCAAATTGGATGAATGAATAAAAAATGACATAAAAATATTATACATAGGTTTTCTTTATCTCACCTCTATCTCTCTCCTCTCTACCTCTCCTTCCTTCCCTCTTTTCCTCAGATACTTCTATCTATCTCCCCTCTCCCTCTCTCTCTACCTACCTCCCTCCTCTCTCTCTCACTAATTCTCTCTTTCTCACCTCTCTCCCCTCTCTACCTCCCCCTCCCTTCCTCCTTTCCTCTCTACTTCTCTCTCTCCCTTGCCCCCTCTCTCTCTACCTACCT
>VDFB02047230.1:110883687-110923225 GCA_007258455.2 Sequoia sempervirens
TGGTTGGATATAAATAGGATCTTACCCTTGAGTTCATTATATGTTTATGTTGAGACTCCAAAGTGAAACAAGGTGGCAAGGAAGTCTAGGTCAAGGTGGCAAGGAAGTCTAGGTCAAATCTTTAGTTGCAAGATAACCTTATAATATGAACCATGAATTAGATATAATTAATATGAGCCTTGACTCTTGGTTGCATAATAGTGTAAGGGTGAATTCATTAGGTGGCACTACAACCACACTTTACTAAACAAATATTTAATGTTGAAACTTGACACTTTTGATAAACTATTAATACCAAGGAAAATGTTGTATATGACTACATGATGTTTATCAACCTCTTAAATATGAGAACCTTGATATTGGAATTATTATGTGAATGATGGAAGGATATTATAGCTATAATATGATTGTGTACTAAGTGGAAGGTGATTATTGTTTAACTTGACAAGATTTTTGAGATTGAGTTATGAGATAAATCCTACGTAGCCTCTCTTCATACCTTATCAATGACCATTAAGGTCAAGTTTAGTTTAAAGGGAAAGTGTGAATAAACTATCTAGTCTATGAACTAAACCATTATACGAATATAGATACTGACGTGTTTATAGAAAATTAATAAAAATTGCTTTCTACTTGGAGGGTTTATAAATAGATGTCTCCTATGTAAGAAGGGTATTTTGAAGTTTAACTTATGATATTAATATTTATTGCTTTCAACTATACATGGTAGGTTAGGAATCCTAGAGGTATATGATTCATTAATATATAAGAGTATTGGGATGGTATCGGAAGGAAAATGAAATTAGAAGGTTAAGACCATAATTATCATTGATATTATTGTGGGCATATGTTTATATGAAGATTCAATGGATATAGTGTTGCCAACTATCGTAAGAGGGATTTAGGCATTGATTATACTTAATACATGCTTATAAATACTATTGTATTTCCTTCAAAGATATCTATTGACCCCTTTGAGTATAAGAACTCCAATATTGAACCTATTATATATGAATATCAATTGGAAATGAGCTTTCCTATGGGTTTGTGTGAACCAAGGTAATTTTGTGTTGAGTAATAAGCCTAGCCCCTAGGTCAATGAGATTAATCTATAAGAGATCATTTGGGATTTTCAAATTGGACTATCAATAAAATGGGTGGATTTTGATCCAAGACCTCAAAATCCTTAAAGGGGAGTGTTAGCAAAACCTTGATTATGGGAAAACTGAGAATAGGCATCCCTTGAGAGACCTTGTAAGGAGAACTGTGTGACTTTGATTTGTTTGGAAGCGGGTATGTAGGCGGTCCTTGGGTGAAGGATGTCCTCATGACCTCAAGTCCAAAGGGGGAGGGTTTGAGGGATAACTCTAAGGTTTGGGGTTGTTCCTGATTGGTTTGACCTTTTGTCCTTCGTAAGCTTCAGTTGAGGCTAAAATGGGTATCAAATGGTATTGAGTGAGTTAAAGAAATTTAATAACTTATATTTAATACATTATATGCTTCTATATATTAAGCAAAATAAAGTAAGGGATTTGACTACTTTATAGTCAATATTTGATTATATGTATATAATGGGTAAATGCCATCTTGTGTTGGTTCTATGTAACTCTTATGTTTTTTATGAAAACCAATTCCATATTTAGAGGCCTTTATGTATAGGCATGCATATTTGTTGATTGTGATTGTGATTCATGTTATGTATGACCCGCCCAAGAGTGAACTTCCTAGATATTTGAGTAGTGACAAGTAGTCATTGGATCGTGCCAATGACCTATGTCTAGGCTACTACTAGGGACTAGTTGACATTCACTTGGTTCATGGAGGTGAAGGTTGCTATGGGTTACTCTGATTATGATACGGTAACAGTTACATGGGTAGGGATCCATCCATGCAGGTAATGATAATTTGGGGCTAACCGTTGTATTGAGGGGGTTCATTGGCTGTCACTGAGGGCACAAAAGTAACTAATATATTAAATGTTACCTAAGACTGTGAAGAAAATAGCTAACAATATCACTAAGGTCACAAGGTGGTATATGTTAGGAGTTACTTCTTCTTGGGTGGAAAAATTTGTTGTTGATGGCCTATAGGTAATTGAAGTCAAAATCCACTGGTTTATGGTAGGTTCACTATTTGTGGAAGCCTTGGGATGGAGGACGGACCTGCGGTGTAGTATGTGATGCACTGAATCCCCTTCCTAGTTGTCAGACTATATACTTGGCCTTGTTAGGTTGAGGACAGACCTACGGTGTAGTATGAGATGCACCAAATCCTCTTCCCATTTGTCCAATGGTGCAGAAGATTGGAGGAAACGATATGACCCGTGGTGTAGTGCACAATGCACCGATATTCTTTTTATCTAGGATTTATTATGGACATGTGTTACTCAACTATTGTGATGTGTTAGCCAAGTTGTGTATATATGATGTGTTGGAACTAGTCACTGTGTATTTGCGGTGTATGTTGGAGCTAGCCATTGTGTATGTGGGATGTGCTAGAGCTAGTAATTGTGTATTTGTGATGTATGTTGGAGCTAGTCACTATGTATGTGTGATGTGTTGGAGCTAGTCATTATGTATTTGTGATGTATGTTGGAGCCAATCACTAATGTAATTGTTATATGTGTATACTAGTCACTATTGTACTTGTGATGTGTAAATGAGATAGTCACAATTGTACGTGTGATGTACATATGAACTAATCTGTGTATAATCCAATCACTGTTGTACTTGTGATGTGTATGAGCTAGTCAACTTGTGTATATGGAGGTATGCTCATGACAATCATTGTGTATGTCTTTGGGATTATGGTATGATATGCCCCTTGTGAATATTATGAATGTTTGTACACTTGTTAATGCTTGGTAATGTTTGGTATGGACCCCTGATGGTAAAGTTATTATCATTCTATTATAATTGACTAAGTTGATAGTTTACATGTACTTAATTAATAGTCATGGGTTAAAAGTGAGATAAAAGATCTCATGCAAGAGGAGAGAATGAACTCCCTCTAACATTGTAGGGAGAACTACAGAGCCTCTAATTCCCATGAGGGGATATGTAGGCAAGACCACCATGAACCCTCAATGTTTAGGTGTGGGTGTAGGGATGACCCTAATCATAACAGCTTAGCACTTTTGAGTGTAAGCATATAAGTCTGACGTTGATTGTTGTCGTTGAGGTGAATGGAGAACTTTGTAGTTAGCACTTCAACTTTAAATGAAAGATGCTTGACCGGTTAAGTTGGTAGTTGATGTGAATTGGATTTAAAAAAAAGTAGCACCCAAGGGGAAAATTTTACATTATTCATTCAGATAATGATGAATCCCCTCTTTTGAAGGTTATTGTAAAGAAGTATATGAAGGATGTTGAAAGGGAGGGAGGTGGTTGTAGTAGTGGCAAGGTGACTTATAGACTACTTCCAATATTCCACCTAAAGAAAAAAAACAAAAATTGAAGATGCATGCCCTATTCACTTGGCATGAGATCCTCATGTAAACACTTGAAATCTCTCAAACAAGATTCAATTGTCATAAAATATTTTACCTACCAAAAACTTTGAAGGTCAAAATAGTTTAGAAGTCACAAGGTTTGATGAAGGACAATAACAATTATAAGTTAATCCAAAAAAAACCTAGAAAAAGGTGAAGCAGATGCCCGATCTTTCTTAACTCTACGTTAATTCCACTTTTACGACTTTAAATATACTTATCATTTTTAAATATTTTGTACAGTTGATATTTTCTACCACCTATATCGTGCTACTCTGCTGAAATTATTGCCGAGCCAGCGTGCAATAAAAAGACATCTACTATAAAAGTAAGTTGCAAGAAAACTATATTTAACTGTAATGCTATTAAAATTGACAGGGCAATAAGATTTTAAAATTCCCTCTTTATTTTTGTCTCCCGCTAAATGATTTTTTATTTTTTTCTGTTGAAGTTTGTAATATCATTGCATTAAAGGGAATCACTTTTTTAATTTTTCTGTTCTTCAATTGTGCAGATCATTGCATTAAACAATGTTTGTGTTTTTGGTGTGAATAATGAGCTCTGTTTTCTAATTCAGTTTGAACACGGAAGCTATCCAGGATGGAGTTGAAACATTGAGGTTGATAATGCATGTCAAAGGGAATCCGATCTCTTGGTCATAGCTCTTATATATCCCGATTTAAAAGGAAATTGGCATTGTTTGTTACAGTCATGGCTAGAGGTGCTTTGAACAGAAAAAGCCGTTCAAATGATTTAGCAGCTCGGAAAATGGCCATCTGGAAAGTTTTCAAATATGTAGATTATATAGATATGTTGACAATGGCATTGAGAGCTTTAGGTTCCATTGGAGATGGATTATCTATACCTGCTACGTGGGTTATATGGAGTGGGTTATACAATACTATAGGATATGGTCCATCTCAGAAAAATGGTGATTTTAAAACCAAATTTAACAAGGTAAAATTTTGGGCAATATAGAATTTGATTGCTTCTTCCTTTTTAGCATTAGTAGCTAGATTATAATCATCTTCGCTGTGGCTGGTGCAGGGACTTATGTATTTTTTGTATGTGGCTGCTGCAGTATGGATTGCAGCATTCGTAGGTGCTGTTTCTGTCTTTAATTTGATAGAATTGAAGTGTTTAATGTTGGCCAGTGAAATTAAGAGCATTGGCTGTGCTGCTTTTCAGAGGCTTTCTTCTGGACTAGGAGTGGAGAAAGACAGGCGTCTCGACTGAGAAGAAAATATTTAAGAGCTGTTTTGAGACAAGATGCCCAATTTTTCGAGACAAGAGGCACAGACACGGCCGAGGTCGTTAGTGTCGTTACCAATGATACTCTTCTCATCCAAGACGTCGTCAATGAAAAGGTGGTTAATGTCTGTACTACATAGATTTTACAAGCGATTCTTATGTTTTCACATAAATTTTGATACACTGATGCAGCATATTTCTCTAATGCTTATTTTCAGAGGTTTTTGATGCTGATATTGAGCACTATTTCCTTTTGTAGGCTCCATTTTTTATCAGGAATGTGACAACTTTTATTGGTTCCTATGCTGCTAGCTTTTACTTGTCATGAAAGCTGACCTTGGTGACCTTTCCATTGGTCACATTACTGATCATCCCGGGATTAATTTATGGTAAGATTCTGATGAGGCTGGCTAGGGATACGCGCGCACAAAATAACAGGGCCGGTACAATTATAGAGCAGGCAATTTCCTCCATCAGGACTCTGTATTCATTCGTGGGAGAACACAATCTAATCAATAAATATTCATGTGTACTCGATACAATTGTAAAGCAAGATCTTAAGCAAGGTCTAGCAAAAGGAATGGCTGTTGGAAGCAATGGATTTACTTTTGTTATATGGGCTTTTATGGCATGGCGTGGGAGCGGTTTGGTCATATCTCATGCTGTATCACCAGGAACAATCCTGGCAATCGCCCTGCTTACAACTCATGGTGGAATGTATGTATCTATTTTTTTCCAAAACATTTTGTGTTAGGTATTTTTCATTTTCTTGTTTTGAAATTGCTGATTTGGTCTACAGGGCTTTGGCAATGGCACTTCCCAATCTTAAGTACTTTTCAGAGGCAGCAATTGCTGCATTTCACATCTCTGAAATGATCGACAGAGAACCAGAGATTGATTAAGCAGAGGAAGCGGGGAATGTATTGGAAAAGGTCTATGGCGAAATCCAATTAAAAAATTTACACTTCACATATCCTTCTCGACCAGAGACGAAGATATTTAGAAAATTTTCCCTAATTGTTCCTGCTGGACAAACTGTTGCTCTGGTCGGGGCAAGCGGATCAGGAAAATCCACAGCAATTTCGCTAATAGAACGTTTTTATGATCCAACTGCAGGAGAGATTCTTCTTGACAGAGTGAACATTCAAGACTTGAAACTGAAATGGCTGCGCAGCCAAATCGGTCTTGTCAGTCAAGAGCCAGCCCTGTTTGCTACCTCTATCCAAGAGAATATATTGTTTGGGAAAGAGAATGCTACCATGGATGAAATCACCACAGCTGCAATGGCTGCTAATGCCCACAACTTTATCACTCAACTACCACAGGGATACAATACACAGGTATTTTTAGCATAGTTCCAAGGAGTTTCGGGGATGGGGACGGGGACGGCAGGGGATGCGTCTCGGGAATGCGGGGACGGGGGTTTAAGTTTGGGGGCGGTGAGGGGACGGCGGGTGGTGGGCGGCGGCGGGGGAGTGGTGCGCTGAAATACATATAGTACTTAAAAAATTAGTTATAAAAAGATGTATAACAGTATAACTGTAGAAGCCTAAGGAATAAGTAAAGTTTAGAGTTTAAACACATTGCAATGATTTCATTGAACTAGTGAACATTGAAACAATGAAAATCAAAATGAAAATATAGTTATACTTAATAGACATTGGAACAAGAACTAGATGTTTCATAATTTGAGTTTCATAATCATGATTACTAAAACCAGATTTCACACCCTTTGGAACGAGAACTAGTTGTAAAGCCAGATTCCACAACCTTTGCCAACATCCTCCTGCCTGTAGGCTGTTAATGTATCGATTAAAAATTAAAAATTAATAATTTAAAAATTTAAATGGGCAAGGCACAGGACTGTTAGAGTCTAGACTGAAATTCTGAATGCCTCAAAGAGATGTCATCTCATGGGATGTAATGAAGTGTGGGCTTGCTCGCACCTCATTGCATCCCACAAGATGACATCTCTTTGAGGCATTCAGTCTAACAGTCCCTTTCCCGTGCTTGCTGCATAATGAAAAACACTCATTCGATCCCTGCCGACTGCATAAAACTCAGGGAGCTTTGGAGGGGCATGGACATCCAACAAAGCATAAAAAAAATGAAACAAAAACAAAGATGAAAACCCTCCCTCATACTTGTATTAAATCATCGCTTCAGTCTTCAGATGCCCACGCTCAACCTTAGACTCGTATAAAGTGTAAACACTCGGCCAAAATGAAGTATAGTTGAAAAATTAAGTCAAAATATTTCAATTTAGCCTTTTAAGCTTTCAAAAAGACTTTAAAATTTAAAATTTATAAATTTTAGCTTTTATTTTTTAAAAAAATAATCATTTTTAATTGTATTTTAAGCGGGACGTTTGGAAGTCTCCTACATTTTGGGGGACGCCTGGAAGTCTGGGGACGTCCAAAAGTTCTCTCAAAGGAGAAATGTCTTAGAGGCAGCGGGAGAAACGGGGGGACGGCGGGGACGTTTCCATGACGTCCTGCGTCTCCCCGTCTCGGCTCCATTTTTGGGGGGGAGGGGGAGCGGGGACGCGTCCCCGTGGAACTATGATTTTTAGGTGTTTATCCAGAAAAGTATTTTTTTAGCTTCCATTGTTCTTATGAAATCAGTTAATAACTTAATACAGCTGATAATTTTGCCTCGTACTCTTCATATTTCAGGTAGGAGAACAGGGCGTCCAGATGTCTGGAGGGCAAAAGCAGCGGATAGCCATTGCTCGGACAATGCTGAAAAACCCTCCAATCATGTTGTTGGATGAAGTCACTAGTGCTCTGGATGCAGAATCAGAGAACATTGTCCAGAATGCTCTTGATAAAGCTTCTACAGGACGTACAACTATTATTGTGGCTCATCATCTTTCCACAGTGATAGCTGCAGACAAAATTGCAGTAGTGCAAGATGGTTGTGTTATTGAATCGGGCGGACACCTGGAGCTGGTCCAGAATCCAAATGGCAAGTACGCAGCTCTCATTCACTTACAACAGCAAATGGTCAAAACGCTAACAGTTGACAACATTGCCTCTGAACCAATTTTGAGAGCAAGCAGTTGGGACCTTCAGAACATATCTGATATGTCAGAGCAACATGACAGTTCCTTTTCTGCGTTAGAAAAAGAAGAAAAAGTCAAATTTTCAGATAAATCTCGAACTCCATCCTTTTGCCTAATGTTCGCAATGAATTCTCCAGAATGGAAAAATGCTGCACTGGGGTGCCTTGGTGCCATTGGATACGGAGCTCTGAATCCATCTTATTCTATTGTTATGGCAAGCATGATATCAGTCCTATTTCTGGACAATCATGATGAAATAAGGGACAAAATAAGAAGTTACTCCATTGTTTTTGTGGCATTGACAGTGTGGTCCTTCCTAGCAAATGTGATCGAACATTATAACTTTGCGGTCATGGGAGAGTTCTTAACCAGAAGGGTCCGCATGAAAATGCTGTCAAAAATTTTAACCTTTGAAGTGGGATGGTTTGATACGAAAGAAAATTCAAGTGGAGCTGTTTGTTCCACGCTATCAAAGGAAGCTAATATGGCAAGTCTTGTGTTAATAATTAAACTAGTATCTTTACAGATGAGAAGAAATATAGTATTCTTGATCGAATTTTTCTATTGTTATGCAGATGAGATCCTTGGTGGGAGATCGCTTGTCGCTCATGGTGGAAAGTCTATCAGCTGTGGTTATAGCCTACATTGTATCATTAGTTGTGAACTGGCGTTTCGCCATTGTATTAATTGCCATACAACCTGTGCAGATATGCTGCTTCTACATGAAAAGAGTAGTTCTTAAGCACCTTTCTAGGAAGTCTATCAAAGCCCAGAACAAAACCAGCCAAGTGGCGACAGAATGTGTTGTAAACCATAGAACCATTGCAGCTTTCTGTGCCGAGGAAAGAATTCTCCAGCTATTTGAATCCACACAAGAAAAGCCCCACAAAGAGATCAAAATACAATCATGGTATGCAGGATTGCTTCTTGGAACATGTGAAATTATCCGTACATCCCAAGTGGCTTTAGCGTTTTGGTATGGAGAGAAGCTTATGCAGCAAGGACATTTAAGTTTTCATGCATTTTTAACCTGCATGGCAATGCTGGGAAGAATTGCGCGGATTATAGCAGATGCTGGGAGCATGACTTCAGACATAGCCAAGGGCGCTGATGCTGTGAAATCTTTATTCGTGATCTTGGACAGAAATAGTTCCATAAATCCAGAAGATATTGCCGGACTTAAGCCAGATAAAATTGATGGCAATGTTGACTTCAGAAATGTGGATTTTTCTTATCCCGCTCGCCCCAGTGTTATTGTATTGAGAGACTTCTGCCTTCAAATCAAAGCAGGAAGCAGTGTGGCTTTGGTTGGCAAAAGTGGGTGTGGAAAGTCCACCATTGTTGGGCTTTTGGAGAGATTCTATGATCCTATCAAAGGATTAGTTTTAATAGATAGTAAAGACATTAAAGCATTCAATTTGAGGTACTTGAGCCGTTTTATAGGTTTGGTAGGGCAAGAGCCAACTTTGTTTGCAGGGAGTATAAGAGATAAAATTCTGTATGGTAAAGAGGATGCAACTGAGGCAGAGGTGATTGAGGCTGCAGAAGCTGCTAATGCCCATGGATTTATATGGTGAGTGAAATACTGTAACTCAATTTTTTTTCACTTTTTGGAAATTGATGTATTGTTATTAATATTGTTTTAGTCATTTGGAGAATGGATATGATACAAATGCGGGTGATAGAGGACTGCAGCTGTCTGGTGGGCAGAAGCAACGGATAGCCATAGCAAGAGCAATAATAAGAAGTCCAAGTATCTTACTTGTGGATGAGGCAACTAGTGCATTAGATGTTCAATCAGAGAAGGTTGTTCAGGAAGCTCTAGATCGAGTTATGGTGGGAAGAACAAGCATAGTTATAGCTCATAGATTGAGCACAATTCAAAAATCAGACTACATAGCAGTTATTGAGGATGGAAAGATTGTTGAGCAGGGCAGTCATCCTGTTTTGATCAGTAAAGGTGAAAACGGTGAGTACTTTAGACTTGTCAAGCTGCAAGAACACACTAATCCCAGGCCGCCTTGAAATTGATTTTTGTTGCTTGCAAAAAGACAAATTGTCTGAATCTATTGCAACAAGACAAAGTGTCCCAAATTGATATTTGGTAGGCTTTCTGTTGAAATATTAAGGTTTACAGTTTTGTTTATTTTTATAATTTGATAATTAGTTATATCTCTGCAAGTTGATAGTTTGGGAAAGGCTTTATAAAAGCCATATTATAATTCATTCCCGAATTAAATCAATAATATTATTATCATTTTGTGTTTCATACTGTGCAAATGTAAATGATATTTAATTTTCCCAATATAATATCAGAGCCCAGAGAATATTTTGTGGATAGTGATACCCCTGCTTTTCTTCATTGCTCTGTGATTCTACCTGCATTTAGCATTTGTTTTGACTAGTTGATTTCTACAGAAAAAACATGAGCTAAAGGTGACATGTTTTTTGTAGTAGATTTGTACAGCAGAAAGCATGGGAGGAATTTCAGTTATTCATATTTTGTGGGGTTGAAAAAAGAGGAGAGCCAGCCATTTTGGGTTAAATAAAAATGCAAGTTTGCATTACTAAAACCCAAGTGTGGAGGCTGTATGTTCCAAATCTTTCACAGCAGTTTTTGGAAGACTGATAGAACGAAACCTAAGAAGATAGACTGTTCTAATCTATGAACAGTTCTGCATTGTCAGGAGCCAAATTGCATGGGCTGTAAATCTACATACATTGGAGGTTATCGCTGTTTTTTATGATTTCCAACCTGCAGATCAATTAAAAGATCATGATCTTTGCGGTGGCATAAAATATGTGACTTGCTTTGCATTTTCGGTTGTTTTCATTTGTTTCCTTTGTCTCTATTGATGTGAGCGTTGCAGTGGCTCCCTAAGGTGTTTAGCAAAGGGCAATGCATTTGATAAAATAACATGGTGAACAAAGAGAAAGCAGTCGCAGCCCAACACCTGTGATTTTTTGATTTTTTAGAATTAATGTCTTTAAAACCCTAGTTCAATACTATTTCATTTAATTTAAAAGAGGCGAGGGGGTTAGCATTGTTTGAGGGAAGCCATGGATTCTTCAAAAGACACTTCTAAACCTGGAAAATATTCATTGGAGATTTATCAAGGGATACAAAACCAACCTGTGGAGTTGATTTGAAGTATTCCTTCAGAAAGAGAGTTCTTGACACCAATAGAGCACCAAATGCATTTGTTAAAAAGCTACCTATCTCAGTTTAGGCAAATTAATTTAAGTTGTGTTAGTGAATATTATAATTCAACAGTACATATGTTATTTTTGCTTTTTTTTTTTTTTTTGATGGTGACAGAATTGAAGAATGCATATATATTGTGAAGTTTTTTTTTAAGACAAGTAGGAATCTAGTGAACTCAATATGGATTGATGTCCACATAGTTTGGAAGTCTATTGATATGGAGAATTATATCCTTCTAGGGGTCATGAGACAGCTTGATGGAGCAATGGATTGTTGTCCAATAATTCAAGGGATCCATGATTCAGGGAGGTGATAATCTAGGAACTCGAGAATTCAACTTCGGAGCTACACTTTTCCTAGGGTTATAAGGTAGCTTGATGGAGCCACACTTAATTCAGGATTTGTTTTTTTAAAGAACAATCTTCTAAAGAATATGTATTTGTTTGTTTCAATCAACATGTTTTGCTTGTGGAATGTAAACCTTAAGGGGGGTGTTGAAATATTATGATTTATGGTAATACAGTCACCTTAGTGACTTGTTTATTTTTATTATTTGATAATTAGTTACATTCTCATAAGTTGGTAGTTTGGGAAGTTAGATTTGAAACTTTATAAAAGTCATATTGTAATTCATTCATAGATTAAGTCAATAATATTATTACTTTGTGTTTAATATTGTACACATGTAAATGATATTTCATTTTCTCAATACTTTCTAGTGAAAGTATTTTTTTCAAAATTCTATGGACCAACTTCTTAAAATGATTTGCAAAAGAAAAATTACAAGCCCAATCCTCTTATATGTGCCACCACAGATGACAGATGCACTAAACTATTAAGCTTGGATATGCCAAAGGCAATAGGGGCAAGCCACATGAAGTTTATTTATTCATATTATATATTATCACCGATAAATAGCATCAATATCAAAAAATATAGTTGAGCTTAATAAACTTCATTACTTAATAACAACAATCACAGTTAGTCCTTGCCATTTTGGAGATGTTTAAAACAAATTTGTAGTCATAGAAATATCAAATAGTGCAATTTATAGTACAATTGAATTTTCTAGATGTAGACATGACAAGCAATGATGCTTTTTTATTATACGATGAAATCTCTCATAATATATATTTGTTTTGGTTGAAAAGCAGTATACCCTCAAAGAACACATCTCTGGAGTTGCACTCATAAGTAGGCTAGTTAAACATTTTAGATGATAGAACCAATTGGAAGTTACCTTCCTAGTCAAATAAGAATTTTTAATATTAACCAACCCCTCTAATAATTATGTAGTATTCTTATAAAAAAGCATTTGTTTAGTTTGTAGTGTTGGCCAATAAGTTAATTTTCCATGCGTCCAACTTTTCTCTTGAAAAATTGATGTATGAAATCCTACAAAAGCTCCCGAGTAGAATCCAAGATGAGAAGAATGTACAATTTGTTAAATAAAAGGTAAGCAATATACATGTTAAAATACATAGACAACTTTGTCAAATCATTGTCCAATCCTCTTATTAAAAAAATATATAAACAAAGAAAAATGACTACACTACAACCTATCTTCAGTAATAGGTCAATTGATAAATGAGATTTAAGGTGATTTGGGGCAATTACTCTTTTAGATTCTCATGGGAAATTATATGTTTAATAATGGATTCTTTCAAGATGATTTTTTCTTTTTTTAAAGTGAAAATTAAAGAGAATTAAGTTTAAGACCATCCCAATGATCACCACATTAAATTAAGTTAGAATACGGGAAACAAATAAGATTGATAATATTGTAGGTTATGAAATAATCATAGTGATATTGACATAAATCCAACTAACCTCAAATTTGTTTTGATTAGATAAAAGGAATTTTTGAAATGGTCCCAACCCTTTTACAAAGCTCTAGTGAAAATATCAAGAACCATAAACAAAGTGGAACAAATGACACTCAATTTCTGTGGTACAACATAATTGCAACAAAGTTGCTAGTGTCATGCCCACATTTTAATGTGGATCTAACACAAACATCACCAATTTTTTTTTTTTTTAAGCATAGGTTTGCAACTTCTCTCACCCACGACAAGCCACCATTATGCAACACAACTACTAAGGTCTAATCATATTGACAAGATTATAATGATTGAAGAACAACACACAATTTAAATCATTATAGATTCTTGATGATCGACTCCATTGGTTGAGGTTTAATTGTTAATCGACTTTTAACTTTTATAAATATCTTAAATAACTAACATTGGTAATAGGATCTTGCGAATCCACTTAACTCTTAAATTAAATCTTTGTACTTGTTTTTTCTCAAGATGCCATCATTATCTAAACTTGGTTGACTTATTTTTAGTGTAGAATGGTTTGACCTTAATTTGTCGATTTAAAGTTTACATGCATAAAGAGTTAGAACCTTGCTAACAATAACACTAAAATATGTCCTTTCAATTACACATAGGAATGCATTGGTAACACTACTAAGTTTTTTTTTTTACTCTTATAATGATAAGAGATTTTTCTTAGCGAGTTTAATTAGGTAAGAATGCTTCTAGATATATGAAATATTTTTGTTTATAGAAGCTTAGCCAACTCTACAATTAATTATCTTATTCAGTATTTAGATTTCATACCAAATGGTTTCATTACTCTTACATCATAGTGTTAGTGTAAGATACTTATTATGAATGATTCATCAACAATACTACAACTCCAATAGTTAATTTATTAAAAACTTAATTGATTCAATTCGTTATTTGTCATCAAGAGACTCCTTCATCAATTATTGGCCATGGTTAATTGAAATTGATTTACTTCTCCTTTCATATATAATAGTTTTGCCACTTAAAATTTTATCATTTTATTTAGTATTTGAAACCACTATTAAATTATCTCCAGTGGTCTTATATAGCAAAATTCATGTGAATTTGTCTTCATAAGAGATTTTCATTAATCATATGTCTAATTTGATGTTCAATAATTGAATATTTCAATTTAACTGTCAATGCTTTTATCAACTCTAAATTAATTCGATTAATTAATCTTATCCATGTCCACACTAATCTGAATAGATTTAGCTAATTAGAACAATAAATTTCGCTTGGCAAGAAGTTTCTTTTCACATTTACATCAAATCCCATTTTAACCCATATTTATAAATTAAATATCCAAATAATTTAGTTTCCACATAGAATTATGAATGAGTCTTTATTCTATCGATGATAATGCTCCCAATCACTTACTTTGTACCATACAAATAAATAAATAAAGAAATAAACTTCACCCCAATTTTTAAATTACCCAAAATTATGAGATTAATACTATCACCATTAAGTTGAGTTATTTCAAATTTATTCTTACTTGTGATCCCTTAGTTGGAATAAATTAATTTTTAAGCATGATCTCTTTTGATTTTATTGAAAATTAAATTTACACTTAATAAATTTAGATTCTAAACTTGCCAAAATAAATAAAAAGAATATAAGTCTATTTATTTAAAATCTGAAAGTGGCTTTAAGTCATCACTTAAAATTATTCTTACGTGAGATCCTTTAGTTGGAATAAATTAATTTTTAAGCATGATCTCTTTAAATTTTATTGAAAACTAAATTTACACTTGATAAATTTAGATTCTAAACTTGCCAAATTAAATAAAAAGAATATAAGTCTATTTATTTAAAATTTGAAAGTGACTTTAAGTCATCACTTAAAATGAGGGTCCTAGGGTCATTGTCCCCACCATGAACATTATTAACAATTAAATGAGGTTAATTAAATTAAATACTAATTAGAGTTAAGTGAATGTGCATGCAATCTTAGCTACAAGATTGTTTTAATCTAAACTCTTAGATTTTAGGGCAACTAAAGTGAGCCCTAATTCCTTAAGAATAAAGAAGATTGTGCATATTTTTTTGAGGTGGGATTTTGGTTGCTTCATGAGATCTACTCATTTTATTGTAGTTTTTCCTTCAAATCTATTTCCTATTTTGAAGTTTATTGTCCATTTTCTTTAAATCATTTCTAATTTCTTGTTCTAAAACCCTCAACCCTCTTTCTCCTTCTTTTACTTTTGCAGAATGGACAGATCTACAGAAATGCATAGGCATAATGTATATGAAATGAAACTGTTGTTAACAACAGTGGCCATAATTCCCTATTTTTATTTGATAGCTACTAGATTGCACTTTTTTTTTCCTAAATAGCAAAAAAATGGATTTATATTATGATTTTCTTTTCAACTTATTGTTCTACAGGGGGCTCACAGAGGAGGCCACACCCACCTTTGGGAGTCGCAGTGCGCCTCCACAGGGGGTGTTGCGACACACAACCAGCCCTCCCCTTTCTTCTTTCTCTTTATATATATATATATGTGTGTGTGTGTGTGTGTGTGTGTGTGTGCCTCCATAGGGGTGTGTCACAACACACAACCGTCCCTCCCCTTTCTCATTAAATACCCTTTCTTCTTTCTCTTATATATATGTATTTTAAAGGTGCATCGTTTGATTTATTCTATTTTATTGTATTTGGGGATTTAATTTCTATTGCTGAATACCTAGATTCATCATAGCCTACCTGTCTCCATTTAAACCCCAATGTTGCAGTTTTTAATAGAGTGTAGTTTTGGCTGTAATTTCCTGTGTATTTTGTTTGCTGCAGATAGCATTTTATTTATGTATTTATTTTATTTATTATGCATTGTTTATACAGAAAACCATATAAAATAGATGAGATTTTAACTATGAATAAAGTTGTATACTCTTCTTTTATTTTTGGTAGGTCAATTACTTGTGGAGATTACAAAATTAAGAAAGAGTTAAAAAAAATACATTTTATTCTTTTGTTTTCGATATATGATTTCATATTATTATTATTTTTTCTCTTCCTGCTTGCTCCTACCTGATTGTTCCTCATAATAAAGAAATTTATTTCCCAAAATAAAATAAAAGAAGATAAACAAAAATCTATTTTTTTTGTAACTTAGATGAGTATCTCCCCTTCATGAGGTATTTTTAAAATATCACATAATTGGCCATGAAGGTCTCTCTTTGTTTCAACATCTCTCTTTACAATTGTGCGTGTGTCAAATGTGTAGAGTGAGTTATTCTATTGTCAACACAAACCTTAATGAGATGGTTTACATTCAAAGTTTGAAGCAAATAAACTACTCTATTTGTAATACAATCAAACCTTTCAAATACGTATCATTGTCCTCTATTTCTATGGATTTATTAAACCGTTTGGCCCTCAGATTTCTATGGGCACAAAGGTTGTTAAAATGACTACCTAGAAAATGAGATTTGATGCTTAATATGCAAGCTAAGATGATTTCTATGTGCAAATGTGTGGTGGAAGGATTAGTGGTATGCTTCTAAATGAAACAAAATGATGGAAAGGATAATGGATGCAAAGATAAATGAAGGATGATGTTGATGATAGATAAACAAGTGGAGATGAGTGAGATGATATGAAACTAAAATGAACTATCCATGATTATGCATATGCTCAAATGCAAACATAAAACAAACTAACCTAAAATGTAACTATGATGCAATGAGGATGATAAAATATAACTATGAAGTAATTAATTAATCTAAGATGAGAATGCAAAGTAATGCATGATATGAAAGCTAAGTATAAGACTCCATGAAAGCTCCAAGCTCCTACGAAAAATTTGCATGGTAACAATACTCAAAGTGTGGATGAAAAATGGCATTATAACACCATTCCAATTTGTATCTCAAAATAGCATTATAACATTACTCAAAAGGTGGATAAAAAATGCTAAGGAAAGAGGGTGTATTTATAGGGTTTCTCAAGCATTTTGTGAGGTGGCACCCATCAACGGTCTAGATTCGAAGGCGAAATGATAGACACTGGAGATGAAAGGAATCAGGACGTTGTCCCCTTGACCAAGGACAACATGTCGTGTGTGTGGAGAAAATCCCTTGACCAATTGGAAACATGCCAAATGTATGGGTTCCCAAGTGTGTGAAACAAAGACCCATGCACTCCAAATTTGTTGAAAGTGTGGGGGAATAAAGTCATGTGCCTTTTCTCATTGGTGGAAGTGTGTGAGGATAATTTTAATTAATAATTAGGCTTATTTATTTTCATGTAACCTTAATAAGGTGGCACACAATGTAGAAATGTGTGCTCTAATTCTTAATCAGGATTAAGGAAGGTTAATTAAATAAACATGTTTAGGGTATTTTTTTATTTAATTATTTAGAAGAATGTGATTTTGGAGAATTAAAAGAAGAGTGAACAATATAAGTAAAGTAAGACTTTATTTATACGTAGTTGAAACATTAATCAAATAGGTTGTATTTAATTAATTGAATAGGATGGCCACTTTTAGCTGTATACATTTTTCCCCTCTTTGAAGTGATGTGTTTACATGTTACTCCAAAGAAGATTTTGATGTCGATGCTCAGAAAAGATTAAAGATTTTGATGCCCCAGATGATGCAAGATTTTGATGCCCCAGACTTTTGAATTTCAAGTATTGACAGGCATTTTTTCCCCTCTTTGAAGTAATGTCTTTACATGTTGGTTCAAAGAAAATTTTAATGTCAATGCTCATAAAATATTTCAATGCCCCAGATGATGCAAGATTTTGATGCCCTAGACCATGCCCCAGAGTTTTGAATTTCAAGTATTGACAAATATATGCCCCCTCGGGAGATAAATCAGTGAATTTTGGAGTTCTTGAAAATTTTTGATGATTTTTTGATGATTTGATGATGATATGATGCAAAGATGATTTATCTCCTGATAGAGAAATACTAATTCCACCAGTTGATTAAATGGTGTCATGCTTTGCCTCCTTGTGTTTGATGTTTGATGATCATGTTCAACCGATTGTTTGATTTGATGATGTTTGATGATGTTGATAGAAAAATTGACCTCATGATAAGTGATGATCAATGATAGGATGATGATGATTGACCTCATGATAGGCGAGGATCAATGATAGGATTAATGATTGACCTCATGATAGGCGAGGAACAATGATAGATTGATGATTGACCTCATGATAGGTGAGGAACAATGATAGATTGATGATTGACCTCATGATAGGTGAGGATCAATGATAGATTGATGATTGACCTCATGATAGGAGAGGATCAATAATAGTTTTATTGATTGATGAACCTCATGATAGGTGAGGTGCATTGATAGATTGATGATTGATGGACCTCATGATAGGCAAGGTGCATTGATTGATGATCCTCATGATAGGTGAGGTTGGATTGATTGATGAACCTCATGATAGGCAAGGTTGAGTTGATTGATGAACCTTATGATAGGTGAGGTTGAATTGATGTTGATGAACCTCATGATAGGCGAGGTTGATTTGATTGATGAACCTCAGGATAGGTGAGGTGCACTGATTGATGAACCTCATGATAGGCGAGGTTGAATTGATTGATGAACCTCATGATAGGCGAGGTTGAATTGATTGATTGAACCTCATGATAGGCGACGTTGATTGATTGATTGAACCTCATGATAGGTGAGGTTGATTGATTTGATGAACCTCATGATAGGCGAGGTTGAATTGATTGATTGATGAACCTCATGATAGGTGAGGTTGATTGATTGAAGTGTGTGAGGATAATTCTAATTAATAATTAGGCTTATTTATTTTCATGTTACCTTTATGAGGTGGCACACAAAAAGTTGTAGAAATGTGCTCTAATTCTTAATTAGGATTAAGGAAGGTTAATTAAATAAACACATTTAGGGTATTTTGTTTATTTAATTATTTAGAAAAATGTGATTTTGGAGAATTAAAAGAAGAGTGAACAATATAAATAAAGTAAGACTTTATTTATACGTAGTTGAAACATTAATCAAATAGGTTGTATTTAATTAATTGAATATGATGACTGTTTTTAGGTGTATACAACAATAATACCATATCCTTGCTACATATATATATATTTTTTCACCAAATGAAATTCCCTCCTTATACCAAGCATGGAAAGGTTACCCCACATTTCTCACAAGAAAGTTTACAAATTACAAGGATTCTTTTCTTGTACAAAACTTGAAATGTCCTCTACAAAACTCATTTTTTTAACATGGGTTCAATTATAATTTTTCCATAAATAATATAATAATTTTTTTTTCCATATTTCAATAAGATGCAACTTCTTATTTCAACCTTTCATATAACAAACGATACATAGAATGAAACAATTAACATGCCATTGAACAAGGTCTTGCTTTATTACAAATATTGTTGGAACACTAATATTTACATACCCAAGAATTATACCTTGCTCTCCACCCAACCATAATGGCATCATGAAGCCTCATGGGCTCTAGCCATACCCTCGAGGAAGAACAAAAAAAATTACCAAATAATCTTGGTATGGAAGCTACAACTAACTTATTCAACAATTACAAATGCATCCATTTTCAAAGAATCATTCTAACTCAAGAACTTGCATATCACTTATTTTATCAACTAAAAACAATTAGAGGAAATAGGACTTAGCTTTTTCCATGCTGCTCTATTTGAATCATTCTCTTCTCTTTTTTCCATAGCTTTCAAGCTTCCTCCCCAATCCAAGTATGAAAACAACTCAAAAAGAAAATGCAGTCTTCAAACTCTCAAAAAAAGACTAAGTTCTCCAAAGAGGAGAGAACTCCCTTTTCTCAAAACTCAGAAGTTTTTAAAGGATTTTGGACTCCACACCATTTGATGAGATGATGAAAAGTTCCATCGAAATTATCTCCCCATATCCCAAGTTGCCCACCAAGTCCTCTTCTTCATTAAAGAAGCATGGTGCACATGCATGTACTTTTTCCCAAGTCCAATATAATAAATGAGAGGGAAGACAAAAGGGGATGGGGATGGGTCAAACCCATCATTTTATCCCCAAAATTCGTCACCTCCCTTCAAGGCCATTTAAGGGAGGTCATAAATAAGCCATGGGCCAATGTATGGTAAAAAACAATCCCCCAACCCATAGGTACTATGCCTAGGACCTTTAAAATGTAATAAATGTTTAAATTATGACCCTTTTGATCCTCATAAAGTTACCTCCAAACTTGCATCCGAAATTTACCTCTTTACACACCACTTGCAATGTGATAGGAATAACTCTACATTTAATTAAAATCATAAAACACATCTCACACATAAACACCACATTACACACTAGCCATAGATCTTAACTCCACAAATATTTCTTAGATTCTAAGGTCACATTTAAAACTCAAAATAACTAAACCACCACCACTATACTCAACGCTTAATGCTAACCTCACAATTGACCCACTTCTCATTGTGTGTGATCACATTTAAATACTTCATTAAGTGACGTATTGACAAGGGTTTGAATTGGTTCTCCCTTCTTCCTAATGACACTCATCTCTTAGAAACTTCCTTAACATAGTTCAAAGTTCATGGAAGTCACCTACTCCTATTGTCAATAAGATTCAATTCAACAGGTCAGTGCATAGAAATATATTCATATGTGTAATCTTTATCTCCTTCAATGTAGAATAAGAATTCAAATCTATCTCTAACAATAGAAAAATCTAGCCTTAATTAAATTATTCAATTGTATTATCTAATGGATTCTTGAATAATTATTTATTATTAAATATCCTTATGCAACTAGATAACAAATTCATATAACTTACCTTGTTAGCTTACCTTAAGCATCCTCATTGTCGGTTAGAGTTGCTCCAATTTACCCTTGATGATGTTAGGAATATTCCATAGAATTTCTTCACGATCTACAAGGGTCTTATTTCATTCTCCAAGTATTACCCCTTTCCACAAAACACAAAACACATTAGCAAATCACTTGTACTAAAATCCATTTCATTCGTTTTCTCATATCAATTTAAATTTGCTTATCTTCTGATGTTCATAATAAATCTAGATTTCATACATTTTTCATACTATCTTAATGAGTTGTTGAATCACACACATTTACTAAAATAATCCTTTTACTAAGTCTTGGAAAAATTAAAACATTAAGCATTTAGTTGAGTACAATAATTGGTCTCTTATACTTAAAAAATTGAATACATAATTCTCTCACTTACAACTCATTTAATCATAATATTCCAAGATGGTAAAAGGTAGAGATTAAATCATTTTATCTATCAATGTTTTCAATATTATATTATTTAAACAATTTTGATCAAGATATGGAATAAATTCATTAATATAGCACAATTGAATCTATTAAAAAGGTCATGATAGTCATACACGGGGTTGGGCCTCACATCTCCCTCCCCTTAGTTTGGACTTCCTCTTGGAAGTCATTAGGGCTTAGAAACTTAACCCCCATTTTTTTTTTTACATAAAAGAGGGGTAAAAATATATTAAAACAAGAGAAAATTAGAGAGAAAAGTCATTACATAGCCTTATCCAGCTCCACCAAATGGTCCAACTATTGAGATAAATCGGGGGGTAATTGACCCCGATCAACCAAATTCCAATCATGAATATGATCAGAAACCCATTTAGCCAAACAATCAGCAACACCATTCCACTCCCTAGGAATATGAGTGAAAGTAACAGACTCAAGAGAAACATATAATTTATAAATCCATAAAATATAGTGATCATTTTCCTATTTGATAAAATAATGAAATATTAAGCCATAAGGTCATGTTGGAGACATCTCTTCCATGAATTAAGTATCCAAATACTTTAGAACATAAATTTTCACAGTAACACATTTATCCAAGGTAGTCTCAATACCATAATGTTAGCAACCATCAATGTAACTATAAAGTATTACTCACATAACCAGTAAAATTACACAAGAATATATCCACATATGAACTTCATTAAAATCACATAAACATATGCTCACACACATTAGCACCTTGCGGTACACATAAATATTTCTTTAGCACCATAAACATCACTCATGATGTACATAAAATATTTATGTTTCAATGTCAATTCATGTCTCAAGGAATATTAACCTTGTATTATTTGTTACTATCTTTCTCACATACTTCACAGGTATACCACATCACATTTATTTGCAATTTTATGCATACATCACAATATGAACATATCATTCACAACACAAGGTTCACACAATGGGTTTTATGAGGATGGACATTCTTGGATACCATAGCCATTAAGAAATATGGTCTCGAGGTCCTTCTCTAAGGACCACTCCATACATTTCCTAATACCTTCCTCTTGTTTTTTTAAGGGGGTTAGCCTCCAAAAGGAAGGTACAAAAAGATCAATCATAGAACTAGGGGCGAAATGGATTATGGCCGTCCCATATCGGTCCCATTTGCAACCCCCTTCAAATAATTCCCCAACACATCTACTCCCCTATACGACTTGCCAGGGAACCCCCTGGGATATAGCAATTTTATAGATGTCACATTACAACACTTATGTCAACAGTTCGCAACATACAAAATGCCTCAAAGATTCATCAATGCACAATTTTAACTCTCATAAATCAAATAAAAGTCTCAAAAATGAAATGTAAAATAAAATTACAATCAAAAGAATCATCACTACAACAATTCAATTATCCCAAAAACTAAACAAGTCTCTGAGGCAAAAGAGATCATTACAAATTCAAATGGATAACTATCCCAAGAAATTAAAATAAAATTTTAACACTATTGGCATAAAATATAAATAGAAAATAAGTTACACTTACAATAAATTGCACATTACGTCCACTATGTGGCTTATCTAAGCTAGCTAGGGGGAGGAGGGGAATGGTGGTCTCAAACCACAAAATTAAATAGCATGATGTTTCTAGGTGGTCTCCAATGACATATATGAATATCATGGTGCTCATTAATCCACATAATTGAAGTATCCAATATTTGTATTCGGAAGTAGGATCAAAATCCCTATCAATATGGTTTGTAGAATTCCATCCTTTACCCATGGGTTATAAATGTCAAGGAATAGGTTTGCACTATGAACCAACAAGTGTGGTTTTAATGTGTGGGGGAGTAAGCTAGGAACACATCCAAGGAGAACAATGGAGTTCCCATTGGAGGTTCTTTCGCTCCTCAACCCCTATTTACACCAGCGGGTATCTCAATCCCGAAGGGGAGCCATACACTAGGGGTACACATTTAACACAAGAACAAGAATCACACAAGGGAAACATTATATTTCATATAGTAGACTCACTTTCACACATAAAATATTCACATAATTCTAGAACTATCTAATTTATAAATAAGATAATCATGAAGGGTATATATCGAGGATCGTCCTTGACGTCCACCCACCCTTATCTCAAGTCGGATACCCTGTATCTCAAACTTGGGGCACAACACATTTACGGGTGTCATCACATGTTACAACACAATACACTTTATGTAGATAACCACACTATAGCACAATGTCAATACACCCATACACATTTTCTTTACTTTACACAATGTTCACTTTGTTTATTCCTTTTGTTAACATCTATTCATTTGCATAAGTAAAATAGATTACTATATAATTCACAATTGTAGTTTGGTAATACTCCATCTTCTTACAATTAACAATACATGGTACATCACACTTTTCATTTTACTAATTTAGGCAATCCACTATAAGTTTTCACAATGTGCTAAGCAGGTTTTGTAATTCTTAAAGGATATTTTCAACCATTTTCTTTTTTTGGAACACTATCATATAGGATAATAAAACATGCTTAATACATATAAGGCACATGATGAATTGTAGCTAGTAACTTTTGAATCTCGTTAATATTTATGTGTATTCACGAATTTTTCACTTTTAACTAAGGTTGAATCCTCTAGAATCACATGTTATAATCTTCATTCTCATAGTTCCTTCCAAACATTATCAAGTACAAGAACATACAAATGACAATAGATCCTCATTGTTTTAGTTTTCCTTAAGTTTTCCCATTGTATCCATGCATATATGTGTTTTTCCTAATTGAGTACTATCCAAAGGCATAGAAACACACACATTAACTAAAATTTTTACATGCCTATTTTAATGTCTCATATCAATATAGTTTAATTTGTTAAACACTTAATTCACCATAAACAACTCATAATTAAACTATCTCCATTTGAAACAATTGTTTAATTCGCACTAATGACACCCACATCCTTTAAGGATAACACCTACATGCACATGTTACTATTTTCTAACTAACATATAATATTTCTTATTTGGCTCTAACAATTTCTTTTGTTCCTTGTATACAGGTAGAGTACAAGTAACGTTCTTCAGATAATATTTTAACTCTTAATTCACCGTTTGACAAGGTCCTTTACAAGATCCTAAATTTAATTACTAGCAAGGTAGTTATTTAAGCACCTCATTAATTGATTCCCAACCATCATATTTTAGTTATTTCTTTTCACATTTTTTACTTTTGACTTGATTATTAACACTCTTGTTATTTCGCTTGCCATTTTATAGTTTTGCCTTTTAATTCTAGGTAGAAATATGATTTTGACCACTTTTCTAACTTGAATCTACTATGTATTGTAATGCTTTGATCATTAGTTGGTGTCACTACTCATGTACAATTTTACCTACTAACCACAAGTCTATAGATTTTAGGATTTCAAACCTTTAATAGAGAAATGCTATCTTATGTTAAACCATGATTTTCAATTGGAAGGGAGGTCTAGAGAGGTTTATATTCTATCAATGTTTGAGGTTCGAGCTCAAGGTTCATTCAAACCCATTCTTAAGTTGCATTTAATTATCATTACAAAGGACCAAAGGTTAAGTTCTTCAAAAATTACATCATCAATCTTTTTCTTTTAACAGCTCTTTAATTAAAACTGGAGGTGCTTCAAACACATACATGATGGGAATTAATAAGTTTCTAGTGTGGTACACTTTGTTGATCACATAGTTTATTTGCAAATGGAGCTTAGGATAAGTTTACGCTAACAAATAGGGTTTACAACATGCTAGGCATATTTATGGTGCAAACATTCTTTCAAGGGAATTGTAAAAAATAATAATAATAAAATAAAAATAAAAATTTGGTGATGTTTGTGTTAGATCCACATTATAATGTGGGCATGATAGCTAGGAACAAGCAACTAAAATGTCACATCCCACACCATCAAAACCTTTGAAATGGTAGTCAATGAGAGTAATGGCGATAATGCTATCAGGATTCAACCATGTAGTTTTAAGAGTCAAACTCATTGACCCATAAAACTACATGGTTGAATCCTGATAGCAATATCACAATTTGACATGCTGTGGAAAATACCTCCTACTTATCATTGAGAGTAATGGCATGAGTATGAATCCCACAACAAAAAAAGAGGACAAGGATATAAGCTTTCAATGCAAGTATGACATCCCTTCTTCTGGAAACAAAGACTTCAAGCTATGTAGAAAGTAATGGTACTCAACAACCTTTAAACCCTCACGACCTCTGTAACCGTTGATTAAAGCTGTCTGAAGCGAGAAAATGGGAGATAATGCAAAGATGGCGTGAGAAAATAATAGAGGAGGATGAATCGCATGGGAAGAGAAGGGAATGTGAGGAGAAGAGAATAAGGTTAAGGGAATGTAGAAAAGTCATGCAAAAAGCCTTGTTTAGAAGGCAAAGGATATGCGTAGCAAGTTCGTGGTGCAGGAGCAGCTAATCACCTAGTTGAACGCCTCCATGTTTGAAAGTCATGAAAAGTCATTGATGGATGTCTAGGATGGAATAAAAATGTTTTGTGCTTATTTAGGCTTAATAAGGTCTAAAATGACCAATCACAATGTAATTGGAGGCATCTTGGGTCATTTAGGTTGAAAATGTCAAAAATGCCATCTTGCTCCTAAAGTTGTCTTTGTAGTTTTGTAAGCACATTTCTTGAGTTTGTATATGCAAGATGGGAATCTTCACGTAACAAGGCTATTTCAAAGCCATCTAAATGATTCTCGGGGTCATAAGGTTTTAGGAGTGAAGAGTTGTTTAAAGGTAGTCATTAAGGGTTGTCATAATGCAGTTTAGGAGTCTTAAAGTTTTAAAAAATAGTTGGAGGCGTTGATGGTTAGTTGGTTGTTTTGAAATTGTCTTTAAAAGCCTCTCAAGGGGCCCGAGGATGGTTGGATGTGTTGGACATTGAAATTTCTATTGGATAAACAATGTTCTTCCTGCTAATTTACTGTTTCCTTGTTTTTCCTGAATTTTCTGTATTTTGTTTACTCTGTACGATCTGTACATTCACTTTTATGGTCTGAAACTTATGGTGAAGTGTGGAAGCATGTACTAATTTCCTTTGGAACAGGTTTGAGTGCAAACCATTTGGATTTGTGTAAGTTCTTTGCACTACACTGAGACTGCTCTGTTTATTAATATTTAGTGTTGAGAGTCACTTAAAATGGCACCCTGACCCATTCCACTCACTGTCCTTGCTGTACCTCATGGAGTGGGTCCAAAATCATGAAATTTAAGTGTCTCCATGGTTGAGAAGGCTAAAGAGTTGTGTTAACTGAGACTGGGTGTTACCCTAGGGTAAAATTTGAATGATTTCCTTATGAAAATAGTGTGTCAATGAAGGATTTCGATAAAACAGTGAATGAGGTGTCTTTGTAATGGATCCTTGAGTCTGTGCAGATCCTATACATGGTGTTTGATGCATTGAATGGGTCTGATAACCCCGGGTGGGTAGTTTTCCAGTGAACACTAGAGATTTGTATGTAAAGTGAGGGTTTGTAAGTTCGGTGTCAAAATGGTCTTGAATCTGAGAAATAACTAGTGAATTGGGTGTTTTGTAACAAGTTCAGAGACTGTCCAAAGAGTTTTGAAGAATACAAAGTGATTTGAGGGTACTTCATTTGAAAAACAGGCCTAATTCTAGTAGCCTAAAACAAAGATGTTGTATTAAAACTCTTTATTTTTGGGAAGAGGTCACTTGAATCTTTTTGGGAAGTTGTTTTGTATCAGGTTGAGAGTCTTTGTAGATGCTTGGTTGGCCATTGTAAGGTATTGTATAAAAGATAACTCCATTTTTTGGATTTTGAAGGCTAGGAGCCTCTTGAGGAGGAGCCTCTTGAGGAGTGTTAAGGGAAAAGTTGTGAATTGTTTGAACCAAGTCATCTTTGTGTTGGGTTTGTGTTTTATCTTCCTTGGCTCTGCATCAGTTCGACAGGGAGAAAAATGCAGACAGAGAAAGGAGCGAAGGAAGGAAGAGAGTAATGCAAATGAATGACGTGGAAGAAGGAAGGAGAAACCATGTAAGAGAGGGTAGAGAGAATTCGATCTCATGGAAGACTAGGAGGGGAGGATAGGTACGAGATGGATTTGTTAAAAAGGCTTTAGAAACTTTAAAAGAAACACACAGTTCTCTTGCCAGTAAGATGTTTTTTTTACATCTGTTTTGCTGAAAATGTTTGGATAAGGGCATTGTGAATTGACATAAATTGTTATACTGACATTATAAATATGTTGTGGCATATATTTTGTTTTGCATACGAATGGTTTGCTTACTGTCAAAATCTTTCCAATATAATAAAAACCTATCGCAATGTCTATGGGCCAAACTCTACAAAATCTCTTATGGCTATCTTGCCTTTCTGATTATATCCATCTAGAATTTTGAGTACTGCATAAGGTTATGTTTAGTGGAATTCGCTATGTGTACGATTATGTTGCCTGCTATGACTTGAATTTTTTTTTTTCTGTTTGAATGGTAAGGCATTATGCACCATGGAGATGATTATGAATATAGTGTTATTGTGGTGTCTTTAACTATACTAAACTTGCTAAAAGAGGATTATTGATACACACAATCTTTAACCTGAGAGTCTTTAAGGTATGAAGATGACCATAGGAAATTATGCAATCAAGAGAGGGATATCCTCAGATCTTATGTTTGAATTAAAATAAAAATCCTTCATTTGCACATATAATATGTTTGACAGCCAATTTTTCTTGAGAAAATTTTTACATTATGTTAGTATGGTGAAATTGACTCTGGCAATGTGCAATAGCCTTAGGAAATTCTATTATGTGAAAAGATAAGAATGCCTTCTTATAGTTGGAAAATACCCTATAGCCTACATGGTGTATTTATCTTGAAGACAATAGCTTTGAAGACTATGAAAAAAGTTCTTATCATGTCTATTAACAATAATTATAAGACTTGTTTAATATATCTAAGGTTAATGGATGAGCCTTAAACATGAGTTCTCTATATTTGGTAATTATATCAAGAGAATATTATGTTATGGTTGGTATCCTACCATGTTAGTGTTTTCAATTACACGAAACATTTAGTTATAAATGTCAAGTGTAAAAAATATCTAGTCCAAGAACCAAGCTATTACAAGAATAAGGGGTTAAACCATGAAGAAGATGAAACTAGAATATTAAGAATATTATTACTAATAATATAATGGAGTTTATTCTTTAAATAAATATACGATGAGCCTAGTGCTGTCAATCATCTAGAGTGTGACTCAAATATTGATCTTGCTCAATGCTAGTTTATAAACATTGACATGTGCGTTTGAGGTTCAAATGGAATTTATGTGGCTTTATTAGGATGATGTCATATATTATTAGGATATTCGATATCATAAAACCATACTAAAGTGGGACCCCATTGAGAGCCTTATTAAGGCTTTTACATTATTCTTGCATCATATCAATTTATTATGGCTACATGATGTTTATTGACCCCTTAAGTATAATAGCCCCAATAAGAGAACTATCATGGGAATTAAGGAAGGGATTCTATCTAGTTGATTTGGAGGATGGTATATTACAGTGTAAAGCTAGTCTATACCTATGTTGTAAGGCCTAGTAGGTTTAGGTACTTGTGATATTGGAAATATTTAATATAAGAGTTATTTGGATTGCATCATAAGACAACTAAACTTAGAAGGTAAATAATATTAAGAGACTAAAATATATATTTCTATTGGATGTTATACCTTGGATGTTGATCCAATGAATTTAGTGTTGCCAATTGTTTGGAGTCAACTTGTGTACTAACTCTACATGGATAAACTTTTAACTATCATGTTATGTCTTTCAAAGTTTTAATAATTTTGTATGGCCTTATAGAGTTATGGCATTCTACTTGAGATTGATGTTATCATTTAATATGATCATGACGATTGACCATGTACTAGCATAATATCATATTTTGAGTAGATCTTGAGTATTGCTCCCCTTATTACTAGGAAATTTATCCTAATGGTGATATTTATTCTATTGGGCTATTCTCATGTATGAATGTTAAGGGATTTCTCATTAGTATAATAAGGTAGTTCGAGATATGAAGAACTAATTCCATGGTGATATCTAAGATCACCAAATCATGTTCTAAACCTAAATAGGACCCTATATTATAAACTATGTGGTAATATCATTAGGGTACCAAATGCAGCATGATGTCCTTGATATGTACTTGTAAGGGTTCTAGGATGCTCACTTCAAATTAGGATCAATATCAATGGGAGGTGTAATTAAAGATCTTGATGTCCTTAGATGGAAATGCTATAATTTATGTCATATAGGTTGGGAATTGTGTTGGAATTCTTGGTTGGTTGTTAAGTACTATTAAAATTTTTTAGGAATCATTAAAGGAACCCTGTTAGAGTATGACATAGTAACTAATGAAACATTGGTCATGGGAACCTATGTGTAGGTCCTTTGAGAGACCTTGTAAGGAGAACTACATGGACTTTGACCCATTTGGAAGTGGGTACATAGGCGATCCTTGGGCGAAGAATGCCTTTGTGACCTCAAGTCCATAGGGGGAGGGTCAAAAGGGATAACTCCTAGATTTGGGGATTGTTCTTAATTGATTTGACCTTCTCTCTTTAGTAGGCTTCAAATGAGGATTTACTGGGTATTAGACGGTTATGAAAGAGTTAAGAAAACCTAATAACTCGCATTTAATACATAATGTGTCTTTGAATAGTAAGTCAAACGAAGGGAATGGATTGGACTACTTGGTAGTGGTTAAATGTTGAGTTGGTCTTGCCTCATGTTGGTTCTAAGTGATTTATTTTTATGTGTTATGAAAAATTGACCTTAGACTTATATGACTATGTATAGGCTTGTAAATTAGTCGATTGTGATCTATATATTCCTAATTAGGAATCTCTCTTCTAGTTATAGTGCTAAGTTGGGTGTAGGTGCTAACTTTTACAACAACGGATGGAGTAGGACCCTATGAGGGCATAGGTCAAGGTGGCAATCCTCTAACATGTAGGATATTTCTATCCATCCTAGGTGATCACCAATGGAAAATCCTATGACCCTCTCAGAGATAAGCTTATCCATGCTTGAGATTGATAAGGGTCAATGAGCATATTATGCTGACAGACTGTTATCCACACCACTTGGATAGCTAGGATAGATTTTTCCAGGAGCATGTGAGCCTTGGGCCAGTGGCATGTTGGTAATGCATACCCCATGTTACTTTAAAGGCATAGACATATTCTACCAGGAGCATGCGGGCCTTGAGGCCAACGACATGCCGATGATGGATGTCCAGTGCACACAAGATGGTTGGATAGTTTTTCGCTAGCAGCATGCAGACGATGGAACACCTTGATTGCTTATTCATATGATGGATTGTAGGAAAGAGAGTTTCTAACTTGAATAATAGGTAGGTAATAGTTGAAACTATCTCATATGATAGTGGCCTATCTTGATGTGGAAAATGGTATCTTGGATTACCAGAGGTAGGTAACCCTTGGGATCATGAAGAGAAATGAGCCTATATATATAATTGAGTGTGTTTATATTCTAATGTCTTCCCAAGTACGTGTGTAAATGGGCGGGTTGTGCTCATTGTTATATTAGTGCCCTTGCTAGTGATGACATCAAGAAGTATGAGATTCTTGACTGTTATCATAGCAGGCTTATGTGGCTAAGAATCACATAGTGGATTGGTGCATGCAACAGGTTGCATCCATTTTCACTTTACTTATTTCTCCTTATGTGAACATGTGATGTATTGTGTGGATTGTCGCACTAGATATATGTGATGTATTCTCAAGTTTGTCACCATTGTGAGGTGATGTACATATGAGCCATCACTAATGTACTTGTTATGTGTATGAGCCAATCCTTGTTGTAATTGTGATGTGTATGAGCTAGTCACCTTATATATGTGATGTATGCTTGGGATAGTCATTGTGTATATGTGACATATGTCGAAGCTAGTCACTGGGTATTTATGATGTATGATGGAGCTAGTCATTGTGTATATGTGTGATGTATGCTAGAGCTAGTCAATGTGTATATGTGACATTTATTAGAGCTAGTTTCTATGTATATGTGATGTGTATGAGATGATCACCTTATGTATATGTGATGAACAGTCGAGTCGCTCACTAAGGGAATTGGGGATTTATAGAATAATATGACCCCAATGTATTTGTGTATATTTGTACATTATGGATTGGTAATATTTGGTATGGAACCAACTTTTTATGGTAAATAGTTATCGTTATATTACGATTGGACTAAGTTTAATGAATAGTTATGGATTAAGGTGAGATAATAGATTTCATACAAGAGGAGAGAATGAACTCCCTCTATTAGTGGAGGGTGAACTACGAAGCCTTTGATTTCCTACAAAGGGATATGTAGGCAGGTTCATTAGGAATGAACTCTTGAGGCTTAGGTTTGGGTCTAGGAATGACCTTAACCTTGGGAGCTTACCACTCCCATGTGTATGAAAATAAGTGGTGATGTCTAGTCGATGCCACCATGGTAAATGAAGAAGTTTTGAAGTTAGCACTTCTAATCTACATGAAGGATGTTCATGGTTAAGTTTCGTATTTTTCTTGAATTGATTTAAAAAAGAAAAATTGGTAGTAATCGAGGGGCGATTGTTATAGAAAAAGGGACTGAACAATACCGTACCCAAACCTAGCAATTCTCACACCCTTAACTTGGGTGTGGGATTGAGAAAAATGTTTCAAAAGATCTTTCTTCCTTGTTTGAACCATGGTACAATGAAACCTCAATATCCATATTCACTAATTTAAGAAAGTGAGGAGGGGAAAATCTCTCTGAGGCCTTAGTTAAGGGAAACACACAAGGAGAAGAGCTCTTAGCCACACAAAATAACTAGATCGAATGAAATTCATGCACCACAAGTCAAAATAGGCACATCAAGACAAGGAGGAATAAAAAACACTATATTAGGGGAACCAACTATGAAGGGAACATTTGGCAATGTGGATGGAAAAGAGACCACCATCTCATCAATAGCTAGAGGATTGACAACCTATGAAGTAGAGACATCCTTTATCACATCCACAATAAGGTATTCATTGAATAGTGTTCTTCCACTACAAGGAAGATCTCAAGATCATAAGGAACATGTAATCCAATACCAAATATTTTATGGCAAAGCAGCACCAACAACAAAAGGGAATGTCTTCACAATCCAAATTTTGACTCCAAGAGTGAGCCTCCACCTCCAAAACAACCTCTATCAAGAGGGTATTGGAAAAACCAATTCCATAGGGATACAAGCATTGTTTCTATGAGAGAAATAGTAGTTGCTTGATCCACCTTGATAAAACAAACCATAGAGTTTCCAACACTTTCATTACAAAAGTCACGTCAGAAGTGAATATGTAGATTAGGGAGATGAATCCAAACTAACATAATATTAAAGGATTTAGTGAGAGGATTAAAAGAGGAAAATCATGGCTTTCACAATAGGATGTATTGGCCCTAGAACCATGAATGAGCATCTAAAACCATATTTTGATATGAGACTAAGTTGAAGGAAACCATGAAGAATCTCTTGGCACAAGGGTAAATTTTAATTTTCCCTTCCATAATAGGCCACCACTACTAAAAAATCCAAAGGTTTAGATCATAAAGCCGAGGATAAAATATATCAAATATATAAATCAATCCCTTTTAAAGAGAAATATTCCTCATTCTTTAGAACATCTACCCCCAAAACCATTAGAAGGGGAGAAAAGGTGCAACAAAAATCTCCCTATCTTAGGAGGATCAGAGGAAGCACCAACATGATAATTAATGTTCCTTTGAGGGGAGGGACCACCATTGCAAACAATATTTACAAAACAACATATAACAATTTTTGCACAAGAAGAGAATCTATATGCCTTAGCAACAACAAAAAGAAGAGGCAACAAAGAGTAGGAAGCAAATTTTGAAGGCTTACCATCAACAATTCGAAGAAAGCTTTACTAGCTCATGTTCTCACATTCTTCCTTTCTCCATATAAAATTCATATGATAGTGTAGACACTTAAAATTTTCTTGATCAATATCACACATTTGATTCAATTTACTAACATCATTTTCATCTTGATTTGACCACTTTTGTCTATTTAATTAAATATTCTTGATTGTTTAATTAAATTCTTCATTTTTTTCTATTAATCAAATAATCAAAATTATTAGATCAAGTCACCTCTTTCATGCTAATTTTCATCCTATTTGATTAAATAATGAAAATTATTTGGTTAAATCCTTTAATTCCTCTCATTTGATTAAATAATCTTAATTATTTGATTGAGTGTCTTTAATCCCACCCTTTTAATTAAATGAGCTAATTGTTTAATTAAAACCCTAAATTCTCTCATCTTGCACAATAAAATAATATCTTAATTATTTAATTGACTAATATCTTCTAATTCCTCCAACTTCTGCCACTTGCAAGAGAATATTCCTCCAATTCAAATTCAAATATTTCTGTCCAAATAGAAATATCTTCCAACAGTCTTCCTAAAATTAAGGGACTTGCACATTCTAATTCAATTAGAGCCCTTGATTAGAATCATTTATCCATGTCAATATTCGATCTCATCCATGGATTGGAATCCTTGATTCATGCCATACTCTATCTTTTAATTTCATCCATTGATTAACCAAGTCAATCTTAGCCATTGATTCAACTAAAAATCTATATATTTTATAGAGACAGAGAGGGTGCTAACAATAACATTGATGATTAAACCATGGTCAAAGAAATTTTAGAACATTATATTTGATTAAGGATTAAGTAACAATATTTGGTGCAGATGAGAATTAAATAAGATCATTATTATTGCTCGTTGGTGAACAAAATACCTTTACAAAGGAGTCCCTTGATGATCAATTGATGATGATTCTATAGGAGGTGTTCATCTCGTAACATGTTTTCCAAGTTCAATGGTAGATGTTTTATGTTAAAATAATATATATTTTGGGTTTTTCTAGTGAAAATGTGTGGGCCTAGCACTTGGTATAAATAGCCCTCATCTCTATGAGTGATTCATCCACAAATCATTTGAGTACTCTTATGCTGCACATGAATTCATATCCATTTTCACATATAGTAATATAGAATGTTTTCCTATAGCATCACCTATTTGTAGGGTTAATCATGAGGCTCCACCTCCCCTAAATTTAGCTCACATTCAAAGGCTAAGGATTATTGTCCTTCATCCCTTTTATGCCTCATTAGGCTCATTAAACACTTGATTTTTTAGGCACTCTTATTGCAAATCCTTTGAACACACAAAGGACTTGGTCACAACACTAGGATAATCCACATTCATGTGTTACCATAGCTTTAGATCCATAGTCATTTCATGAAGCATTATGTATTGTTGAGTGGGATTCTACCATGGAGGAAGGAAAATCTTTGATTCAAAACAACACTTTAGAGCTTGTTCCACTTGCTAGGGAAAGAAATATGGTAATTGGTGTAAGTGGATTTCTCATATAATTTTTTTGTGTAGATTGATTACTTGAAAATTTTAGAGCATGAATTGTGGCAAAAGGTTTCTTGTAGGTTCCCGATGTTGACCACATTGAGACTTTTTCCTATCACCAAGATTAACTCCATTCACTTGACTTTTGGTATTATTGTAGCTCATGGTTGGGATAAACATTAGATGGATGTGAATAGTGATGGGGTCATTGTAATCTTCATCATTTAATTTATCAATCCAAGGCGGTGTCCATGGCTGTATGCAAGAGAGAAAGTAGAAAACTTGTTTGACAACCAATTCTACTTGTAGAAATAAATCATATTTGCATGAAAGTAAAGTTGCATGAAAGAGAACTAATCTTAAATCCTATTTGCATGAAAGGAAATTTGCATGAAATGGAACTAATCTAAAGAAAAATTGCATGAATTGAAAATACTAAACTAATTCACAATTTTTGGAAATGAAAAGCTCTCTTGGATTCAAATTTAATCTAAAATCTAGAATTACATTATTGGTAAATGAAACTAGATCTATCCTATTTCCTTAGGCTAAAACAAGCCTTTCTAATCCCCTTCTTTTGATCAAATGATTACATTGTATTTATAGAATTCATATTCTATATCAATCCACTAAGAATGTGGATCCAAGATCCTATTTTTGAGGGGTTGTTTATAAAACTTTAAGAAATTTGAAGTTGTTGTCCTTCATCACGCCACTTTTGTCTCAGTCATTTTCTGATGCGTACTGCTCCTTCCCTGCTACAAATCATGCCAAATTATAAAAATATTTTTTATATCTTCAAATTTAGTTTCTAGATCATTTTGAATTTTTGAATTTTGTTGAGAAACGAGGGAGATATCACTGTTTTATTGAGACTGCATTTTTTACTATTTCTAAATGCCTAATTTTTATGAAGTCTTCAGTTCTCCACGTGAATGAAGGAATTATTATTCACTTTGCTTGTCAAAATCATTGATCATTAACATGAATAACATGCTATAATCATGCAACAACATTTGAGTGATGTGGTAACTTGAGTTACCTTTGGTGGAAGAAGGAATCATGGAATGTAATAACTGTGAGAGATCTTTGAACTCAACATGAAACAAATACTCATCCCATTAATTTTGGAATGATTGATGCTCCATGATTTTTCATGAATGTATGAGTGTGCTGAGAGGCTTCTCTATCTTCTCATTACTTTTTCAAAGCTTTCTAAAGCTTTCAAGAGTTAATTGCTTCAAGTGTCTAGAGCTCTCTGCTGCAAGTATCTATGAAGCTTCTTCTTCCCATGAGTTATTTAATAACTCATTTATCTGCATTATATCATATTAAACACTTCATGGAGACATATTAGAGGAAATTTGGATCACATTTAATTACTAAAAATAAATCAAACATTTACTTTATATTTTACTTTAAACAAGCTAAAGAACTTTCAATCATTACTCAAATCCACTTTAACACTAATGCGTTAGGAAGAAATATATGATTTTCCTTGATAACATATGAGACAATTTATGGTCTCATCAAATAGTACATTTCTTCATAGGGATCTACAAAAGGATATTCACATGGAACAACCATGAGAATTCATTCAATATTATTCACTAGTTTATAGCTTAAATAAGTGTCTTCATGGACTCAAGTAGGCCGCACAAGCTTGGTATTCCAAGATGGACTATTTTATTCTCTTAGTTGGGTTATCTAGATGCCGCTTGGATTTGAAAATCAAAATATTGAGGTACACAGATGCTCTTTTCTTTTGGTTCTCTATATTGATGACTTGATTGTTATAGAGAGCACCTCATCCATCATCACCAAAGTTAAGATTGCTTTGTATGACTAACTTGGGTCTCTTGCACTACATTCTTAGGATTGAGATCATGTAGACCTATACTAAGATCTCTTTTTCCCAACCCACGTATTCTCTTGATCTTATAGCTCATTTTCATATGACTAATTATAATATTGGATTGACTTCCTTTCTTTCTAAAGTCAAGCTTGAGGCATAGTGTTCCACACCACTTATTGATGACACTTTGTATCATCAACTTGTTGGTATCCCCATCTACTTGACTCATATCTTAACATTTACTTTGTTGTTGGTATATTTTCACGCTTCATGATGAAGCCACATGAACTTCATTGGAAAGATTCCAAACACATTTCACACTACATATAAGGCACATATAATAGGCATAGGTTCATATTTTATTGGATACACTAACTCTAATTGGGCTATGGACCTTGATGATCAAAATTCCACATACAACTATAATTTTCCTATTGGTTCCAATCCCATTTCCTGAGATATCAAGAATTAGCACGCCATTGCTCTCTTTGACTAACATCTAGTATCAATGAGCTATCAATATCATCATATAGGCTATTTGGATTTAATTATTCTCATTGAAATTGACATCAATTTTTATAATCCATCAATAATATACCACAACAAAGTTCCATGCAGACCTCAAAGAACTTGGTCCATCATTAGTGGACCAAGCTATCACATCCCGATTAAAAACCATCACGTGGAAGTTGTTGGTCAATGAAGTAATCCAATTAGAAATAAAACAAAATACAAGCAGAATTAAAGTCATGTCATTTATCAATGACTTAGCAAGAAAAAAGGTAGGAAAGGACTCAAAGGAGGGAGGACAATGTTGCAGCATAAGTATGGGTGATTTTTAAATTCCATCAAGAAGGAATGGCCAAAACTGAGCAAGGAGGCATCTGTGCCATTAATATGGTATGGAGACCCTTGACTTAAGGAAGGTCATGTGAGAAAGAAGGCATGGAGTAGATATTTAAATCCCTGCGACCCCCTTAGTTAGCCGATAGGCTATAATATGTGGGGGAACCCCACCAAGATCTCCTGCAATCAGATGCCACCGGGGAGATCCCGATGGGTTTCCCCTCATAATGGTACAACTTTTGATGCCCATTTGTGTGCGGGTGTAAAGACGTAGGGGAGGCGTCGAGGAAGGTAATCGAAGGCACGGCGTTGGTGAGGACAGAGGGGACTCAAAACAATGACGTTGTGGAGGCCATGTGTACCATGCATGTCATGCTGGGTGATGTGAGGCACCTATAGATTATTGACAAGGATGAGCTCTATGCTTTTGCCAAGCATTTATCAGCGAAAGCTGACCATGTCGTCGATGTCTTTCTATAGGAGGGAAAATGATCAGTCAGAGGTGGTCACATGGACAGAGCCATAGAAGTAGTGGCATAGGACAATGTAGTAGTTAGACAAGTGGAAAAGAAAATGATTGACGAGAAAAATAATCGAGCAAGGTAGCACAGAGCAGCGTCGAAGCTTCTAGGTTATTGCAGAGAACAAGGAATGTGAAGATTGGGCTTGGACGGAGCAAATCAGATGTGGCATCACTCTTAGATGTACACTCACCTTCGCCTCCTCTACCTGGGAAGATAAAGAAATCTGAGACTTTTGAGCTCGCTAGCCATGCTCGGGCGGTGGCGGGCTTCCCTCAACTTTCATAATGTTGTCTATGGTTGTTCAGTTGTCTATGCGGATTTCAAAAGCCATAGTTTCTTGTTGCCAGATGAGATGAAAGAAATTGCATTGGGGTTGGAAAGTAGCTGCCAACCATTTTTGTGGGCATTGCATCTACCTCATGGAAGAGTGATGGTAGATGTCTTGCCAGAGGGATTCTAGGAATGCATTGAGGGGTGAGGAGTTGTGATGGGAGAGTGGGCACCACGAAGGAAGATTTTATCGCATCCCTCAATAGGGGCTTTTCTCACTCAATGTGGGTGGAACTCTGTAATGGAGGGCATGAGCTGTGGATTGCCTTTCATCGCATCGTACATCATGTTGGATCAGGCCATCAATGCATGCCTCCTTTGTGAGCACTTGCGAGTGGGTGTTGATGTGGGAAAAACACATGATAGGTCTCTCCACAGAGAAGAAATTTGCAGAGCGGTGAGGATTGTGATGGACGAGGAATAGTGAAGGGATTTCGGGGTCAATGCTTGTCAAATGGGAGACATCATTCGGGTTTAAAATAGTTTCCTTTCATCGTATTGCACATCATGTTGGATCAGGCCATCAATGCATGCCTCCTTTGTGAGCGCTTGCGAGTGGGTGCTGATGTGGGAAAAACACAGGACAAGTCTATCCACAGAGAAGAAATTTGCAGAGCGGTGAGGATTGTGATGGACAAGGAATAGTGAAGGGATTTTAGGGTCAATGCTCGTCAAATGGGAGACATCGTTTAGGTTTAAAATAGTGGGTAGTAAGGAGGGGATTCTGTCACAAGAGTTGTATATCAAGAACTTTTGTTCGTAACAGGTTTGGTGAGGGACATTGAAAATTCTTAAAATGCTTTAAATCCAAGTCAAATGTATTATTAAATGTATATTACACTTTTGAGTGTGAAATAAATTAGTGTTATTTATTACTTTTTGTTTTCCATATTTTCAGTTCATGGTGATTATATTAAAGAAAAACAACCTTAAAATTATTTATAACGTGTCCCCCAATATCATTCTCTAATGATTGCATGCATATAAGAATGGAATTTTACAAATATTTTTTAATAATATAATATTTTTTTTAATACTTGCATAATATAGAAATACAGGGATTAAATTATACTGATTATTGAAAGCTAAAATTATATAGAGAAATTAAGTCACATGATTATGTAAATTACATTTTACATTATTTAAAAGGATAAGTTTAAAAATATATTTGAAGTTGTCATTTTAATTATGTCACATTTTGTATATATTTATTCATCTTTATTTTTTAAAATTATTTCACTAATATATTTTATTGCAGATGTTATGTCTATTATTTTTATTATATTTAATTTAATTTTAGTTTT